>RYFJ01000027.1:0-427183 GCA_003991445.1 Oryza meyeriana var. granulata
CGAACCGTAACGGGGCCGAGGTCGCCGATGCTTGTCGTTTCGCCGGTGGAGCGGGAGAGCTGAGCAGGAAGCAGAAGGTTTTCAATGAGGTGCGATAGCTTAGGAGGCATCGTAGTCTGTTATGTTAAATAAGTCCTGAGTGTCCTTAGCTTCGTTGTGCGGAGGAAGCGGGCCCGAATATCTGCTCAGAAAGTCAGACCATCTGCCTGCTTTAGAGATGTGACCGTCCCAGCCGTAGCAGCAAGCGAAAGCCATCTGCCTGACCGGGGCCAGTCCGCCTGTGTGCTTGACACCGAGTTGGTCGGCCGACTAACAGGCCGCTAACGGCAGTTTCGACCCGAGAGGTGCTGTTGAAAACTGAGGCCCAGCCCGGAGGCACACGTAACGTCACGGGACGGGACGATCCGATGACGGGTCGCCATGTTGTCGGGGAAGCCCGACGCGAGATGCCGAGATCCCCGCGCCATGCAATGGTTAATCCCCGTCATCGGCCAATCGTCGCCGTTGCCGCTGACCGGAGTCACCATTTGCCAGTCGGATCCGAAGCTCCTGTGTGCTGCCCCCGGAGCCCTTCTGTGGACACTATCGCGCGCACTATGGGAAAACAAGGTCAGAATCGATGATCCCGGTCGCAAGGAGAGAGCGGAGGACTGCTTCTTGCGCCATCACTGTCAAGGGGGGTTTCGCGGTATGATCCTTGTAGTGGAAAGCTCCCAAGCATCTTCTTTGTTCTTGGATGTGAACCTGTGTCCGGTTTGTTCTGTTCCCCGACAAGAGGCTGCCAAGCTCCTCTGAGAGACGGGCGAGGAAATTGAGGCGATGACAGAGAATTTTCTGGTTTCGGAAAGATGGCGGCTTCCCCCACTGGTTGTCGCGGAATTAATCAACAGCTTCCGGCATTGAAAGGCCGAGATGGAAGCGCGTTCAAATCGAGGAGGGGAAAGGGCCTTGGCTGAAGAGCAGCGCTGATAGCTAGGCTGAGACTGGGCTAGCCCGAGAAGATTCAGAGGTAAAATCGCTCAGACCTATCTCCCGACTGGACCGTTGCGTTGATAATCATCCAGCTACGTGATCGGACTGCTGGTGGTGTCATGAATGCGCGATTGGAGCTCTTGGCTAATCTGTGGGTGCAACTCGAAGCGAGAGGGAGTCCGCCAGCTGAAGGGGGGCCGGAAAAGCCAAGGCCGAGCTGAAAGAGTCAGGGCGACCTGACAAAAACACACAACCACCCGAGACTTTGAGAAGCGGGAGAAGTCTGAGTTTTGGAGAAGGCCGTCGTCGAGCTGGTAACGGAGAGGCCGAAAACTGCGAAAGCACGTGGCCCGGTGGGAGGCTGATTACGAAGCTAGTCCTCAACGACTGTGATCTTAGCAATAATTATCACCCTGTGTGTGGCTGACTGACAGCTTAACCATAACACTACCCCTTTGCGGACGATCTGGGCAGGCATGACACCAACGCCAGGCCCAGTACCGGTTCTACACGGAGGAGATAGTGTATCAGGGGAGTCCACGGGAGGGCCTCGTCCGGGTCCGTGAGGGGCTCCTTGACCTCTGTGAGATCCCGCTCCAGTTGGGGACCAGGTAGCCAGATTCTCACATAATGGGGCGGCTCAAGACTGTCCGAGTCGCTGTTGAACAAGTAACTTGCAGACAGCGGGTTGCGCCGGCGTGGCCAGACCCTAAGGATTTCCAAAAGTCCATCTACCAGGCGACATTGATAGGTCCATAAGGGGTATGGATTTTCTCTTTTTCCGAGGAGAACGAGCCGAGGAAGGCTGGAGCTGATTCACAAGGCGAAGCGGCGACTGCGAATGCGATTACCCGAGACCTGGGTCCTGTAAGGCATATATTTTTGGTAGTCGGTGTTATACATATCGCTTTCATATACGATCATGTTGTGAATATATGTGTCGTGCGCAAACTTAGTTATTCGGTTGTCATTAGCTTTTGACCCGACCTGCTAGCATGCACCGAGTTAGTTCAATAGAACTTGAATAAAAATCGTCCTTCGAGAGGACGATGCTATAACTGGGCGAACGCATCAGTCGTGGCAAGGCTTCATAACCGAGGTGAGATAAGCTTGTATGTTTTTGACAGAACACTATATAACATTTCCCCCGACTCACTACTCGATTGGAAAAGCGGCATAGTGAGTCAGGAAAAACTGTACACATGGAAAAAAGTAAGACTCAGGTATAGAAAGGACGTAGCTGTTCTATATTCCATGAGTGGTGATGAGGACGCCGTCTTTGGTCTTCAGTCGGTAGGCGCCTGGCCGCGTGACTCGGCTATAATGAACGGCCCTTCCAGATGGGGGATAGTTTATGCCTGTCCTTGGTGGTTTGTATCTTTCGTAGAAACGGATCCCGACAAAAGGCGCGGCCCACGGACATTGCGATTGTGGTAGCGACGCAGGCCTTGAAGATACCTTGCGACTGGATTGTTGCGGCGTCTCTTGCTTCTTCCAGCTGATCTAATTCGATCAGTCGGGTGCTGTTGGAATCGTCTTCGGAGTAAGCCCGGACTCGCGGAGAGCCGAACTGTATCTCGTTGGTAGCATGGCCTCAGTACCGTAGACCAGGAAGAAAGGGGATTGCCTGTTGCCCGACTAACCGTGGTTCTGAGAGACCAGAGAACGGATGGTAGTTCTTGTACCACCGACCATGTATGGTTAGTCGGTCGTATATCCTGCTTGATGCCTTGTAAGACCATGCCGTTGGCTCGCTCAACCTGCCCGTTGCTCCGTGGGTGTGCCACAGACGCGTAGCAGATCTTGATGCCGAAGTCGTCGCAGAAATCTTGGAATAGGCCTGCCGCGAACTGAGTGCCGTTGTGGTTATGATGCGGTTAGGGACCCCAAACCGGTATAGTATACTCAAGATGAGTCCTTTGCTCGTGCCGCTGTGATTGTTGCGACAGGTTTAGCCTCAATCCACTTGGTGAATTTATCCACTGCGACGAATAAATGTGAACTCCTGGCGCTTTCTTGAACGGCCCGACCATATCGAGCCCCATACTGCGAATGGCCAAGAGATAGGGATAGTCTGAGTTCCTGGGCGGAAGATTTGTCTGTCTTGCGAAGAACTGGCAACCCTCGCACTTGCGAACGATGTTTTGGCGTCTGTGACTGCGGTGGGCCAGAAGAATCCCTGCCGGTAAGCCTTTCCGACTAACGTCCTGGATGCAGCGTGGTTGCACATATGCCGAGTGGATTGAATGCAGGATCTGCTTGCCTTCCTCGGTGGTGACACAGCGCATGAGGACCCCGGATGCGCTCCTTCGGTACAGGTCTTCTCCGACTAGCAGGAAGCTTTTGCTTCGACGCTTGATCTGCTCGGCTTGACTGCGATCTTCTGGGAGTTCATCGTCCAGGAGGAATTTGAGAACAGGACCCCTCCAGTCTTGACATATGTGCAGCACTTCGTCGGTGGTCGGGGTAGGCTCGTCTCCCAACTGCTCTTGTGCCGGTTTCTTCTTGACTGATGGCTCCATAAGTTGCTCGACAAAGATTCCAGTCGGAACCGCTTCTCGCTTGGATCCCATGTTTGCCAGCTCATCTGCCGCGTCGTTGTATTGGCGCAGGACGTGTGTGATTTCAGCCCGTCGAACTTATTTTCCAACTTGCGGACTCCTGACAGTATGCGCCATTGTGTCGTCGAGACAGGTCCAGTCTTTCATGACTTGGTTTGACCACGAGTTGGGAGTCTCCGCGCACAACCCAGTCGGCGTATGCCGAGTGATATGGCGATGCGGAGCCCGTGAACAAGAGCCTCGTACTCGGCGACGTTGTGGGAAGCCAGGAAGTGGATTTTGTAGTACGTACTTCAACTTTTCGCCAGTGGGGGATGTCAGTAAGACTCCAGCCCCGGCACGCGATCCGTAGGGAACCGTCGAAGTACATTGTCCAGTACTCTAGCTTTGTTGTTGGTGTTGGGAGTTGAACTTCTGTCCACTCGGCACGAAGTCGGCTAGAGCTTGAGATTTGATAGCTGTCCGTGGCTGAAAGGTGATGTCAAACGCCATCAGCTCGAGGGCCCATTTAGCGATCCGGCCGGTGGCCTCGCGATTATGAAGGACATCCCGAGTGGAAACGCTGTGACCACGTGACTTGATGTGCTTGGAAGTAGTGCACCAGCTTTCGGACTGTGATGAGTAGGCCGTATAGCAGCTTCTGGACCTGTGGGTATCTTGTTTTGGAGTCGGCAAGGACCTCGCTGACAAAATAGATTGGCCGTTGTATTTTTTTGAAGATGACCCTGTTCGGATCGCTCCACTACCAGCACCGTGCTGACTACCTGTGTTGTTACCGCCAGATAAAGCATTAGTGGTTCTGGGGCAGGGGTGACGCTAGCACGGGGGGTGATGTGAGGAATTCTTTGAAGTCTTCGAAGGCTTGTTGGGCTTCCGGGGTCCACTGAAAGGTGTCCGCCTTTTTGAGGAGCTTGAAGAAGGCATGCCCGTTCGCCCAGTCGGGAGATAAACGACTGAGTGCCGCCATGCAGCCTGTCAGCTTCTGGATGTCTTTAAGGTTGGTCGGGGGCGCCATGTTCTTGATGGCGTTGACTTTCTCCGGGTTAGCCTCGATGCGCGGTGCGAGACGATGAAGCCGAGTAACTTCCCAGACGGCACCCCGAAGGTGCACTTGTCCAGGTTCAACTTCATCTTGAATCTTCGAAGGTTTGGAAGGTTTCTTCCAAGTCGGCAATGAGGTCTTGTCTGGATTTAGACTTGATCACCACATCGTCGACGTAGGCTTCCACGTTGCGCCCGATCTGAGTGTGTAGACACCGCTGAATAGCCCTTTGGTAGGTTGCGCCTGCGTTTTTCAGACCGAACGGCATTGTGATATAGCAATACGCTCCAAACGGCGTGATGAAAGATGTTTTTTAAACAGTCTTGTTCCTTCAAGCTAATTTGATGATATCCGAATAACAGTCGAGAAAACTGAGTAGGTCGCACCCGGCCGTGGAGTCAACCACCTGATCTATCCTGGGAAGACCAAATGGGTCCTTGGGGCACGCTTTGTTGAGGTCGGTGTAGTCGACGCACATGCGCCACTTACCGTTTTTCTTCCGGACCAGGACTGGGTTGGCCAGCCAGTCCGGGTGGTAGACTTCTTGATGAAGCGGCTGCGAGGAGCTTGGTGATTTCCTCCCGGATAGCATCCTTGCGGTCTTGAGCGAAGCGCCGCAGCCGTTGTTTGACCGGCTTGGCGTCTGGCTTTACGTGTAGGGCATGCTCGATCACCTCCCTTGGTACGCCCGGCATATCGGACGGTTTCCACGCGAAGATATCTTTGTTGGCTTGGAGGAAGGTGACGAGCGCGTCTTCCTATTTGGGGTCGAGTCCGGTCCCGACTAAGGCAGTCTTGGAGGGGTCGGAAGGGTCCAGGGGGATCTTCTTCGTGTCAGAGTCCGCTGAAATTCCCGACTTCACTGCTTTTTTTGCCGGAACTGGATCTTGATCGACTTCAGATGTAGCGGCTTGCCGGATGCTGTCGCGCCCGACTGCCGCTTCTTGTGTTTGAGCCAGCTCGCAGCTCTCCTTGTCGCAGGTGAAGGCTTGCTTAGCGTCGCTGCGGAGGGAGAGGACTCCTGCTGGCCCGGGCATCTTCAGCACCATGTATGTGTAGTGCGGTATCGCCATGAATTTGGCGAGGGCCGGTCGTCCGAGTATCGCGTGATACGCGGTCTCGAAGTCGGCGACCTCGAAGGAGATGTTTTCTGTGCGGAAGTTGTCCCGCGTGCCGAAGGTCACCGGCAAGGTTATCTGCCCGAGTGGGGTTGATGACAAGCCGGGGATTATCCATGGAAGGGCGCGGTGCTCGGCCGTAGTTCTGAACGAGGAATTCTCATCTCGTCCAAAGTCTTGGCGAACAGGATGTTGAGCGCACTGCCTCCGTCGATGAGGGTTTTCTTCAGCCTAATATTTTTGACAACCGGGTCTAGGACGAGTGGGTATCGTCCTGGGTGGGAAACCCGATCTGGGTGATCCGCGCGGTTGAAGGTGATAGCCATCTCGGACCAGCGCAGGTATTGAGGGGTATCCGTTGTGGAGACCGCGTTAATATCCCGCGCTGATAGCTTCTGCTTGCGCTTGGATTCGTACGCGAGTGGCCCCCCGAAGATGTGGTTGAGTTCGGCTTGGGGATCCTGGAAGTCATCAGCCGGACCCGAGTCTGGCTTGTCCTTGTCCTTGTCGCCGACGGCAGATGATGAAGCCTGCTCGGAGGCAAACTTCTTGAGCATGTGGCAGTCTTTGGCTGCGTGCCGGCCCTTGGGGTGAAAAGGGCAAGGCCCGCTCATGACTTTCTGGTAGTCGTTGTTCCGCTGGGGCCGCGACCGACTGCGCTCCATGTTAGCCACCTCATTGTCTGACTTCCGCTTGCGGCTGCCAGGCTTGTTCTGAGGCGGCTCGTTGTCGGCTTTTGCCCTGTTGTCTTTTTGTCGGGGCTCCTTCTTCTCGTCGAAGGCCTCTGCGACGGCTTCAGCTGAGTCGGCGTATTTGTTGGCCATGTCGAAGAGAGTCCGGACAGTGGATGGTGGTTCCGAGTGAACTTCGCGATGACGGGGCGTCTTTTACTCCCTTGCGGAAGGCGGCGATGACGACCTCGTCTTTGATGCTTGGGATTTGATTGCGCTTTTCGGAAACCTTTTGATGAATTCCCGTAGAGACTCGTTCTTTTTCTGATGCAGTTGGTAGAGGTCGTGCTCGGAAGCCGGTCTTTCGTAGGTCCCTAGAAGTTAGCGATGAACCGTTCCCTGAGTTGTCCCAGGAACCGATCGACCGCCTTGGGAGGCCTGTCAGCCATGTCTCGCCGAGTCGGATAACGCGACTGGAAGGTAGTTAGCCATGGCTCTGCTGTCGCCCCAGCAACTTGAACTGCTAGGACGTAAACGGTGAGCCAGGACTCTGGGTTGGTCTTGCCGTCGTACTTTTCAATTCCGGTAGGCTTAAAGCCGACTGGCCATCGGACGTCCTGTAACTCCCGAGTAAAGGCTGGAATGCCTTCATTATCGTGAGGACTTGGCTTCGGTTTTGGCGGTGTAGCCGCTCGTAATGGAGACCGAAGCGCTCGTGTTCATCTTCCAAGCGCGGCGTTCGTCTTCTTCGCGTTCTTCGCGCCGGGCCCTTAGGGTGTGGCGGAGATCGCGTTGTAACCGCAATCGGAGGTCTTGATTGGGTCGGCGGTCGTACTGGTGACGCCGCCGGTTGTCGTAGTTGGTATTGCCGAGTGTTGTTTGGCGGATTCTTCATGCTGCCGGGTGGAGCCGGCTGCCCGTCGTCGTGCGGATGCAGATGACTCCGCCGCTGGAGAGCCCGTCCGACGGGTCGGTATGTGAGTGTTGCCTGACTGTTCTTGTTGCTGGCAGGCGGCGGCAGTAATCATCGCCTTGATCTTGGCGATGGTTGGTGTGGCCTGATGGTCCGGCCCAAACTGGAGCGTGTCCAGCAGAGTTGCGGCGGCCACGACGTTCTGTTGTGGCGTGACGAAGACATCGTGGTCGCCGATTTTGGTTCAGAGGATCTGCTGCTGGGCGGCTCGCCCAGCTTGTCGAAGCCCGTCATTGCGAGCTTGTCGGTTGGCCTCCTCTTGTTGTTGTATTCGGCGCGCCTCCTCATGCTGCTCCTCTTGCAGTCGGCGCACCTCGGAAGGTGGCGTTGAAGCCATGAAGATCTCGCGGGGGAGGAGGAAGCTTGCCAAGGTGGAGTCCGAGTTGATGCTCGAACCACCATCCGACTTAGTGTCGGACTCCGAGTAGTCTATTGGAGTTAGGACGACTCCGACCTCCCTAGATCCAATCTGAAACGGTTCATGACCGTGTCCAAACTGAATCGCTGGAGGTCGGGTCTGCTGCGCGGGTTGTAGATGCACAGCGTCGCCGAATCCGTACGGGAGATTGACGATCTCTCCCCCTCTTGGCCTAACCCGTGCTGGCTCAAGGCCTAGCGCGAGTCGGACGCCGAAGGAGAGAGTTGTTCCGATGTCCGGCGATGTGAGGGACTGTCGTAGTAGATCGTCGAAGGAGATGGTGACGTCCCTGGGGCCGACTGGCGCAACGCCGGCTGGCTCCTCGGCTGGCAAGATCGGATCTGCCTCAGCCAAAGAAAGGTTGCCGAGTTGATCGGCGACGAAATCAAGGCTCCCGAAGGTGATGGTGTCTCCGTTGGAGAACTTGTCGCTCCTGACTCCGTTGATGGGATCCATCGAATCTGTTGATGAAGAACTCGCCGGTCCCCTACCTGGCGCGCCAACTGTCGATGCTTTGCACCGGCAATAATACTATGGGGGTACTTGGCGAATTGGAATTCGGTGGATTGCAGAGGAACACAAGGGAATTATACTGGTTCAGGCCCTCAAGGTGAGGTAATACCCTACGTCCAGTTGAGGTGTTATTCCTCTGAGGTGGATTTGTGATCAATGATCTCGGGTTGCCCTCATAGGGCGCCCTGCCTCCCTTTATATACTAGGGGACAGGGGTACATGGCAAGGATCCCAGTCGGATACGACCAAGGGATTTCCTTATTAGAGATAGAATCCTATCCGACTAAGGCTATGTTTTCTTATTGTACAAGGCACAGCCTGCCGGGTGTTATCTTATCTCTAATTACATGATCTGGCCTATCCTCTATCCGAGTGGCCCATGTGCTTGTAGTGAGGTACCCGGGGCCCATGGCTCCCACACAACCATTCTGCCTATTAGTACTTGTCTGCACCGGGTTGAACAGAATGAGAGTTTCATGTTTGCAACAGTTTTAAGTTTTTAGAGTACTACTCCCTCCCTCATAAAATATAGTTATCTTTAGATTCAAATTTTGTTCAAAATATAACTACCTAAGACATATAAAATATGATTTTTAGTATATTACTTCTCTTGCTATCCTTAGTGGACCAATCATCCCACCAACCATCAATATCTGCACCCTAAGCATACTATTTTTAATTTTCATCACCCCACCATCTATTAATAAGGGTATTTTAGACCTTTCACCCTAATGTTTAATTCCACCAAAACACTCCTAGGCAACTATATTTTGGGACAGAAGGAGTAGCTGAATGCCTGTGCTTTGCTATGGATATTTTTCACAAGATGTGTTACCCACCTTCTTTGCTATAGGAACATTCACATTAATTTGATTTTATATATCGTTATCCATATATATATATATATATATATATATATATATATATATATATATATATATATATATATATATATGATTGTTCTCTAATATTAAGAAGTTCAATGGGTTATTTGCAAAATTTACAACCACTATCTTCTTTGAAAGGAGTATATAAATTTTATAAAACCTAGGTATTATAGTCTAAGTTGCACAAAACTAAAAATAGTTTTTGGCACGTGGCACGTAAGCTCAGGAACTATGGTCACATAGTTTCACAAAACCACAGGTTGATCAATTTGACTTGCTACCGTAACAAAATAAAAAATACTACTTTTTTATATGATGGATCAAAGAATTCATAAATTTATAAATTGATTTATGAAATACCTTAGATTATGTACATGTTAACGCCAAAATTTGGTACGGTTCTTTATTAAATTCGGTTAAGGAAATATCACAGTCAATTAATGGGGATTAATCCAGAGGAAGCCGAGTTTGGGAAAGGATCGTGAAGACCACGGGAAGGCAGTTAAATATCTTATCTGTAATTAGACAGAGATAATAATTTTTTAGGAAACCTAATCTCGTGTCCGATCAGGGCTTGTTAATTTTCCTTTTATAGATAGGAAACTCCTGTTTCGTATCCGTTTAGGGCTGTATCAACTCGGGGTATAAATATGTATGCCCGGGGACCATGTAAGATATCACAAAGATCAATACAACTTCGGCGCATCGCCACCCTCTTTCAACGGGTTCTTGCTTCTCGAGCCGGGCTGCATCGGTTAAGTTCGACCTCCTGCGAGAGGGTAAGTCTCGTTACCCCGGCTACCGTATCGGCTAGGACTTCCTCGGTTAGGTCCGATATTCTAGTCGGTTCACGGTAGTCGGCTTACCACGATATATCTGTTCTGTCTACGGCTGCATCAGTTAGGTTTGATCTCATAGTCCAAATAGATATATCACATCACCGTGCATAGATTTATCGGCTTACTGGGTGTAATTTATCATTAGTTTGTGCTGCATCGGTTAGGTCCGACCTACTAAACTGCTAGCGATAAATTATTCCTGCTAGGTTGATAGATTTTATGCAAGCGTCTTATCGGGATGTATAGCCGATAAGTTATCCTATTTTACATCACGATTGCATCAGATCTATTGGTTCATCGAGGTTCTTTTATCATTATTAATCTATGCTGCATCAATTAAGTTTGAACTATTAGATTGATAATAATAGATTTGTCCTTGTTAAGCCGATGGGTGTCCATGCAATGTTCTATCGGAGTGCCTAGCCGATAGGTTATTTTTTATTAGTTAAAGCCGATTGCATTGTTCAACACATTTTTGGCATGGTATACTGTCATCGGCTTTCCAGCCGATACACGTTATATCAGTAATCGGCTAGTTTATTTATTTATATTGCTATTGGTTCCTTAGCCACATGGTTTATTTATTTTGTCCATCTATGCCATCATCGGTTTCCAGTCGATGTATAAGTGCTTTAGTCCATATTGGCAATCGGCTGATGAGACGAGTCCAATTCGGCTTTCAGCCGATTGGCTCATTGATCTAATATTTTCTATCTCCTTATCAATTGCAGGGTCAAATTGACTGGCATGCCCGCGAACCTCGAATTTTAGGACCTGCACTGGAGCTAAGCAGATCTCCCAGGCCTTCGCGTGTCTAGTGCATCGAACCATATCATCGGCTCGTTCCCAATGCTGCCGGTGATTTTCGGTGTCAACACGTTTTTGGCATGCCCGGTGGGACACGGAATTTCGACATGGCTGGAAAAGAGATCAAAACAGACAACGTGATTCCGGTCAACATGGAAGATCTAACAGACGAGCAGAGACAGCAAGTTGAGCAGAATATGGCCAATTTTCAGAAGCTCTGTTTGGAATCTTTTGGCATGACGCGACAAGGGTCGATTCAAAAATCTCAGTTTTCGAAACCAGTTCTAGTCGAAGAATCGAGCCGTACACCACCTGAAAGTCCACCGAAACCCTTACAGGAGATGGTAAATGAAGCAATGCATCACACGCTTATCAATCAATCAGGAATATTGGTGAACACACTTCATAACCTTATCAAGAAGGCGGTGGATGGATCAATTTCTCAAGAACCCAATCGGGGTCCTGTTTACCTCCCACCAAAGATAGAGCCAAATCAAGTTACTTATGGCCCCAGAAAAGATATACCGAAAAATTTATTTTCACAGAACCAGGCTAGGGGGCAGCAAGATATTCCTGCGGGATACCATCAAACGGCTTATTATGGGGGATATCAACAAAACTATCTAGGAGGTATTGCCGATACCGGTAATTATCAGAGAGAATATCCTAGACAGAATCGGCTACCAACTCCACCTATACAGTATCAACAGGAAAACCCAAGGAAGGAGGATTTATCGACAAGGGTTGTGGAGATAGTAAGGGAATAGTTTGGGATAAAACCAAAAGAGCAAACGTTTATGTATCGGCACCCATATCCTGAGTGGTTTGACAGAGTTCCATTGCCACACCGATACAGAGTCCCAGATTTTTCTAAGTTCTCAGGACAAGACAGCATATCTACGGTTAAGCATATTAGCCGATTCTTGGCATAGTGTGGAGAGGCATCGGCTAAGGAGGCTCTAAGGGTTAGATTTTTCCCTTTGTCATTGTCCGGATTGGCCTTTACATGGTTCTCTTCTTTACCGCCAAATTCAGTCCGAGGATGGGCCGATCTGGAAAAACAATTTCACAAATACTTCTTTACTGGAATCCATGAGATGAGGCTGACAGACTTAACATCGGTTAGACAAAGGCCAGACGAAACAGTACCGGAATACGTTCAGCGTTTTTGGGACGTTAGAAACCGATGTTATAGTTTGAATCTAAGCGACGGACATCTAGCCGAGTTGGCTTTCCAGGGCCTCTTGGCTCCAATTAAAGAGAGGTTTTCATCATAGGAGTTCGAAAGTCTGGCGCACCTGGTACAGAAGGTATCGGCTCATGAAAGCCGGTTTCAAGAAGCGAAAAAAGAGAAGTTTCAGAGGAGGGTTGCTTAGGTGCAAGCTTATCCATCGGACTCAGATGATGACGGATCTGATGTTGAAGTTGGATTGGCGGAATGGGCTAGAAATAAGAAATCGGTATCATGCCCGTGGGTGAAGGATATCGGCAAGGAGGAACGATATGATTTTGACATCAATAAAGCCGATAAAATCTTCGATCTGTTACTGCAGGAGAAACAGATACAACTTCCACCAAATCATGTAATTCCATCAGCCGAAGAAGTAAAGAAGAAAAGATATTGCAAGTGGCACAACACGATATCGCACCACACCAATGAGTGCAAAGTTTTTTGGCAACAGATTCAATCGGCTGTAGAACAGGGAAGGATCAAATTTGAGGACAAGAAGCCGATGAAGATCGATGGACATCTGTTCCCCGTGAATATGGTTTATGAGGGATCATCGATGAATCAAGCCGATGAAGGAAGATATCGGGAATTTAGAAGATCTAGAATTACTTCATCGCAGCTGATAGATAAATATTCAAAGCGCGAAGAGGAACAGCAGGCTTCGTCATGCGAGGAGAGATATAATCCACATTGGGATTGCCCGTTCTTCCAATTTTGTTGGCAACGAGGGATAAGATTGCCATCGATCAGAGATTGTCCTGAATGTAATGTTACAAGGTCTTCGAGTTTTGAGCACGAGGAATCTTCACGAGATCGGCCGCTTGGGAAGAGAGCATCGGTACATAGCCGATTAGGGCCGATCCATGAAGAATTTTTTGAAGAAAATGATGAAGAAGGATCACATGAAGAACAGCAGATCCAGAATCCTCAGTGGTGTCCTAGTGGAATATTTATGAAAAGTCAGAAAAGAAGGGCACAGCGGTTACGGCACCGAGAGCAACAGGAAGAACAACGGCGAGATTACAAGGAAGCCGTTCATCGTCACAAGAGGACTAAATGGGTATGGCGTGTGAAGAAGAGTGATGATGAGATTGATCCATCGGCTCCAGTAAACATGGTTTTCCTTTTGCCTTGGGAATATAAAGCATTTTCATCTGATGAGGAAGACATTGAAGAAGTTTTTGCTCAGTTGACACTACAACCCGATCGGGCTATATTTGGTAAGCCTGAAGAATCGAACCATCGGCATTTGAAGCCATTATATATCAAGGGTTATGTGAATGGGAAGCTGATGACGAAGATGCTAGTTGATGGGGGAGCAGCTGTTAATCTAATGCCGTATGCTACGTATCGGAAGCTGGGGAAAACCGCTGAAGATTTGATCAAGATAAATATGGTGTTAAAAGACTTCGGCGGGAATCCATCAGAGACGAAAGGCGTGTTAAACGTGGAATTAACAGTGGGGAACAAGACATTGCCTACCACGTTTTTTGTTATCGATGGAAAAGGATCATATAGTCTACTCCTTGGCAGGGATTGGATTCACGCAAACTGTTGCGTGCCCTCGACGATGCATCAGAGTTTAATACAGTGGCAAGGAGACCAAGTTGAGGTAATCCTAGCAGATCAATCGACCAACATTGCGATGACCGATTTGCCAGTCTGGGAGACCGATGGTGTCGATTGTTTGTCCGGAAAAGTGTGGGATGGGGATTATCTTAAGATTACCAGTCAGGATATACAGCCGATTCGGCAAGTCGGCTCGGAATTATTACTCTGATGGGCACTATTGAAGATTTCGAGGGAAAGCTGGGTCAAGGGTTTACGTCAGCCGATGATTTGGAAGAAATTGATATAGGACCAGGAGATAGGCCAAGGTCGACGTACATAAGTAAAAAATTGTGTCCTGAATTCCGAGAAGAATTGATAAAATTATTGAAAGAGTATCGGGATTGTTTTTCTTGGGAATACCATGAAATGCCAGGATTAAGCCGATCAATTGTTGAACATCGGCTTCCTATTAAACCAGGATATCGGCCGTTTAAACAGGCTCCAAGGAGGTTTAAAGCGGAGTTGTATGAGCTAATCAAAGTAGAAATCACAAGGTTATATAATGCAAAGTTTATAAGGCTATGCTGATATGCTGAGTGGGTTTCTAATATCGTCCCAGTCGAAAAGAAAAATGGAAAATTGAGAATATGTATCGATTTCCGGGATTTGAATAAAGCTACCCCTAAGGATGAGTATCCAATGCTGATAGCAGATTTGTTGGTAGATGCAGCATCAGGCCACAAGATTATTAGCTTCATGGATGGCAATGCAGGATATAATCAGATTTTTATGGCAGAGGAAGATATACATAAGACTGTGTTTCGATGTCCTGGAGCTATCGGCTTAGATGAGTGGGTGGTAATGACGTTTGGATTAAAAAGTGCCGGTGCGACATATCAGAGGGCGATGAATTATATATTTCATGATCTCATCGGCTTATTAGTGGAAATTTACATCGATGATGTGGTATTTAAATCCAAGAGTGATGAAAGCCATATAGCCGATTTGCGAAAAGTGCTAGAAAGGGCAAAGAAATACAGATTAAGGATGAATCTCAATAAATGCGCTTTTGGTGTATCGGCTGGGCAGTTCTTGGGTTTTATGGTTCATAAGCGAGGAATTGAAGTTAGTCAACTGAGCATCAGAGCCATCAAGAATACAGAATCGCCAAGCAACAAGACAGAGCTACAGTCGTTGATCGGCAAGATTAATTTTGTATGGAGATTCATATCAAATTTGTTAGGAAGGATTGAGCCTTTTACTCCGTTATTGAAGTTGAAAGCCGATCAAGAATTTGTGTGGGGGGCAAAACAGCAGAAGGCATTTGATGAGATTAAGAGTTATTTAAGTTCCCCACCTGTTTTGATTCCGCTGCAAAAAGGAGTGCCCTTCAAGTTATATTTATCGGCCGATGAAAAATCCATCGGGTCTGTTTTAATACAAGAGTTTGAAGGCAAGGAGCAAGTTGTGTTCTATTTAAGCAGAAGGCTTTTGGATACTGAAACGAGATATCCTGCGGTGGAGAAATTATGCCTTTGTTTATATTTCTCATGCACGAAGTTAAGGCATTACATCTTATCGGTTGAGTGCATGGTGGTTTGCAAGGCCGATGTGGTAAAATACATGTTGTCGGCTCCAGTCTTAAAAGGGCAAGTTGGTAAATGGATTTTTGCCCTAACGGAGTTCGACTTGAGATATGAATCGGCTAAAGCGATCAAGGGACAGGCAGTGGCCGATTTCATTGTGCAACACAGAGGGGTTCATGAAAATTATGTAGAAACGATTCCGTGGACTTTGTTTTTTGATGGATCGGTTTGCAAACATGTATCTGGTATCGGATTGGTCATTGTATCACCTTGGGGGGCAAGTTTTGAGTTTGCCTTTACAATTAAACCCTATCGGACCAATAATCAGGCAGAATACGAGGCGGTGCTAAAAGGACTTCAACTTTTAAAGAAAATTGGGGCCGATATCATAGAGATTGTTGGGGATTTCTTATTAGTGATCAAGCAGTTATCTGGGGAGTATGAATGTAGGGATGATATTTTAAGATCGTACCATGAAGAATGCAGAGATCTGTTGAAGAATTTCAGGATGGTATCGTTGGATCATATCCCTAGAGAACAGAATTTAGAAGCCAATGATCTTGCACAAATTGCTTCGGGTTATCGGCTGAATAAACAGATTGAGGTTGAGATAGCCGATAGTGATATTCAAAATAAAGCCGATGATTGGAGACATGAAATAATTGATTATTTACAAAATCCATCGCAATTGGTTTCTAGGAAACTTCGGTATAAGGCTACTAAGTATGTGCTGCTTGATGAGGAGTTATATTATCGGACTTTTGAAGGGGTTCTGTTGAGATGCCTAAATTTGGAAGAAGCTAAAGTGGTTATGTGCAAAGTGCATGATGGTATTTGTGGAACTCATCAATCGGCTCATAAGATAAAGTGGATATTGAGAAGAGTAGGATACTTTTGGCCGACAATGCTGGAAGATTGCTTCAAGTACTATAAAGGATGTCAGGATTGCCAGAAGTTTGGAAATATACAGCAAGCACCAGCATCAGCTATGAATCCTATCATCAAACCGTGGCCGTTCAGAGGATGGGGAATTGATATGATCAGCCAGGTTTATCCTCCATCAAGTAAAGGACATAAATTCATATTGGCAGCAACAGATTATTTTACAAAGTGGGTGGAAGCGATTCCTTTGAAGAAAGTCACGTCCAAAGATGCGATCGAATTTGTAAAAGAGCATATAATTTATCGGTTTGGAATTCCTCAGACTATAACTACCGATTAGGGATCTATTTTTGTGTCTGATGAGTTTCAACAATTTGCTGCCAGTATGGGAATTAAGTTATTGAATTCATCACTTTATTATGCTCAAGCTAATGGACAGACAGAAGCTTCGAATAAGAGCTTGATCAAATTAATTAAGAGGAAGATTGATGAACAGCCACGAAGATGGCATACTACATTAGCCGATTCATTATGGGCCTATAGGATGGCATGTCACGAATCTACTCGAGTGCCACCATATCAGTTGGTATATGGACATGAAGCAGTTTTGCCTTGGGAGACTAACATCAGCTCTAGGAGAATTTCTTCGCAAAATCAATTGACGGCCAATGATTATTATAACTTGATGACGGATGAACTCGAGAATTTGGCTCAGAATCGGTTAAGGGCGCTGGAGAGGATCAAGGAAAATAAAGCTAAGGCGGCTAGGCATTATAACAAAAAGGTGATGAATAAGTCGTTTGCTGAGGGAGATCTTGTATGGAAATTAATTTTGCCGATCGGGTCCAGAGATAGTAAGTTTGGGAAGTGGTCGCCTAATTGGGAAGGGCCCTATCGGATTAATCGTTGTGTGCCTGGCAATGCTTATATATTGGAAGATTTTGAGGGGACAGAGTTTGCTAAGGCATTTAATGGGAAGTATCTCAAGAAATACTATCCTAGTGTTTGGATTAACTCTTGAATCGGTTAGATGCATCCAATTTCTAATAGTTCAGAGCAAGAGCCGATGATTTTACATCGCCTAAAGATAGCCGATATCAATTGATATCGCCTTTGGATCAAATAAATAAAATATTATCAAGCGAAGATGGAGCATGATGAATGAATAACAGCTGATTAAGTTATATTACAGCAAAAGGTTGATCGGCATGTTTCAGAGAACCATCAAAGTCATCAATGTTATGATTTACAAGAATTTTTGAATTGTTTCGATCGCACGCAGGCGAATCTGGTTGATCTCACCAATGGCGTGAATGTCTTCTTCGTCGGACCCCGGGATAGTCTTTAAGTTCTTGCACTAATGGACGACTTGACGCACTGCTGTTGCAACTCTGGCTTCTTGATCTTGTATAGCTTGTGGCAGGCCGATGAGTTGGGATTCTGTTATTTCGATGTCCTTGCAGATTTTTTCAAGTTCTGCTAGCAAATCGGCTTCCCTTTTCTTCAACTGGTCCAGTTTGGATTGGAGTTCTTGAGGGGCAGCTATTATATCGTCAAGCTTTGCCTTTTCTATTTGAGCTGGCAGCCGATCGTTTTGGATATCTTGGACCATCTTCTGTTGATTAACACGATCGGTTAGTCACTGCCTGAGCTTGATGAGATGGAATTTGTGGGATTCCAGATATGCTACAGGGGTCAGTGCGTTGATGAGCTCTTCAGGCAAATGATGCTCAATTTCCACAAATCTTGTCCGGATCAGCCCACAGTCTTCCACCAGGGCGTCGATAGGGTTTTCCAGCAGACGAATGATATTCAGCAAGTATTCGCGCACGTCGGCTAGAAAAGATGGTTTGGTTATTGCGTTGGTGGTTGTTTCTTCATCTGCCTCCAAGTACTTGCCGATGTCAAAGGAGAATAGGTCGGCTAAGGACTGCAGATTGATATCGGTAAAAGGATCAGTAAAGAGCTAAAATGAAATGTGGATGTAAAGAGATTACCTGAGGCAGGACATCGGCTGCTTGAGTGACATCGGCATCAAGTGGATGAGTAGGTTGTTCTTCAGGATGGCCGATGTCTGGCGGTGAAGTAGTAAGAACGGCCTCAACAACGGTTTGGGGGCTGGATGCTGGAGTTGGAATGGCTGCAGAAGTCATCGGCTCGATGCTTGTAAGGATGTCAGCAGAAGGTTGAGGTTCGGGAGCCGATGACTCGAGCTGAAAATAAGATCGATAATGTAAAGATGGGAAACAGATAATAATATTAAGACTTGGCGCATACCCGCGGAGATGAAGGGGCCGGTGTTGTTTGAATAGTAGGTGGCGCTGTGACCACATCGGCACTGGTTTTCTGCTTCTTTTGAGGAGGGCGAGACGCCAGCTTCTTGCGTTTTGGTCCTGTCGGCCGTGGCGCTTGGAGAAGAGCCGATGGAGGTGGAGCACCATGCCCTAAGTGCAGATTGGCCGATGGTGGTTGGTATATGATCGGCCGGCCACTGGTGCTTGTTGTCGGTGGTTCCTCGTCGACAGCCTGCAAGATTAGATTATAAGAGATGATCGGAGATGATTAAGGCTCGTGGGATGTTACCTCTTCATCGGATTCGTCGACGTAATTGGCGTTGAGGCGAGAGCAGTAATGGATGGCCGATGAGTTGAACAGGTGTTTCTTCCATTCTGACCACCATCGGGCAAAGAGCTTTGTGTTGGCAGTGCAGATCTCCACGCTGGTGGCGGTGCCCAGAGGTAGGGATTCCGTTAGAGTCCGCATCCGATCATACTCTAAAGCACTGTTGACATTACCCCGGGCCTGAAGTTTGTCGATGAAGAATAGGCCAATGGGAAGTTGACTGAGGCCAAGTTGGCGGGAACCGACCGATGGATGATAAAATTCATAGGATGGTTGTTGCGATCGGCCCTGAGAAAAGCCAGTTGGCAATAGGCAGGGAGTAATGGCCGATAGAAATATGATCTTGGATTCTTCATCGGCCAGCGCGTCAAGAGGATTGAATTTGAAGGGCATCTCAAATGATGCTGCATCGTTATATGCGAACCAAAGTGTGGCATCCCTGGTGAAGCCATAATAAAAACCTTTGAACCATTGGCTAAGTCCGACGGAGGTAATTTTGCCGCCAGGAAGGGCTGATGCAGCTTCGTCCACAGAGATACATCGGCGATAGATGGGTGCCTGTTCCTCTGTATGATCGGCTGGGAAGTTTAAATTGAGAAAGGAAGTCCCGGAGATTGCCTTGGATGTATAGACGTTGAGCCATAGTTGCACAAACCACCAAGGACCCCCAATATGGCCAACTGGCTGGCCAGCCGATAGCTTGACTGCCACGTGATGCAGCAGTTGGTAAGTAGCACCGAGAAGGTACTGCCCCAAGGGGACTTGTTTCCGATCGGCCAAGCATTCTACCAGGCACTGCATGTTGGTTGTTGGGCCGAGGGTTGCACCACCAAAAATGAATCGTTCTAACCACAAGTTCAAGAAAGCAACATGTTTCCGATCATCGACTGGCCCAGTTCCTTTGTTGTGGATTGATATATACTTGGACCAACCGCCGATATTCTTCATTTGAAGCCGATGAGTAGGCTTGAATTGGAGCTTGAGGGGGTTGATGTAACTTGTGGTGTTGAGGCAGGTGAGCATGGTTACATCCATCAAAGTTGGGGTCATCGGACCATGTCCAAATAGGTAGGCATTGAGGGCATCTGACCAAAAGTATGAAGCTAATGCAAGCAGAGGTTCGTTCCTATCTATTTCGGCCAGGGAAAGGTTGATGCAGTGGCCGATATCTGATTCTTCCCATAGAGTTTTTTTTGCGGCCGATACTCTGATATACCAGTTTCTCCATCCGGGAAGCTTGCTAGGCCATGACCTGAAACTGTTGGTCCAGTCGCTAGCTAGCATAGCAGAGTTTTTGAAAGGGAGGCGTTGGGTTTCAGCGTTGATGAAGTCTACAGGGTCTTCGCTACCCATTGGGCCATGATAGAAGAAGTTTGGATAATCGGCGGCCGGAATCAAAATCTGGTTTTTAAGGTTCTACAGTAAACAAGAACACGAAGAAGAACGGATGAAGATTATGGTAGATTCAATCTAAGATTACAAGGCAAAGAAGGCGATCAGACAAGGAGGTTACCTCTGGGATGGAGATTGCTGAAGCCATTGCGGAGGAAGAAGATGAGCGAAGGCCAATGGTTGAGGAAGAAAGTTACAGTGGTTCGCCTAGATCGCCGGAGTTCGTCGAGGTCTCGAAAGAGGCGAGAGGGCTCTGGTGATGTGAAAGCGTCAAGAAAGGAGGCTAGGAAGACGAAGCGGTTTATAGAGGTATGATGACCGGGCGGGAATCAAGGCTGTTGGCACTGTTTCAAACATTTAAGGAAAGTGGGCTACCTTGGGCCGCCTCGGTGTGAAAGGAATCTGAAGCCCAAACAGAAGAATTTCGAAGTTCGATAACAAACTCCGAAATTGGGGGGCATGTATTAACGCCAAAATTTGGTGCAGTTCTTTATTAAATTCAGTTAAGGAAATATCATAGTCAATTAACGTGGATTAATCCAGAGGAAGCCGAGTTTGGGAAAGGATCGTGAAGACCACGGGAAGGCAGTTAAATATCTTATCTGTAATTAGGCAGAGATAATAATTTTTTAGGAAACCTGATCTCATGTCCGATCGGGGCTTGTTAATTTTCCTTTTATAGATAGGAAACTCCTGTTTCGTATCCGTTCAGGACTGTATCAACTCGGGGTATAAATATGTATGCTCGGGGACCATGTAAGATATCACAAAGATCAATACAACTTCGGCGCATCGCCACCCTCTTTCAACGGGTTCTTGCTTCTCGAGCCGGGCTGCATCGGTTAAGTTCGACCTCCTGCGAGAGGGTAAGTCTCGTTACCCTGGCTACCATATCGGCTAGGACTTCCTCAGTTAGGTCCGATATTCTAGTCGGTTCACGGTAGTCGGCTTACCACGATATATCTGTTCTGTCTACGGCTGCATCAGTTAGGTTTCATCTCATAGTCCGAATAGATATATCACATCACGCGTGCATAGATTTATCGGCTTACTAGGTGTAATTTATCATTAGTTTGTGCTGCATCGGTTAGGTCTGACCTACTAAGCTGCTAGCGATAAATTATTCCTGCTAGGTTGATAGATTTTATGCAAGCGTCTTATCGGGATGTATAGCCGATAAGTTATCCTATTTTACATCGCGATTGCATCAGATCTATTGGTTTATCGAGGTTCTTTTATCATTATTAATCTGTGCTACATCAATTAAGTTTGAACTACTAGATTGATAATGATAGATTTGTCCTTGTTAAGCCGATGGGTGTCCATGCAATGTTCTATCGGAGTGCCTAGCCGATAGGTTATTTTTTATTAGTTAAAGCCGATTGCATTGTTTAACACGTTTTTGGCATGCTACACTGTCATCGGCTTTCCAGCCGATACACGTTATATCAGTAATTGGCTAGTTTATTTATTTATATTGCTATTGGTTCCTTAGCCACATGGTTTATTTATTTTGTCCATCTATGCCATCATCGGTTTCCAGTCGATGTATACGTGCTCTAGTCCATATCGGCAATCGGCTGATGAGACGAGTCCAATTCGGCTTTCAGCCGATTGGCTCATTGATCTAATATTTTCTATCTCCTTGTCAATTGCAGGGTCAAATTGACTGGCACGCCCGCGAACCTCGAATTTTAGGACCTGCACTGGAGCTAAGCAGATCTCCCAGGCCTTCGCGTGTCTAGTGCATCGAACCATATCATCGGCTCGTTCCCAACGCTACCGGTGATTTTCGGTGTCAATAGTACCACGTGCCAAAACGTCTATCGTTTTATGAAATAAGGTTCAAAATACCTGGGATTACATGAAATTTACTCAAGTTTTTAATTACACTAGTTATAGACCCATGCGTTGCAACGGTCTTTTATTCAGTGTAGTGGAAAGATTGGTTGTTGGTTTTTTATGCTGCGATCAGTTTTTCAAGAAATCGGTTTTTAGGGAAGGTTTTTATGAAAGTGGAGAAGGGAGAGGATGAATCTCTTAAAAACAGAAAAAAGAAAATGACCAAAATACCCCAGCCGTCTCCATCAGCACCTCCACTTCCCAAGTTTATCTTCCCTCTCCTGTGTGTTTCCCATCTGTAGAACCGCCACCCCACTCCTTCCCCGTCTCATGCGTGCGCTGTGGCCCACCGGTGAGCAGTCCAGCTCGGAGGCGGTGTGGATGGCCTCCCTTCTCTCCTCTCCTCTCCTCTCCTTTTCTTCGTGTGCCGCCCTGCCCCGGTTGCCATCTCAATCGAAGATACTCATCCTCTCCTATCCCTCATCCTCTGGCGGCGCCATTTCATGAGCAGGTGTAGCGTGGATTGGGGATCCAGTCTGCACCCGGATTGGATTAGTACAGATAGCGGTTTGGCTAAATCCCTATGCCCCCACATGTTAGGTTAGGTTAGTCACCCCCTAGTTCAGATCAGTGGCGGACCTAGAATTTTATAATTAGGGGGTTTGATAAACTAGTTGGTTTGTAAAATATGTTGAATATTATAAAAATATTTTAATTTTTAACTAATTCTATTGCATTATTTCTAAAAAGATATAAAAATTAAAAATATATCTTTTTTGTTGTTATTTACTCTGCTATAAGCCATTTTATTTTTTCATAAATTAAACTTCTCTAATTTCAACTATGTTTATACAGAAAACACATCAACCTCTACGAAATCAAATTAATTTTATTAAATCCACCATAAAAACATGTCTTTAGTTACTTTTGTTGGCGCTAGAGCTCTCCAAAATATTGGTGTATTTATATAAATTTATTAAGTTAGAGAAGTTTGAGCTCATTTGAACAATATTTGTAGTGCACTATAATCATCAGATCTATAACAAATGTCACCCTCTAATTTATCCATAAAAATTATATATATTTATATGATTATCTATATCACTGAATATTATCTATAGATATTATTACCTTAAAGCATTGTGGATTAAGTTTAGGAAAAAATCTCACAAATTCTAAAAACTAGTTAAGTAACGTGGATGCACATTAATATGTATAATAATTATTGCTAACTCATGTAAAAATCATAAATAATATATACTATCGAGAGTGGTACACGAGCTAGCTGCTAATGTTTAGGTACAATATAGTTAGTGGCTGGAGCTAGCAACATCCTTATCAAAAACAATGAAGAATGAGAAAACGACAAAAAGAAGAATACGGTGACAAATGTTTAGTTTCACACTGCATTATTTAAAGAATAAATTTATGTTAGAAAATTCTAAATCTTTATAATATTAGTAAATTGATAAATAAGAGTATATCGTATAACAATTATGAGCAATTTCTCTCATATGTGTGGTTGGTGATTAACCTCCTCTTTCTTTTACTCTCTTAAAATCCTCTTAGCACGTTCAGCTGATGAACATCTAAATTTGAATCAATAAAGAAACGATTTAAATAGATTATTTTTTATACTAGTCCACTTATATGCCAATATTTATCGAGATAAGCAATACTTTTAGGGCCATATTAGTTAAGAAAATAGTTAAACCTTATACTATAAATTCCATATCTTACACTTTAAATTCCATATATTTATACCATAATTTTTAAATCTTACAATGTATTTTTTCAGTGCCCAATATATAGGAAAACTAGGAAAAAATAGTTTGATAGTCTGTTTATTGATTTTGAGAAAAAATAGTAGTTTAAATTAATATATAAGTAAAAAAATAAAAATCAATAAAAAAGAATTAGAGGAGGTACTAATATGCCAGATTCCCAATGTATCCAGCCTATAGATGGTCTAATAGGCCGCATGCCCGGCCTAGGCACGAATTAAGCATGGCTAGTGAAACGGGCCATACCGTGCTAGCGCACGTGCTGTGGATTGAGCTCGCACGGCCTACGGCGGAGGTGTACCTTGCCGGACCGGCCCGAGCATGAGAATGGCCTATAGGCCGAAAAGGGCCCATCATCATGGCCGGCCCAACAGAAAAGGAAAAAGAGAAAGAGAAAGAAAAATAAAGAAATAGGAGAAAAAAATAGGAAAAATAAAAAAATAGGAAAAATAGAGAAGAATGAGAAAATATAAGAAAAATGGTGAAAAACATTGAAAAAAATATGAAAAAAATATAGAAAATATTAAAAAATGGGCTCTGCCTAGTGAACCGGGCCGTACCATGAGCCGTGCTGTGTTGGCCGGCTATAGAAACGGATCGTGCCGTGCCAGAGTGACAGCCCAAACACAACACAGCTAGATGGATCATGCCGACGCAGTCCATGACCAAACGGGCTGTGTCATGCTTAGGCTGTGAATAGTGTGCACGTGCTCGGGGCGGCCCAGAGCAGCACGATCCATTTAGGCATCTATAATCCAGCCTATTTGTGCCCAGAAAAAGAAGAGAAAATATGTTCGTGCCTCGAGCATATTTCCCCGTCCCCTCGGCGCCGATTGCCGTGTCGTCTCCTCCCGGGCTCGCCCGCCGCCTGCGCCGATCTCCCGCTAGCAGGGGCGCCGTCGTCCTTCTGCTTCCGCTGCATCCTCACCGGTGAGCATCCATCCATCCGTTACGCAGCCGATCCTCTTTCTCATCTCTCCCTATCCACGCACATTTTTCTGGGATTTGCATTAACCCTAGGTTCTCTTCTAGATCTGGACGTTTTTTCTCTTAATTTGGCGTTAACCTTAATACTTGTTTTCGTTCCCAAAAATTTTGGGGGTTCAACTGAATCCCCATGTCCCACGTTAGTTCCGCCCCTGCTTATTGGGACCAGGAGGATTGTTCCATTTTGTTACCTGTATCCACTGTCCTGTACTGTGTCTTACCAATAACGTAGGTAGTAATCCAACGCCGATTTACAGTGCTTTGAATAGTCTGATAATCTAGATTCAAATGTCTAGCACGTGCAACTTATGATTCACCTGCCTAATCATGTGTAGGTCTGATTTTGTCTTGTGAAAGAGTGCCAAATCATGTTTAGGTCTGATTTTGTCTTGTGAAAGTGTGTCAAATCATTGTTAAGCTAGGACAGAAATTTTAATTTGTTTTAGTTGTCCCATTTATGGTATTTTGGTGGTTGGTTTTACTTGGATCTGATTTCCACTGGTTTAGATGGTTTTACTGTGTTGGTGACTTCAGAATGATAAAAATCATGCTATGAAAGGGTAAGTCAAAAGTTAGAAATCCTACACTTCTATAGTTGTAATGGAAACGGTGGTATTGCCAAAGAAGTCCCTATGTTGGATCGAAAAATATGAAAACAGAATACAGTCAAGTACTCCATATATATTTTGCTGCCTTTTCTTGTAAGGAGCAATATTATCAACCAGGTTGTTATTTTGTTTCTGTGAACTTGAAACTTGAATAGGCCTAAGAATCTTTTGCAGGATTGGGAATTTAGGATATACCCTAATGAACTACAACTGACTTTTAAGCAGCACTGCCTGTTGAAAAGTTGCTAATTTACTCATTTAACTTCCATACCTGTGGAAGCATGAAGATCTATTGTGTCATCTTGTATTTCTTATGAAAAACTACCTAACTCTAATAATGCAACAGGAATGTGGGAGAGTTCTAAATGGAGCCATTATCCATGGGAAACAGGGGATTAATAGGAATCGCTCATCTCTTTTCTGCAGTTCACATATACCTTCACTTTGCACTGCATATTGGGCTCAACTTTATGCTGTTAGGAATGGTATTTCCAAGCAAATTTTGTTACATAGTTCAACAATCTCACTCAATAAGTTCAATGGAGGAATTGGAATATGCATATTAATGGAGATCTCTTTTCTAATGGAGTACATCTGAATGTGATCTTTGCCTTTGGTTGTCTTCTTATGTGACTAATAAGCAACTACTGCTTTGATCCTTACATTCATATTATTTATCTGAAATGGCCATTTCACTGTGTTTTCTTTTTCATGTCCAGTATACCATCTTACCTTCTTTTGTATGACTTAGTGACTTCTTTTGTATGACTTAGTGATTCACACATTTTTCCCAAATAACATTGGGGAAATGGGTATTTGGGATATCACATTTTATGCTTGTGCAACACTTGTATGGCAGAAGTTATTCATGGATGTAGCACTTCTTAATTGGCTTAACATCCACCGTAATGTGAATATTCATTATGATGATGTCAAAGGTCCATGCATTTATTACCTTTTTCCTTTTTATCGGAGGAATGCATCTTATCATTGACCATTATCTCCTAGCAACCTAACCTATTTGTTACACCGTCTCTAGGACATGGATATTTCTTTCATGGTTAATGTCTGGAACCGTGATAATAGATATTTACTACTTCCATCTCGTCTAGTGTATAGTGTAAAAACTGTTCAGCATAAAAATTCATAACCTTTTCTGATATCCTTGCATTTTTTTTGTTCCTTTTGAATAGGTTGGAAGGATGAAGAAGGGACTGCATCCTCAGATGCAGTGGATTTCATATGTGACACAAAGCGGCAGGTTGATCAATATCATGATGACCAAGGTCAATCATACTGGCAAAGTGTATCATATGAGGGCAAAGCGTCAAATGGTTCAAAGCCTGGGCCAGATTGCAAAGTTCAACCGCCGATACCAGCAGGAAGCTGAGGAAAACAAAGACAAGTAGGCTGCTGTCTGCAAAGGAGCTACATATGCTCTGTAACTTTAGGCCGATTAGTGTGGAGCAATGTTAACATTACTCATGAAACTTTGTTTTGGATAAAATCCTCTTCCATGCCACCACCTGAATATTGTGCTTTATCCTTGTTCTTGTCTCATCTAACGTTCACATTTTTGCTGGAGCTATCTTTGTTGCTCAGTTCTGCCCGAGATCTCCAGAAAATACAGCATGCTACTTTATGTTTTGTTGTTTTTAGCTTAAAGCTCCCTGAACTCTGTTTGGCCTGTAAGATGTTATCTTTTGGCTGTGATCGATCTTGTCATACCACCTGCCTGTTTTGCAACCAATGAAGTATTTGGTTCACGTGACAAATCTACCAAATAGCACATTGACGGTAGATCAGAATATGACGTGAAATACATCTCCGTTTTGGTATATATATCACTATAGCTTATGATTTTTGTTTCGTAGTATATAATATTCCGTGATTCTGAGGTGTACTTGAACTTTTCTTTTTTCTGTATGAACAATACTTTAGGTGATCGTGGCCTTTGGATTTATATCAGACAACTACAATGTGCCTGATTAAGTTGCGAATAAATTCATTGGTGATACACAAACTTAAGAGATGGTGCAACTTAGTACAAGAACTTGTCAGACGTCTGTTTTGGTGTACGAACTTGCACAGTGTGTGCGAGCCAAGGCCAAAATGGCACACCGTGGTTGATTTTGCTGACTTAGATGTTGATTAGGACGCCAGACATATATGTTCGGCCATGTGGTTTGTATTTTGCTGATTGAGCTAGAGACTCCCCATAAGTTACATGTGGTTTGTATTGAGTTTTATGGTTCTAACTATACCATAGAATCAGTCACCCGAACTAGAAAACTACCTAGTCGTTACCACTCACAGGGCACCAAACACTACAACCATTCGTCCAAGTCAAAATCATTTTTTCAGTTTTGTTTTCCATCAAAAGCACATAGGAATCACCCACTGTTCATTTCCATAATTTGACAAATATTTCATTTCCCCAAATCCCCAATACCAAGTAACGACTAGCATTGATAAGTGGCAAATTAAGCATGCTAGTTGACATCCTCCCAACTACATGGACCCAATTTTCAGTGGCAATATAGGCGACAAGGATTTCATGATAATCAAGTAACAAAGACAAAGCATATGCAACAAGAGGCTAACTACCTAAGTAATCCACGCATTTTGAAGTAAAACATTGCATGTATAATAGTTTTACAATCAATATAGTTTGTAAATTTGAAATATAGGAGCAATTGATCAAGGAGGTTCTTGCCTTGCTCCTAGACCTCTTGATACTCCTCTGGTTCCTCCTCGGCAGGATTGGCCATGTCGTGCTCTACGCAATAATCGAATGAATGCAACGAATACAACGATAAAAATTAATAGTACAGGAAATCCAAATATTTTTGCAGGATATGAAAGTGCATCATTTTATATGAATTTAGGAAAAAGAATCACTCCGATCCGAGTTTGTATGAAGGAGAAATGGCTAAATGAAGTTTGCTCTATCCTAAAATTGAAAATAAATGAAAAACTGAGTTTTCGCTCGACCAAACGGCTAAAATTGTCTTACTGGTTGAACGGTTGCTCTATTTGGAACTTTTTGGTTCTAGGCACGTTTCTAAGGCGTGAGACCTACATGTATGCTACGGTGGGATTACAGACAACCTCTAGGATTGAATTCGCATCGACTCGCCAAGACGTTATTCGCACACGCTCGCATATAGCTAAAATGGCTTAAAATGTGAAATCCACTAGTCGCGAAATCTTAACCTTAGGCGTTTGGAGGCATGGAGGTTTCCTAGGGCCTAGGGCTCATTGTACATGCAGTAGGGACCTATGAAAAAGGTTCAGGAGTGGCAAACGCCTCGGCCCAAAAACATCATTTTTGGCCCTTTGCAGGGAACGACTTTTGTGTGCGAATTAACGACAAGAAAGGCCAAAACGTTTTGCCGGCCATGCAATCATAATTGGTCACATGTTGTAGGTATAATGGCTTGTTGTACTAGGTAATGGCCAAGGCAATGCTCGCACATGAGTGAATGTGCCGAATCGGCCAAAATGTTAACTTTGGCTGGGCAAAAACGTGAACCTATGGTTGAACATGATTGTGAACTCCTTGGTACTCTTTCTACGCTTGCTATGACTGTTTGAACACACATGCCAGGCATGGTGGTCCAATGGAATGGCCATGGTAACCTCAACCACGAACGCACTTAAGGTGCTCGGCAAAATGCCAAGCTAGGACAAGGCATGCTGCTCCCTATCCTCTCATGTGCTGGTGCATGGCTGATGAATGCAGGGGCACATGGAGGCTCTAGGGTTCTGCATGCAAGTTTCTAGGGTTCTAACTCGCGTGGTCAAGCTCCGATTAAGCATCAGCCATGCATGTGGCCATGGTGGCATCGCTTGGGCGGCTAGCCGAATAATGGCATAGCAGGCCAAGGCAAGGGTGTGGGGAGCACTAGTTGCCTCATAGGAACAAATGGAAAGCACATGCAGAAAATGGAACTCACCGGTTAGGGTTGACAATAAGGTGGCGGTGGAGGGAAGAGGGTGTCTGGTGGTGGAACTCTGGGCGTCGGGGCCTGCAAGTGACGACGAAAACGGAATAAGGGACTTCCCTAGGAGCTCCAGGTATGAGCAGGGAGGAAGGGACTCACTGGGCAAGAAGTTTGCTCCGTGTGGCTGAAGGTACCTTTAACAGGAGTTGCAGAAGACAACCGGGCAGCAACAAGCTCTACATGGGAGGGGTGGAAAACTGAGTCAGAGGGCTCTCAAAAGTCCATTCGTGCTGTTGGATGTGAAACTCACCAGAGCAGCAAGGCTAGAACGACGTGGTCAAGATGATGTTCTGCCAATGCCTAGGAAGAGGACAGCACAACGACGGCTTTCAGTGCCACCTAGGCACAAAAATGGAGTTAGGTGGGGCAGGAACACATGGTGACACAATTAGGTCAAGATGAAACTCATGGAGTTAGGTGGGGTAGGAACACATGGTGACACAACTAGGTCAAGACGAAACTCACCGGAGCGTTAGAATGGCAGATGTGTGATCGCCAGTGCCTCGTGTGTAGGATCATAAAGAGCCTTTCCCACCCCAAAAGCTAGCCAATGAGATGAGGGGCTTCCCCACTTATAAACTAGGTCCCTTGCCCTTCCACAACCAATGTGGAACTATTCAATAATCTCCCCCTTCACATATTGGTGTCCCTCAGTCGTTCACCGCCCCTTCACTGTACACTGACGGTCCCTCGGGTATACGGGCCTCGCAAGCACCCACGGTCCATCAGACCTTCAAACCCTAATATCCATTGGGCCAAAGATGTTGAACTAGCCATGCTCTGATACTACTTGTAGGATTGAATCACAAGAACCAAGTTTACCAGGGGGGAGGGGTGAATGGTAGGAACACCAAAAACTGAAATCTTTTGCGGAATAACAGAAACCTTCTAACCTAGATGGAGTGCACTGGTCGAACCGTTCCTATTGTACCGGTTTGACCACCGTAGATATGCCGGTTAGACCATTGCCGTGTTGCCGGTCTGACCACCGTTCACTCGCCGGTCTGACCGCCACTCTTCTGTTAGTCGGACCATCAGGATTCAGAAAGAAACACACCAAAGATATTCTTATAAGTAGATCAACTTTATTGCATCAAGATGTGTTTATAAAATGCAACTACAACACTCATCTCTCAACTTTTGTACGCAAGACGTAGCTCTAGACAAAACCCTAATTTTCTCTTATCAAAAACTCGTCTTTTTAGAGCCTCAACCCCTCTACTATTTATACCCATGAGTAGCTGCACAAAAGCCATGAGTCCAACTAGATTTAGGACTCATATTCCCTTAGGAAACCTTTTCTACAGATATACAAGTTATCCCTTTACGATTCGGACTCTAGCTCTTGAATTTTGGACTCCAATCCAAAATAGATTCCTCTTTCCATATGGACACAATTCCTCTTGTATGCCATATGGAATGTTCACCTCCACGTGTATTGATCTCTAGCTTTTAGTATCCCGCGTGATCTTCCAACCTTCCGGACATCAACTTCTCCCAAGCCGATTTATGATCCATCACCGGCAATACTCCCGAGGCCTCAAGACTCACCTACATATGCAAAAACAAAGAAACCATATCCGAGCACAAGTTCTTTCTCAACTTGACTCACATTATCACACAAATAGTATATTATATGCATATGAACAGATTTTAAGTCATAAACATTGATTATCTTTCGTGAAACACAAAATCACTCCGAAACTGAAACCAATCAGGAATCAGCAGGTCTGACCGTCGAGACCTCTGGTCTGACCGCTTGAACACCTGTGGTCTTGTTGACGCCGAAAACCGCCGGGTGTGCCGAAAAGCTTGCTGACGATCTGGTTCGGCGTCTGGTGACACGCGAAGGCCTGGGAGATCTGCTTAGCTCCAGTGCAGGTCCTAAAATCTTGAGGTTCGCAGGCGTGCCAGTCAATTTGACCTCGCAATTGACAAGGAGATGAAGAAATTTGATTACTGATCCAATCGGCTAGTAAGCCGATACGGATTCCTTCCAGCCGATCGCCGCTATGCTCGTGCCCGGGCCTCTGCCTGTACTCGCGCCCGGGTCTCGTGCTCGCGTCCGGGTCCTCGCTTGTGCTCGTGCTCGGGTCAGCAGCAACTGCACATCGGCTATCGGCCGATACGGGCTGATGTAGGATCCTCGTAGCCGATGACCGATGGCACCTGTGTATCGGCTAGGAAACCGATAGCGCTATAAACAAATAGATAGGCTGTTAGTACAACGTGTGCATCGGCTAGAAGCCGATGATAAAATAGATATGCAGGATAGTAAGCTAGCCGACTGCTGAGGAAACACATATGCATCGGCTAGAAAACCGATGATAATATAGATGACCAAAACAGTATGGATAATACAGTCGGCTTTATAAAAAGATAACCTATCGGCTAAGCACTCCGATAGAACGTCGCATATACACCGATCGGCCCGACAAGGATAAATCTATTATTATCGATCTAGTAGTTCAAACCTAACTGATGCAGCACAGATCGATAATAGTAAAAGAACCTCAACGAGCCGATAGATCTAATGCAACTGTGATGAAAATAACTTACCGGCTATACATTCCGATAAGACGCTTGCACAAAGGATATCAGCCTAACAGGAATAATTTATCGCTAGCAGTTTAGTAGGTCGGACCCAACCGATGCAGCACAAACTGATGATAAACTACCCCCGATAAACTGATAAAAACTATGCACGCGTGATGTGATATACCTGACCAGCCTAAGAGGTCGGACCGAACCGATGCAGCCGTAGACAGATCCGATACACCGTGGTAAGCCGACTACCATAGACCGACTAGAATATCGGACCTAACCGAGAAAGTCCTAGCCGATTGGTAGCCGGGGTAACGAGACTTACCCTCTCGCAGGAGTTCGGACCTAACCGATGCAGCCCCGCTCGAGAAGCAAGAACCCGTTGGTAAAGGGTGGCGATGCGCCGAATTTGATTGATCGTTGTGATAGATTACAAGGTACCCGGGCATACGTATATATACCCCGAGTTACAAGAGTCCTTATAGGACACGAAACAGGACTTTCCTAATTAAAAAAGGAAAACTAACAGACCTGATCGGACAAGAGATCAGGTTTCCTAAAAGATAAAACTATCTAATAGATAAGATAAATAACTGCCATAACGTGGCCTTCACGATTCCTTCCCAAGCTCGGACTCTTCTGGATTAGTTTCCAATGGCTGATATCGCTTCTTTCCTTAACCGAACATGGATATGAATCGTGCCAAATTTTGGCGTTAACACATGCCCCCCAATTTCGGAGTTTGTTATCAAACTTCGAAATTCTTCTTCTGTTTGGGCCTCATCATTCCTTCCTGGCCTCTTGAAATCGGCTTTCATGAACCGATACCTTCTGTACTAGGTGTGCTAGGCTCTCAAAGTCTTCTGATGAAAATCTTTCCTTGATCGGAACCAACAAACCTTGGAATGCTAACTCAGCCAGCTGTGCATCGTCCAGACTTAAACTATAACATCGGCTTTTAACATTACGAAACCGCTGGATATATTCTGCGACTGATTCCTCCGGCTTCTGTATTACCGATGTTAAGTCTATCAAACTCATCTCCTGGCTTCCCATAAAGAAATACTTGTGGAATTGCTTTTCCAGATCGGCCCAACCTCGAACTGAGTTAGGTGGCAATGAAGAAAACCATGTAAAGGCCGATCCGGATAATGATAACAGGAAGAATCTAACTCTCAAAGCTTCTACAGCCGATGCTTCTCCGCACTGCGCTAGGAATCGGCTGACATGCTCCACTGTAGACACATCATCTTGCCCTGAGAATTTGGAGAAGTCTGGTACTCTGTATCGGCGTGGCAACGGAGCTCTATCAAACCAATCTGGATATGGAGGCCGATACATAAATATTTCCTCCTTCGGTCTTAGACCGAATTGCTCTCTCATCACTTCTGTGACTCTTGCTGATAAATCTTCTTTCGGATCTTTGTCGTGATAACGCAGAGGTGGAGTTTGTAGCCGATTCTGATTCTGATATTTCCTCTGATAATTGTACTCAGGAACAGCTTCTGAATAACTCTGTTGATGCCCCCCATAGTACGCAGTTTGATATCCTTGAGGAATCCCATCTTGTTGCCCCCCGGGTATTTGAATCGGCTCTACTGCCTTCTTGATCAAGCTCTGTAATGTGTTCACCAATACCCCAGATTGATCAGTCAACGCATGATGAACTGCTTCATTAAACATGTCTTGGATCGGCTTTTGTGAACTTGTAGACGATGTACGGCTCGATTCACCAACCAGAACAGGCTTTGGAAATTGGGACTTTTGAATCGGCCCTTGATCTGTCATACCGAAGGATTCTAGACAAAGCTTCTGAAATTCAGCAATATTCTGCTCCACTTGTTGTCTCTGTTCTTCGGTCAAGTCTTCCATTGTAACTGGGATTGTATCATCTTTGCTGACCTCTTTTCCAGCCATGTCGAAGTTCTGTGTCCCACTGGGTCAAAAACGTGTTGATTTAGCCGATAGGATATACTGTGATAATATGAAGATCGTGTCCCACCAGGTCAAAAACGTATTGATTCAGCCGATAGGATATACTGTGATGATATGAAGATCGGGTCCCACTGGGCGTGCCAAAAACGTGTTGACGCCGAAAACCGCCGGGTGTGCCGAAAAGCTTGCTGACGATCTGGTTCGGCGTCTGGTGACACGCGAAGGCCTGGGAGATCTGCTTAGCTCCAGTGCAGGTCCTAAAATCTTGAGGTTCGCAGGCGTGCCAGTCAATTTGACCTCGCAATTGACAAGGAGATGAAGAAATTTGATTACTGATCCAATCGGCTAGTAAGCCGATACGGATTCCTTCCAGCCGATCGCCGCTATGCTCGTGCCCGGGCCTCTGCCTGTACTCGCGCCCGGGTCTCGTGCTCGCGTCCGGGTCCTCGCTTGTGCTCGTGCCCGGGTCAGCAGCAACTGCACATCGGCTATCGGCCGATACGGGCTGATGTAGGATCCTCGTAGCCGATGACCGATGGCACCTGTGTATCGGCTAGGAAACCGATAGCGCTATAAACAAATAGATAGGCTGTTAGTACAACGTGTGCATCGGCTAGAAGCCGATGATAAAATAGATATGCAGGATAGTAAGCTAGCCGACTGCTGAGGAAACACATATGCATCGGCTAGAAAACCGATGATAATATAGATGACCAAAACAGTATGGATAATACAGTCGGCTTTATAAAAAGATAACCTATCGGCTAAGCACTCCGATAGAACGTCGCATATACACCGATCGGCCCGACAAGGATAAATCTATTATTATCGATCTAGTAGTTCAAACCTAACTGATGCAGCACAGATCGATAATAGTAAAAGAACCTCAACGAGCCGATAGATCTAATGCAACTGTGATGAAAATAACTTACCGGCTATACATTCCGATAAGACGCTTGCACAAAGGATATCAGCCTAACAGGAATAATTTATCGCTAGCAGTTTAGTAGGTCGGACCCAACCGATGCAGCACAAACTGATGATAAACTACCCCCGATAAACTGATAAAAACTATGCACGCGTGATGTGATATACCTGACCAGCCTAAGAGGTCGGACCGAACCGATGCAGCCGTAGACAGATCCGATACACCGTGGTAAGCCGACTACCATAGACCGACTAGAATATCGGACCTAACCGAGAAAGTCCTAGCCGATTGGTAGCCGGGGTAACGAGACTTACCCTCTCGCAGGAGTTCGGACCTAACCGATGCAGCCCCGCTCGAGAAGCAAGAACCTGTTGGTAAAGGGTGGCGATGCGCCGAATTTGATTGATCGTTGTGATAGATTACAAGGTACCCGGGCATACGTATATATACCCCGAGTTACAAGAGTCCTTATAGGACACGAAACAGGACTTTCCTAATTAAAAAAGGAAAACTAACAGACCTGATCGGACAAGAGATCAGGTTTCCTAAAAGATAAAACTATCTAATAGATAAGATAAATAACTGCCATAACGTGGCCTTCACGATTCCTTCCCAAGCTCGGACTCTTCTGGATTAGTTTCCAATGGCTGATATCGCTTCTTTCCTTAACCGAACATGGATATGAATCGTGCCAAATTTGTACCAAATTTTGGCGTTAACAGGTCTGACGAACAACCTCCTCCGGTCCGAACGTCTCACAAAACCCAGTCTGACCAGCATACAACAAGAACACCAGTCGAAAACATTGTTCAATAATCTCCACCAATTTATTCATCACAAAATAAAAAGTGAATCAAGACAATGATTTCACAATCTCCTCCTTGATGAACACATTGGCAAACCATTCAAAATGTGATTTAGTGTTTGAAGAATAAATACCAAAATAATTGGTAAAAAGCACACAAGACTCAAAATTGAAAAAGAAAACTTCTCCCCCTTTTTAAAAGAAAGAAATTCCCGAAAGAAATTCCCCTTGCATGAAAATTTATACATCATTTTGTATTGTTCTCCCCCTTTTGATAATGATTTCATTAAGAAGTTCATATTCATTTTTTTTTGAGAGCTTTGAAGTATACCTAGAGCAATTCAAGGACATGTGTTGCAACAACAAGAGAGATAAAATGATCAACTAGCTAACAAGTATGAATTAGAATATAAACATGAACCAAGGACATTACATATAAGTTTAAATCAGCACTAAAGATTCATGTATTCAAATGATTTATAATGCAACATAATCACTAGGATATAAATTGAAAGAAAAGCCCTCACATATAGACAAATTGAACTAAACACTCTTTCTCAAACTTATTTGCCCTTTACAAAAAAAATTTCATCAAGATTAATTTCTAAGCTTTTGCTCACAATAACTTTTTAAATGCACAAAAGAAAATCTCTCAATCATTTCCGGGTACGTCCTTGTCGTGAATACTGTTTCTAAGGACTCGGTACCTATTATTTTCCTCACTTTGGATACGTCCTTGTCATGAATACTGTTTCCAAGGATTCGGTATCCATTTTTTTCTCTCATATAAGCATATATTTTTTAACTTGAGAAATCTCTAGAGCATTTAAAAAATGAAAATTTCAGCAAGCATACATATGAACATAATCCCTCCAAACTAGCACTAGTGTCAATATTGCATATTTACTTAATTCAAGTAAAAGAATTTAAGTGTTATATATCATCTTCCTTAAAAGCAACATCAAAGGCTCACATAAAGATCAGATTGCACACAAGCTAAACTAGTGACCAAAAGACCTCACTTATATTGCTAGCAAGTACAAGAATATACTAAATGCAAAAATCAAATCTCTTATTTTTATACTTTTTATTTTTTTCTTTATAAAAACAATAAAAACACAAAAACTCCCCCTCAAATCATGCCAAAAAGATGAATAATACCCAATTCTCCCCGAAGAAATACAAAGCGAGAAGAATCCAAAGGCTTAGTGAAAATATCTGTCAATTGCAATTTAGTATCAAGAAACTTCAACTCAACATCTCCTTTCTCAACATGATCCCTCAAAAAGTGAAAATGAATATCAATGTGCTTAGTGCGTGAATGTTGTACCGGATTCTTAGTAATATTAATAGAACTTGTATTATCACAAAAGAGAGGAACTTTCTCAAAAGTAAGACCATAATCTTTCAAAGTTAATATATGCTAAAGAATGTTAGAACAACAACTAGCAGCAACAACATATTCAGATTCAGCAGTTGATTGAGCAACATTAGATTATTTGCTAGAAGACCATGCAATCAAAGAAGTAACAAGAAAATGACATGTTCCACTAGTACTTTTTCTATCAATTTTACGACCAACAAAATCCACATCCAAATAACCATTTAAGCATACAGATGATGATGTAGAATACCAAATACCAAATTTTAGAGTGTGTTGTAAATGCCTCAAAATTCTCTTGACGGCTTGACGATGCGAAACAAGTGGAGAAGCTTGAAATCGGGCACACAAACACACAACAAACTGTATATCTGGACTTGAAGCAGTAAGGTAAAACAAAGAACCAATCATACTTCTGTATTCTTACTTCTGTATTCTTTTTGATCAACAGCTTCACCATCTTCATCCGGATCTAAAATAGCAGTAGATCCCATAGGTGTAGAAATAGGCTTGTAATTCTCCATCTTGAACCGCCGTAAAAGATTCTTGGTGTACTTTGTTTGATAAATAAACATACCTTGTGTTGTCTGTTTTATTTGTAGTCCCAAAAATACATCAACTTTTCCATCATACTCATCTCAAATTCCCTACGCATTGTCTTAGAAAACTCCACAACCAAAACGTGAGATGAACAACCAAAGATAATATCATCCACATAGATCTGAACAAAAAGTTGATTATCACCATGCTTAAGAACAAAGAGAGTTTTATCCATTTTTCCATTTGAAACCTTTCATAAGCAAAAAGTTTTTGAGTCTATCATACCATGCTCTAGGAGTTTGTTTCAAACCATACAAAGCTTTTGACAATGTAAAACATGGTTGGGGAATTTAGGATTTTCAAAATACATGTAGAGATGATGCGAATGCAATGCAATGCACATGGGAAATAGTTTTATGCAAAGAAAAAAAAACAGGCTGTTACAAAACCTAACCCCTTAAAATGAATCTTGTCCCCGAGATTCGGTCGATTCGGTGAATAGGTATGAGAACTCGTTGCAGACGCGGTCTTCACGCTCCCAGGTTGCCTCGTCCACCGTCTGATTACTCCACTACACTTTGCACATCTTAATCGTCTTGTTCCTAGTACAATGCTTAGCCTCTTCTAAAATTTTAATCGGGTGCTCTTTGTACGTGAGGTCTTGTTGTAGCTCAATGCTTCCTATTGGTGCAACCACGGTAGGTACTCTTAGGCACTTCTTCAGTTGTGATACATGAAAGACGTCGTGCACTTCGGATAGCTCGAGTGGTAGCTCCAACCTATAAGCCACTTCTCCTACTCTTGCAAGCATTTGATATGGTCCGACGTACCTTGGCGCTAGCTTTCTGTTGACCTAAAACCTGTGGGTACCTTGCAGTGGTGTCACTTTGACATACACAAAGTCATTGGGTTTGAATGTCAGCTCATGCCTTCTTCGGTTAGCATAGCTCTTTTGTCTTGATTGGGCTTCCTTCAATCTTTCTCTAATAAACTGAACCTGCCCTTCCACTTCGTTGATCAAAGCTGGGCCAAACACGTGTCTCTCACCAACTTGTGGCCAGTTTAGAGGTGTCCTATATCTCCTCCTATAGAGAGCCTCAAATGTTGACATTTATAGACTTGCTTGGTAGCTATTGTTGTAATAAAACTCGGCGTATGGCAAGCAATTTTCCTATCTTGGCCCATGGGACAACACACACGCTCTCAACATGTCTTCTATAATTTGGTTCACACTTTCAGTCTATCCTTCGGTTTGCAGGTGATACGTGGTGCTAAACACTAGGTTGGTTCCCATCGCCTTCTGTAGCCGCTTCCAAAAATGAGAGACAAATTTGGCACCTCGATCTGAAACTATTTGTTTTGGCATTCAACACACCATGCAAGCAAACAATCTGAAGGAAGTACAATTCAGTTAGCTTGGTTTCTTTGTAAATGGCTTTCACCGATATGAAGTGTGCTACTTTTGTCAACCGATCCACTACAACCCATATTGAGTCATTCCCTCGCTATGACCTCAGCAAGCCGGTGATAAAATCCATCCCAACTTCATCCCATTTTCATTTCAGGATTTGTAGTGGTTGTAGCAGCCCTGCTGGTCTTTGATGCTTAGCTTTCATATGCTGACACACATCGCAAAGCGCGACATATTTAGCTACATCTCACTTCATGCTTGACCACCAAAAATCCTTCTTTAAATCTTGATACATCTTGGTACTTCTAGGATGAAATTGAGTGCAAGGTTTCATGGGCTTCTTTGAGAATCAGGTTCTTGACCTTTTTGTTGTTGGAGATGTATATTTGCTGTCCATGCATAACCACTCCACTTTCATCCATGTTGTAACATTAGGTTTCCCCTGCTTTAATGTTGCGTTTAATTTCCTGGACTTTCGTGTCTTCAGCTTGGGCTGCAAGAATTTGCTCTTCTAGTGTATGTTTTGCTTCATGGCTGCAACATAACCATACTCTACCAATTCCAGGTAGAGGCATTGTATTTCCTTATACAACTCATGATGTCCATTGCTTAGCATGAGACTATTACAGCGTCACACTCAACCATAAACTGCCGAGCAAAGTTAGGAAGCTGGAGTGTTGGTGCCATGGTGAGAGCACCCTTGAGAGCCTACAAGGCAGCATCGGCTTCGATGGTCCAACTGAAGGCCTCCTACTTTAGGTGATGTGTGAGGGGAGCTGCCACACTCACGTGGTTGTGGATGAAGCAGTGGTAGTTGACCGCCAAGCCGAGAAAACTACGAACCGCCCATGCTGACCGTGGTACCAGCCAATTTGCGAAGGCTGCCACCTTTTGGCGGTCCATCTGGATGCCTTTCGTTGTAATCACATGGCCCTAGTACGTGACTGAGGTAACCCCGAACATACACTTGGCCCGTTTCAAGACCAGTTGATGATGGTGAAGCTGTTGGAACACCTAGCGAACATGCTGGAGGTGGCTCGGACCACGTGAGACTATAAATCAAAATATCATCAAAAAACACAAGTACGAATTGATGAAGAATGGGACCAAGGATCTCGTTCATGAGCACATGAAATTTTGCCGATGCGTTAGTAGGGCCAAACTGCATCACCAAGAACTCGAAGAGGTCATGGAGTATTGGAGTGTATGGAATGCCATTTTCTTGATGTCGTCAACGTGCATGCAGACAAGGTGATAACCGGATCACATGGCTAGCTTGGATGCTCAGTAGCTATGGCGATGCTATGCCTAATTTTGAGAAGAAGGATTGTGTCTTGATAAAGGGATTTAAGTTTTCTGTATTAAGTGAAAATGGTATCTTCAATGCCTAAACACGTGTTTACATCATCATCACAAGTAACAATTCTTTCACACAGCCATGATTATTATTGAATACTTGTCAAAAATGAGGAAAACAAGCCTATTTCAACAAGATCAGTGAAGAAAGAGAGGAACTTGACAAACACGGAGTAAATAGACCCTAAAACATATTGAAACCTATTAGCTTGAACTGAAACAACAATTTTAGGCCAGTACGGTTGCCCATCCTATACAGCCCAATGTATGGGTCTGTCTCCTACTATTGGATAGGCGTGGCTTGCTAGGCTAGCTACTGACTCTTACTAAACGGATTATTGTTTGCCATAATTTTTTTGAATTATTTTGCCGAGTTTTTAAAAGTATGATTTCTCTAAAAATTTTCTACAACATTATTTAGACTACTTGTTCTAATCTATTTTCTTCTATTATAAATATTTGACGTTTAGGATAAGATTCAATAAAATGTTTAAGATTCTGTCCATCAGTTTTATGTTGGAACAATATTATTGTGGGGCCGCCAACGGGAGGGCCCACAATGTGCACACAGTACCCGATCCCTGGATCAATAGTCGGATACACACATAGTCATCGGTGATACAACTCAGAGTACAACACATACATATCAGAGTACATACATATATAATACAAAGGTTTCCATCCAGGACAGGCCCCGGATAGACAAAAGCAACAACAGGGTAAACTAGCGAGAACAACACAACAGGGCGGAAGCAGGGAGAAACCACTCGGCAGAAGAACACAGCTACACCACAGGCTTGGTTGGGAACTAGGCTTGAAACCTCAGAAGTCCTCGTAGTCGGCTTGGTCTTGGAAGAACTCGGCGGCAGTCGGGTCTTCGTCTTCCTCTTCTAGACCTACTATACATATATATGAACAAGGGTGAGTACTTTCATACTCAGCAAGCCAGGAAAAGGTGCCATGTTGGTTAGACAAGGGGCTAAGGGTTTTATTTGCGAAAAACTGCCTTTAGAAACATTTTTGCTTGTCAAAATGCTAGTGTGTCAAATTTTAGTTGTCGGAAAGAGGCTCACACCTCGATCCATTCCGCAAGTTGCTTTTTAACAACTCGCCACTTATTGAATCATATTCTTTCGTTTTCACATTAGATTAACATCCGAGTGGCTCCGACCACTCCATTCGGTCTGCGGTTATCCCGAGTGGCAACAACCACCCGTTGACCCTGAGACTCGGTTACAACTAAATCTCAGCTATCTCTTTTAGCACTTTCCGGCTACAACCGGTTATATCCGCTACACTGGCTACAACCAGTTAGCACAAACTTTTGCTGCCCTGGCTACAACCCGGGAGCATGCTCTCTCCTGGCTACAACCCGAAGACTTATCTCCTGATTACTTTTCACACACTTGCTTATGATGCTTCAACACCCTGGGTCACACAGGCCCGTTTCTGACCACACAGGCCTTCCGTTTGCTTACTCGGCAAACTCTGGTCACGATTCCCTTCCCATAAATCAGCTTCACAAACCACTGGCAAACAAATCTACGCTATAGAAATCACCTTACATCGCCCTTAACCGTGGGCACGGCTGTTCGAACAGTTCAGCTAAAACTCTGCAGAGGGTGCACGCTTTACCCAAACGACACAAAACTTACACCGAGTACTGGCCTGTACCGGAAGTTTGTGACAAGCCTATTTCCAAAGCCAGTCTAGGGTTATCTAATGCCAGCAAAAGGATCCACACAGGATCAATGTTTCAGGTCAGCTACAACCACCATCAACACCACGGCCCACGAGCCACAACTCAGATGAGTCCACTCCAGTCGGCACCAGACTTTTCTAAACTTACAATTTACTCGGCCAGGGGCAGCCCACACTACCCATTTGGTCGCACTGTAAAATGTTCGGATGGAATTCCTAAAGGAAACGGTCCTTATCGACAATACATAGCCAGGCCACACAGGCACTGACCCTGTACCTCAAGATTTTCCCAAACTTTTACTTATTTCACAAACACGCCGATACACAGAGTACCGGGTTTTCAAACGATTGAGTAAAAACCCATATTTCCCAACGACAAATAACGATGCAGGGCTAAGTATTCTACTCGGCAATCGTACCCAACGGGTATGACGCCAACGTGCCATTTGTGGGGCTTACAAGGAAGAAATACATCAAAGTCCTACCAGAAATAGTGCGACTACTGGGTAGGTTCATCGGTTGCGCTTGCAGACCGAGGCCAAACAATTTACAGTGTAAGCTAAGCATACATATTTTGCAAACAACATAATTTTGCATATATAGGAAGCAATATGGTCAAAGGGGCTTGCCTTGTTCCAGAGAAGGATCTTCCTTGGCGTAGACGGCTTCTGGATCGTCCTCCGACTCAGGCTCTGGACAAGCAGAAAAGACAACCACTGATAAGCTGGAAAGAGATAAAACACTTAGGGAAAGAACGCTGCGGGAGTCGACTGCAGAAGGATAGCAGTCGGCAGAGATAGTTGGCGAACCAGGCAACAAGGCTCACCGGTTAGGAACTCCGGGTGAAGCAGCAAACAGCGGCGAGGGAGCTCGGGAAGTAGGAAATAGCTCCGACGATGGGGATGAAGAAGACGATGATTTAGCAGAGATGGCCGGGTTGCAAAACAAGGGAAAAGAGAAGGCATGGATGCTCACTTATAGCTGGAGCGTGAGGCAAGGGCGTGTCGACGCAGGGCGATGGAGAAAAGGAGTCAAGATAAGCTGTTAAGGCGATAAGACGTTGAGACAGGGATTGACTATGGAGCTGGGCGTGGCCGGTGGAGTTGGTAGACACTGTAGCGGCGATAAGACACTAAGGTCGTAGCAAGGACGGGTTGGAGGAGCCTCACTGACAGAGCTGCTGACTAACCACTGGTCCAAGCGATGCAGCGGGGTATTGTCCACTGGTCCGAACGATGCTGCGAGCAGGTGAAAGCTGGTCATTCCTCCACGTCGGTGGTCGGCGTCCAACGAGAGGGCGCAACAGGGTGAGATGGTAAGACAACGGGGAGATTATCAAAGTAGTCGGCAGCATCACAAGGTTACTCGGCAGCAAAGGTGGCCGAGTGACACAAGAGAAAAAGGCAAAACACAGGAACTCAGTAGGAATCTACTCGGCACAAGGGGAAAAGGTAGTCGGCTGGCCAGGGAGAGAAAAACTGAGGCATAGCTGAACGGGATAGGAGAAGAGTTCGAACTCGGGAAAACGAATTCCAACAGGTAGAAGAAAACGGGTCGTTACAATTATAGAATTTATTAAGTTTATAATATTATAATATAATTTTCGAGGTAAAACTAGGGCACCATTTTTAAACTAAATATCTAAGAAATTGTCAATGACCGAACTTTTAAAATTTTGATCGAAAGATTTGTTAGGCATCCAATATATTTGTTAGGTACTCCCTCGGTCTAAGATTGACGAGAAAATACTTCAGTGTCCCTTATTAAATGATGAATGAATGAGGATGTAAGGGTAGTTGAGGATAAGATAGGAAAAAATAAATGAGAGATGATTGTGGAACAAGTAATAATACAAAAATATTTATATTTTTGAATAAAATTTGAATGATTGTAAGATGGAGGGAGTAGTACCTAAGTTCAACATCTAATATTTATGATCAAAAGATTTTGTTAGGTATCTAATATATAATATTTAATTTATCCCTAAAAGTAAATCAATACCCAAACAGCTCAGAACACTCCTTAAAAGACCATTCTAATCAGCTTGTATCTTAGCTTCTACCTTTTTTTATAAGCACGTTTCTTGAACTATTAAACGGTGCGTATTTTACACAATTTTTCTATATAGAAATTTCTTGAAAAAACCAAATAAACCTATTTTTAAGTTTATAATAGTTAATACTTAATTAATCATATGCTAATATATGCCTCGTCCCATGTGCGGCTCATAAGCTTTAGCTATAAGCTAAAACGAAGGAGGTCGTAGGCACCGTTTTCTTAAGAGTTTATAGTTTAAACTTATTCTCTCGTTTTTTATAAATACGCTTTATGAATTACTAAACGGCGTGTTTTTTAAAACTTTATATAAAAAATTTCTTTAAAAAATAAATAAACTAAATTTATTTTTTAAGTTTATAATAGTTAATATTCAGTTAATTATGTGCTAATTACTCGTTTTGTTTTACATGTAATTGATAAACCGAATTCATAAGCGGTGTCTTATCCCACGTTGGCTTCTGGCAAGGTTTGCTTGCTTGATTAGACCTTCCAATTAAGATTCAACCACTACGGACGGTGATCAGGCGATCGATTGACAGATGCAGTAGAGTGACACTGTTCACAAGGAACATCGACGTCGTAAGGGCATGCAGACCATTGAAATCTTCAATCCGACGCACCAAAACCAGATCATGGACTGGCAACGCGTGTGCTGTCGTGGCAAGATCAGTGCGACGTATGCTGTGTCTTGGCACGCAGGCAATTAATCGTGGTTTGGCAGAATGGAAATATGGCACCCTAAAAAAATACTAGTTGCGTGGCAAAAATATTTATTTTTAGAAAATGGTTATTAAGGGGACTTAAAGAAAAAAATGTCACTACAAAAATACTTTTTATTTCGAAAAATGAAAAATATTTTAAAGTTAAACAAAACAACAAATGGTTAATTTTTCTATGCATGCATGGGATGGCTAGGGCGAGGCATAGGATTAGTTTGGCTTTCTACCATGCCAAAATGCCAAACTCTAGGCAAGTTTTAGTACTATCTTTGTCTGATATTGCTACCTTTATATTATGAAAAGCAGTTAGTATTATCAATATTTTGATAATATTTGCGTGATGCAAGTAAATTTTGATAGCAAACCGAATGTTATCAAATTACTAGGGAGTACTATTCAAGATGTCAACATTTTGGTAAGGCCTAAATTTGGCTTTAAATCAAAGCAGCCATAGTATATGAACACGAGGTTAGCAAAATAATCAAATAAGCTAAATATTTTGGGAATTTAAAACTCAGAGCAAAATATATTTAATGTTTTAATTAAAGATTAATTATGTAGTAGATATTTGCATTTCATATTTTCTTTATTAAAAATATAAAACAATTGCAAAAAATATATGTAACAAATCTAATTAATTACACTTAGTATTTGATAATATAAGAGTGATAGAAAAAATCCTTCAAAAAAGTGGGATTCAAACGTGGTCCTTAGTGTAACAGGCAGCCTCTTGCCACTCCACTAATAGTGCACATGTGACTAGCATGGTTACGTAGCCTTTTTTATCTAGTTCATAGCTTAGCGCCAATTGTAGTGACGCTGATATCTTATTACATGGTAAAATCTCGCTATTTTAGGTAAGATCTCAGCATCAATATATATAGCGCTGAAACGTTTAGCGCCATGTAGGTAGTCACTAAGAAAACGGTTTATTTTTATAATTATTTTTTAACACAGTCTATTTTTTAAATAAGTTTTCTAAAAGGTTCGATTTATCAAATTTTGGGCAAAACGAGACATGCATGTTCCCTTAACTTACTTCTCTCTCAGTGCTGTCTCGCCTTATGTTACTGGAAAGGACGTGCATGCAACGGCTATTTTTTTTAGCTTTCAAAATTTTTTTATTTTGTAAAGATAGGCTGATATATCCTTTTTTAATATTTAGTGATATTGACTTTTATAATTATGTTTGATCATTCGTTTTATTCAATAAAAATTACATAATTATCAATTATTTTATTATGATTTGTTTTATCGTTAAATATAGTTTAAACATGACTTATATTTTGCATGTTTGTATAAAATTTTTGAATAACATGAATGATCAAATATAAATAAAAAAATCAACAGTGTCATATAAAATAATGGAGGTAGTACCATTGTACAATGTTTTAGCTTAGCCCAACGGGTAGATCGTGATACACATAGCTTGGGTGCATTGGAGGAAAAGTGGTAAGGTGTAAAATGGGTACTTACTCCATCTCAAAAACAATACAACTTATGTCATTTTTTTAAAGAATTGGTTGCAATTCATTAAGGTGAGAAAGTAGATTAAGAAATTAAATATGGGAAGGTTGTGATTGATTGAGATGGAAAAGTAGGTGAAGAAATAATAGTATTGTAAGACAAATTTAAATCCTTAGTATTTTGAAACGGAGGGAGTATGTATTTAGCATCTATACGTAGGATCATGAACAATTAATGCCAGATATGTGGTACATTAAACTCCCATGCATACGCACGTCTTAATTTATACTTCGTGGATGAGATGCATGGTAAAGATTATAAAGATTATGGACGGATGATGGACGACGAATGAGGGTTCATATGAATGAATTAAATATTATAAAATTAAAATATCACTTAAAAAGTTAATACCTCCGTTTCTAAAAAGACTTTATCTTTCCCTCATCCCACACATACCCATACAAAACTAAAAAGACTACAATAATCTTCACTTTAGCAAACTCCAATATAATTGTCCATATTTAGGAAAATTCCAACATACTCACTTTAGTAAACTTAAATATAATGATTTCTTTAAAGATAAAGTCTTTATTGGATAAATAAAGAGGATAAAAATGAAATCTATGTGGAACCGGCGGAGTATATAAACATTTTAGTAACCGTGCTACATGTAATCTGTGGATAATCTATTATCTAGAATATCTAAAAAATGACAACGATTTACCACTTGCTTGGTAGGTCATTTTTTAACTTAATTAAAAGTCGAAGAGACTTAACCTTTTTTCTACGACTTATTGGCCAAAGATGCATAAAATATTTTGTTGTAGGACTTTTATATTTCTAAGTGGTGAAAAACCCATATTAAAAAACGAGGGTAAAGTCCATTTTTCACCTTTGAATTTTGTTCGAAGTTCACTTTTCATCTTGAATTATAAGAACGAGTATAATAAGATAATATAAGCGGGTTATAATAGTTGTTATATCATAGAGGAGAGGAGAGAGAAGAAAAACAGACTATAAATTTATAATCAGCTATAGTATGGATCCTAAGAAGTTATGTGTGAGAGAGATATAGGTTAGATATTAGTAGTATAGTATATATCTATAGATATGCTATTATATTGACAGTAAATAATATGTTAATTTTGGTAGCTAGCTAATAAATTAGCTATACTATTAAATTTAGTCTGAGGCAGTACTAAAATTTAAAATCTAGCTTAGGGTCATGAGCCAACCAAACGGCAAGGTAAGCAAAAACTACGTGTATGTCGATGATCACGAATCCACGGATGGGATGGGATGATGACCTCATGCGATATCACCGCGTTGGAGTCCGCGCCCGCAAAGCCGGATGAAGAACAGCAGCCGGGTGTGTCTCTACAGTGCAGCAATAGTCAATAGAGCTAGGACGTAGGAGTACGTCTAACCTTCTCTCCCGTGTCTCCATGCAGGTGGAGCCCACCGTAGCACGGGCCCGCCATGTCAGTGGGGTTAGGGACTAGGCGCGAGGTAAGTCGAGTGGCCTCGCCGTAGCCGTGCTCCCCCACGGCTCTTTTCCACCTACCCATTCTCCTATCGGTCATCTCGTGATAGCTGACAGCCACCAATTCCTCTTCTGTCTCTTTCTTTCCACGCGCCGCGTCCCGTATCCTGCTCCCCGAGGCCCGATCGACAACGATGCCGCCACCTGCTCCGCGCTAGCTTCCAGTTAGAGCGGCACTGCGCCGAGGGAGGGAGAAAGAAGGCCGCGGCATCGCCGAAACCAGGCGTATGCCGTGTCACAGTCGCCGAGAGAGGTGACGCTCGAAGGTGCATTCCGCTTAGGAAGGCCACCGAAACGTACCGGTCTCCCCTCACCGGCCACCTGCTGCTCTATCTCCCCGACCAACACCAAGGGAGCTGGAATTGAAGCACGTCCACTGCCACCTGCTGCACATTTCTAACACCACACGCTCGTCCAGCAAGTACAACCCTGCTCCGCCGAGGAAGGCTGAACCCTTGCCACCAGCCACACCCTGGCACCCTTCGCTTCTGCTACCCACCGCTGCGACTACCGGCCAGCCACCCGCCATGTACGCACTTGTTCGTCATCTAGGTGACTAGGTCCACACACACCACTCGTCCGTCGGCGGCGCACGACACGGTGCCACCGGTCTTCCGTTTCACATAGCTCAAAATTTCAGAAATACATCAGAATATTGATTGAAGTTTTCAAACAAAATTCAGACTTTGAACCTTTTTTTTTTGCTACATTTGACTATTTGAGCCCTCCTCTCCACCTTCCTCGTCACCACAAGTGATTGTGGATGCTCAGCCTTCTTGCTAGATGCCGCGGCATCATACTGATCGGACTGATTCCATCCCACCGGCAGAGAGGTTTCCCACTGAAATGGAGGACAAAGACGAGGCGAAAATGTCTCGACCGTGCCACATGGAGGGGAGTGTTAGATATATTGCATAACTAGCTATGTATTTACTCTATACTAATGGTGTGTCTTGCAAATTTCATAGTTTCCTTGTATACTTATTGGCCTAGTTGGTCTACAGTAATTCTAAGTCCACAAGCCTCAACATGGTATCACGGACATGGGCTAGGGTTCTAAGCGGGTGTAGGCCAACGACTACCTCCTTTACTCACATTGCTCACGCTGGCACCGCCTTTCTTTTGCTTGTGGGCATACCACTTGGAGCTCTGTCTCCTTTGCTCTTGCACGTCACACCTAGACTCACTACCGGCTTAGACCTCTGCTTACCCTGCTCTCACGCGCCGCCTCTTCTCTTTCGTTGTGCCTCCTCTATTCACCACATCTAGAGGCCCCTACTCCATTCTAGGCCCCCAGCCGCCACCACCTTGTTACTATTGTGATGGCAGCACCCTTGGGAAAAATCAGGTGTCATTTCTCTTCTGATGCCCCTGGTCTTCTTTAACAGGCTCAACTTTCAGGAGTATGCATTGCACATGCACATTCACATGCCTGCTTGCCTTGTCCCACCATTTTGGCAGACGATGATTTGGACACCAAGCATTGCTTCCTTGACGATCTTTCCACCACCATGGAGATTTACCTGGTGGATCTCGCCCTCTAGAAACTTGGCTAGATGAGGCCTATCCTAAGGTTATTTTGGTCAGGAGCATGGAGGAGGTTGACCTATCGCTCAACATTGCCTACCTTACCACCTCTCGACTAATATGGGTCTATCTTCGATAGTTGTACAAGCCTCACAACAACACCATGTTTCTTGCATACCATGCTTCTTACGGTTGTGAATGACGCTTAGTCTCTTTGTTAACCCTATGCCACTATTGATGAGTTATTTCACCAAATGTCCATTTTGTGGTGTCAAATGGACCTACAGCATGCCGGTCCATTTGTTAGCTATCCCAATGGAAGTTAGCTTCTAGAAAATTTCCATTTTGTTGGTGCTCCAATGGGCTAGGCTATAGTATCGCCATCTGCTACATGTTCTAAAAGGACCCTATCAGCATCTGGAAGCCCTTCAATGGAAGATGCAGATGCACAAATGGGATCATAAGAGAAAGAAACAATTGACATTGACAATGATGACACCCTCTAGGATGCTAGGACCGACAAGCGATTGAATTAGTCGCATGCAGAAGACACTAGATTGATACGCAAGCTTTCCTAGTTTATGAAAACGTGAGTGTATATCCATCCAACCTTGAGTCTAGAAAATTATTCTGTTTTATTGAAATGTCTGTTATTTTCCTAATTATAGGTTAGTGCTTGGTTGCAAAATTCAAAGGACTCAGTCGATGAAAATGATAGAAAGGCTGATCAGTATTGTGTAGATGTTACTGCAGAATACAACAACACCACATAAAGTATCGTAGGAGAAACCGGAACCAATTGAAAATCTGTTGAGATCGCATTAAGAAACTAGTCAGTGAGTTCCATGGATGTTGGGTAAGAACCACTAGAGTGTACCAAAGTGGGATGAGTGATAACCAATTGATCAAGCATTGCAGCTCTATGCCTCTTAACATAGTGACAAGCCTTTCGCACTCCAGCATATATGGAGGGCAGTACGACATGAAAGGAAGTAGTCTGCATATGTGAAAAAATTAAACAACGAAAAGGACAAGAGTGCAACTCTTAATCTAGCTCAAGTGGTGAATTTGGAGGATAATCCAAACTAGCGTCCTATGGGGCATAAGAGGGCAAAAGATGAATGCAGTGGAAAAGGGAAGGCGACTGATGCTTTTTTTTGCTACCAATGAAAAACTAGATAAGTTCATTGAAGTAAGCACCATGGCTAGGAAGGACCGGGAGAAGATGTCAGAAGTGCAGCAAAGTTAGGCAAATAAGAAGATTGAAGCAGCCAAGCTTACTCATAAAGCAGCATAGGAACAAATCAAGTATAAAATGCTAGACACTTATAGAGAGTTGATGTTTTTAATTTAAAAAGGTTTTAATTTAAAATTTCCATCTTAAAATATAAGCATTTTTTATTGGAGTTTTTCAAAATATCCAAGAGAGGGGTGAAATTTAATAGAGAAAATTCTTTATATGCCATCTAAAGTTATTGAGTTTCCTTATATGCCATCATCAAGATTTTCTTGCCCTCCTATGCTATGCCATGGTGAGGAAGCTGCTTAGCGCTCCTCCACGCATGCACACGCAAAGTAAAAAAATAAATAAATAATAAAATATTAAAAAATCGAGTAAATTTTATACTAATAAGTTAAAACTTTCATCTCTAATTTTGAAATTTTCAATTCAATTTTTGAAACTTTCAACTCAAATTTTAAAACTGTTAACTAAAAATTTTAAAATATCTACTTAAATTTTGAAATTTTCAACCCAAAATTTGAAACTTTTAATTAGATTTTTGAAGCTTTCAGTTGAAATCTAAAACTTTTTACTCTGCTAATTTATATATTATTTTATAATTAAAAATTATTAAGTACTAATAATGGTGATTAGAGGGTGATTAACCCTAATGACTAATTTTAGGGGGCCCTGACCGTACGACTGGCACGCGCAGGTTGGCTCTCTGTCTCTTAGGTGCGTCCACGTTAGCGGCGGCATCCCATGGCCCATGTTAGCTGCATGCGTCGGCCTTGTTTGACGACAGCATTGTCCCCCACCAATTGTGGCTGCGCGCCTAGCTCTTTCTTCCTCCATCGGCGGCTGAGCTGAGGACAGACGGACGACGGTGTCTCAGGGCGTATTTGGTAGTGATTCTCAAGGACGATTTTGAATCGGATCAATTGGAGCTGAGCCAAACGATAAAAAATCCTCCCGCTTCCTAGGCAAATCGATCCGCTGTGATTCTCAATTTTACGTACGAAAGAAGAATCGGGCAAAAGGTGGCTTTTCGTGGGAATTCAACGAACCAAAAATAAAAATCCCCATAATAATTCATAAAAATTACCTGCCTACCACTGGGATATATCCCTCCAGCCCATCCCCATCCACCCGAGGAGTTGAGGAGACTTACCTTGCGCTAGGGCTTCTGGATCGAGAGAACGACGAGCATCGCCCTCTCCGGCGGCACCTCCCGCCAGCAACCGCAGCCGCTGCCGGTCTCCAAGTGCCCTGCCACCGGTCTCTATCTATATTCCTTATGAAAACTAACGTGAACAAGATCTAATGTCCAACCTTTCCAAAGATTTGCCAAGTGCTATCCTTCTGTTGTAAGATTGCCCAATAATCCTGACATCAGAATCAATTTGAAACTAGCATTATTAATTATTAATTGAAACAAAAGAGATTAATATTCATGAAAAAAAAGACATACAATAATTCCTTGAATAGTGTAACGCCTGGGAAGGGAATGTCCTGTGAAAACTTCATTCTTGAATTTTTCTACAAGCTTTGAGAAACACTCATTGTCCTACATAACCAATCAATAAAATTAATATTGCGTAAGCCTTGAACATAAATACTTTATTCATTTACTAAACAGACATACCCAATTGACGGAGTTACTGTCGATGTCAAAAAAACCTTCAGTATTAAGCTCACTCATCAAACTCATGAGACGATCTTTAAGCTGAATTTGTTCACATAAATTCAGAACTTAGTCAACCCAACAAAAAGGCAAAGTAAAACTTATATTTCAAATTTATACTTGCCAAACGTTTACTAGCTTAATGAAGATAAGTACATGCCTGTATATATTCTTTGGCTGGTATTTCTAAAATAACAAATAAATATATTATTTGTTGGCATCCTAGTGAAACTGATCCAGCTCGTTAGATTAGTAAATTGACATACACCCTTTTTAATTAACATGCTATGTGCTATAAACATTTAAATTAAGACCCATTATCTAGTTGCTGAATCTCAAACGTTCAGAGATCAATCAATCACAAATGCAGTTCTGCATCATATACAAGATTTAAACAAGTCCCTAGGAGCCAAAACAATATAGATGAACTCCCGAAACTTAAGTTTCTAGCAAGCAAATAAAACAGTCAGTGAAACTAAACTTTCTACCAAGCCAATAAACCAGTCAATGCAATATACTTCCTAAAATGCAAATAAATTTTCAGGAAAGGAAAATAAGATTTGATATAATCGCATTCGCTAGATGTGACATAATCATAGCTTTCAGGATCTGAGCATTCAGAAGAATAGGGGAAAAAAGTGAGGATTTCACATATTACAGGGAAAAAAGTTCCAGATGCAAATAAGTTGCCCAACATTAAGTAACGTTGCATGCAGTATGCCCGGAATTTTTTTGACAAACCCAGTGTCAGGAAGATATTTGTCCACTTAACAGAAAACGAAGTGATCTGTGATCATCAGTATCCAATGATGTGATTGAGAAAATAAAAGCATCCTTAAACATGGAGGCTTCTTCTGGATTCTTTTGAAAAGGTAACGATGCAGCAAAATAACTATGATGTTTAAACGGTTCACAGTTTTCTAACTCGAGCACATTTTGCTCTGGGCATGAAAGGGGAAAGCGGGAGATGCCTGTTTTCCAAATTTCAATTCAGCAAAGCAGCCAAAGCTTATGATATGTCCCAGATAAAACGGTATACAGCACTTGGCATTTTTGATATGCTGATATCTCGTAAAGAAGATGTAGATCCCAAGAAGTCCATTTTCAATGAACAAATTAATATGGGCTTTTGGAGCATTTTGACTCAAAACAAACATACTTAAAATGTTTTCCTTTATAACTTGTAATGGCTGAAAAATTCCACAGAAAATTGTTGACACACTGACTGAGTTGGAATTGCCATAATCTGCTTGAAGTATTTCCAGAGCAGCTGCAGCCACAGCCACAACATGCGAATCTGCTATTGTTCTTCCATAGGAACTAGATGCTGACTGGGCACCTGAACAAACGCCAGCGGAAACAACCAAAAAACCACACACCTACAAACATACTAGTAGGTGTTGCGCTATTAATTATTGTGCACCCCTGGCTGGCTTCCTCCTCCAGAGCATCCAAAGCATAGCAAAGAGTTCATCCTTTTTGCTTATTTACACAATCAATTGGTGAACAAATTGAGAAGGGAGCTGTGCCATCGTGAAATTCAATTACGTGATTCTAGCATTACAACTTTACAAGCAGAGGCAGTATATCATATGGGTCTTTGAAAGGGTGCCTCGATGAAGATTTAGTGTGGTGGCTGATTTGCATGTTCAGGTGGAGGACTTGACAGCAGAGACTCATGGCCTGATGCCTTAAGTTGGTTGAGGGTTTTTTCTCCATGGCATGCAGCATAAAAAGGTCACAGCAACAAGGAATTGGGTAGCAAGGGCACAGGTGAGGAAGATCAAGTCATGGCGTTTCGTTTGGAGATGGGAAGATAGACAATGGGCAAGAGATGAGGAAGATATGGACACCAGATTACTGAAAAACACCCACCAAAACATCCTCAGGTGTGATTTGCAAAATTAGTTTTTTAGAATCATTGCCATGATTAATATTTTATGATGAACAATTAGTTTTGCAAATGATTTATTTAATGAAATTTGGTTTGAAAATATATGTGGATGTTGGTGTGAGTGTGTGTGACTAATGTGGGTCAGGTTGTGATATCTGTGCCCAGAAACGGTTGTTTTGTCTATTTGTGTGCAGGTGACTTGAGGTCTAACTGATCAATGGTGAGGACCGGGACTACGCTCAGGGAGGAGCTGAGGTCTAGCACGGTCAGGATACCATGTGATAAGGTTAGACTAAAGTCAGTTTGTTTTGTAGTCAACATCAGTCAACGGTGGGATCGAGACAAAACTTAGGGAGGAGTTGAGGTCCAGAACAGTCAAAGATACCGGGTGACGAGATTGGACACAAGGTGGCATACGGTGACTGGACACCGTGTGGAAGGTATTCGTACCAGGCTTCACAAGTCGTGTGTGCGAGCGCTGAAAAAATCATGGAGAAATTCGGAGAAAGAAAATAGGAGAGAGATGGCTACAGTACTCACGCTTTGCTACAGTATTGGATCTGGTTGCTACAGTACACGAACCGGATCGCTACAGTACTCGGGCTCGGGCGGAACAGTACACTAACCCCGTTGCTACCGTAATCGGACTGCTACAGTGATTTCTCTGCGTGAGGGAGTCTAAGTTGGCTACGGAATAGACAATTTAATTTGGTAAATTGTAATTAGATTTGGTAAATGAAGTTTTGAATCCTAGTGGGACTAGGAGTTCTACTCCTACTTAGTGTAGGATGTTTAAGGTATAAATAGATGAGAAATGGAGGCGTTTGGAAGAGAGAAAAGTTAGGGTTTAGTTTTGAGAGAGGGGAGTGCTTTGTATGCACTTTGTAAACACATCTTAATGCAATAAAGTTAATCTACTTTGAAGAGCATCTTCAGTGTATATCCTTCTGAATTCCAACGGTTTATCCGACAAGAGCGCGGCGGCGAGACGGCAGTTCTACCGGTGACCATACGGCGGTCAGACCGGTGCAACAGAGACGGTCTAACCGGTGCACTCCATCCAGGTTTGAGGGTTTCTTTTATTCCGCAAAAGAGTTTGGTTTTTGGTGTTCCTACCATTCACCCCTCTCTGATAAGCTTGGTTCTTGTATCAAAAGATGAAAACTAAATGTTATTGAAGTTCAGGGTGACAACTGAACACAAGAACTAAATTGAAGGACCAAGACTGGAATTTTCGTAAAGTATCATTGCAGTAGTGTTTTGCATTTCATACCGACTCATTTTCAAGGAGGTCTCTTAGACATTTTGATTACGTGCAAACTTGACGATGCATGTGCACAATCTGAGCTCTTCGCTGCAAAACAAAGATGTTTCTCAAGGAAAAAATTCATCAAAAAGGAACATCTAAGAAATTCTGTAGAAATTGGTTAGCACCTTGAGCGATAACTGGACAAGATCATGGTCCAAAACTGAGAATTCCTGTGGCACTGCATAATTTTCAACATCTTCATCAGAAAAATCCTGCAGGCAATGAACAGCATATTAACATGTATTTTGTGAAACTCTCAAGTAATTTATTATCAGCATCTACAATAGTTAAAAGAATGTTTTTATACATCTGAGACATGAGAGTAAATATAGCTATCCAGTTGACCAGAAGCTAGATAGTTGTCATAATCCTCATGCAAATGGATTTGCAACACAGCCCTAGCATACGAAATAGACAGTTTTTATACAAAAATGGAAGTGTCCAACTGGTCACAGAAAAAGAAACACCAAAAAGTTATTCCGTCTAATAGACTATGGAAATACAAGTGCCTTACACAATGTTTAATTATTAGTTTTATATATATATATATATATATATATATATATATATATATATATATATATATATATATATATATATATATATATATATATATATATATGTGATAATAACAATGGAAATATCATCAAAGCGCACACAATAAGGCATGCAACAATGGAAGTTTTACGGCTACAAGTTTGATGAGAGAGAGAAATGGACAATACTATAGCCTTCCAAAATGAAGTCTACTTTCACCAGGGGCAAAAAAGTTTCAAGAAATTGATTAATCGAAAACATTCAATATCCATACTGTCAGCGTCATGAATGTAAATTTATTCACCAAACTTCTTTAGTTTGTGTACCTGTTATATTGTAATGTTTTCTTTCTTCTATCTTTAGTAGAAAATATGAGCAGCCCAAGTGATGCATTAGGTGTAGGATTGTAGTCTGCAGACAACAAAAGATAACGAATGTAGCATCAAAGGTGCATCCATTTCTAACCCAAGTTACTTCTTAGACTACCATTCTCACTTCCACTCAGTGGAAAAAAACCGGACCAGACCAGCGGTTCAACCGGTAAAAATCGAATCAGAGCCTGCTACGGTCCGGTTCTATCAAAAGACTGGATATTACCAAAAAGTTCACCCAGAAAATGCTGTTAGTTATAAGAAAAAAGTTCACCCAGAAAATGCTGTTAGTTATAAGAAAAAAGTTCTAAACTCATCATTGTAGCATGAAGTATACTTGATAAAAAGAACATCATTACAACAACCACCACCTGACTAGCACTTGTAGTACAAAAATATACGTGAGAAAAAAGAAACAGTATGTGAACATGGTGAGTGATATTAGTGTGCGACAGCATCTTTCACAACATTGTACAAAAAAAGCTACAGAAGCTGATACGCAGTATATGATTTCCTAGTTATGTAGCTGCTACACATGCCGACCTGCTTGGACTTCATTAGTTTAGTACACTTCAGTAGTTACAGTTGGATACAGATCCGAATGTTCTAGGACGAACAAAAAAAAAACAGCAAGACTTGCAAATCTGAAGTAGATACTAAGGTTTAAACAAATTCCGAATCCATTTTTGTGAACCAATAAAAGATATACAAAAAGTTATATTGCTTTGTCTTATAAGCTCTGTTCTGAAAAGGGAAATTCTGAAATTTCTTAGGAAATTATGTTGGTCCAGTGTTTGAGCTAGTGAAGTAAAAAATAAGTGTGCGCTCCAATGGAACTCATTCGACAGACTTCAAATCTGACAGGATGCAAGCAAGATAAGCACAAGAAAAAGTAAGACAAACAACCTTAACATCATTCAACCCACTGGCATCACAGATACTGTTTATTATCAGGCAAGGATCACATGTCATGGTGGGATTTGTTCCCATCAGTGACAAGGAGGCTCTGACTGTTGCCAAATTGATGGGTGAGTTCTTTTATTTCTTGATTAACTTAATCAAAGAGAAGGGTTAACTTTATGACAGGCACTATGTAAAGATCCGCCTAACTTATCGAACCAATCGATTAACATAACTCTAATATCTACACGCAAACCAGTATCTCTAAACAACCAACTTAGTTTTTGTGCACCCTGTGCATGCCTCATGTCCCAGGTGGAGCTGCTGATGTTGCCATTGTAGACCTGTTGGTCTGGCAATGCCCTAATAAGCGTTCCCCGCAAAGGATTTCACCACATCAAATTGCAAAACATAATTTCATCATAAAATTGTTTAATTTATATTCCTAATTTTATTCATGGGCATCGTTGTTTATTCAGATACATTAGCTTTCAAAGGAGCTAAACTTCATCAGAAATATGACACTGACATGATATGTCGCTTTTGGTTTCCATTCTGACTTGATTTTATTCCACCAAGAAATAGTGTCTCCAAAGTCTAAAAGAATGGTTAGCATATGAAAAAAGTACCAGGAAAAGCATTTTTTTTCTGGACTAAAACAAATTAAATATTACGCACGAGCAGGAAAAATATAAAAATCAAATAAATGGTTGACAAAGGAATAAAAGGACTTGAATACTTAAAATACAATACCATGGACATCTTCAGCTTAGTCTCAATGTAGAAACGTGCATAAGGCTTCACATGTGGCGCAAAGTCTCTAGGGTCTGGTATCAGTGGCTAGAAGAAAAATGGAAATCAGATTTCGGTGAAGTTCCAAGAGGACTCCCACACACACACACATATATATATATATATATATATATATATATATATATATATATATATATATATATATATACACACACACACACACACACCTGGGTATATATCTAGAAGTTGAAAAATATAAAAATTTTGAACAAAATTCGTGTATTTCAAACCTTAAGACCTAGGCACCTGAAAATGTTTGTTTTCTTTTGCATTGGTTAATTGACCTACTATCTGCAGAAGCAAGTCCTTGTGTTTTTCCTAGACAGTGAGATCATTAAGTAGGCCATTAAAAACAACTCATAAAATGGTTGGAGATAATAGTACTCTAAAAGACCCATAAATTACTTCTCGTATTAGAGGATGAAATCGAGGCTCCCAGAAATACAACACATGACGAAGTAGGACCTGGCAGGAGAAGAAATGTTCAGAGTTGGGAGGAGAGGCAGCAACAATATCATATTTATTGTCTGTTTGGTATTCCAAACAAGAATGTTACAAGAACTTCACAGAAAACACAGTACACACATTAATAAAGCTCTCATACAAAAAGTAAATAAATTAAGATGGCAAACACTCACCTTAACCGACTGATCCACTTCATAATCGTCAAAAGTGGATTGTATCTCAAAGGTTTCTTAAAGACGTTCAATTACACTAAAAAAACGGTCAGAACCCTGCAAAGAAAACTAGATATAGATCATGTTGTTTTTAAAATTGCTCACAATAACAAAGGTGAGAAAAATACCTTGATATATGGTTTGAGAGTGCTGAGTTTGCTAAGAAGATCATACATTTGTTTGTAATGTCTGACTTCAGTCATTGAACAAAATTTTCGCTTCATTAACAAAAACAACAATATCATTAGGATATGTATATATGAGAAATGCATAAGTTGGAAAATGAAGTAGCAGCATACGTACTTCTCGCAAACGTGAGATCTCCCTCAAATAAGGGTGCTCACTGCTGTTAATGGCATACTTGGATCGGAATTCAAGCTTAAATTTCTGAAAGAGAACATTCCAGTCCGAACAATCACACTGTCAATGTAGACAAATATTTTATTGTCTTGCGTCTAGAAACACCAATTAACACAGGCAACTCACACAAGATGACATGAGTAGGTGAAACCTGAAGGTGTTTCTTTCTTTACTGCCATAGCTACTACCGCTTGCATTACTTCATAGATATAGAGTACGGGTTTTAAGTCCGTTTGCTTCAAACCGACGTTCTACCGCTGCCTGTAAGCACCTAGATTTCTGACTACTGCTAACCCTAGCAGGTCAATCCTATCCTTACTACTATCTAGCTTGGAAAATTTTATGGTCTTTGAAAAAGTACTTTGAGGTACCAAAACTTTACACTAAATATTATGGTACCTTGAGATATCTGGTACCTAGAGATACCAAATTTTACATTAGAAAATATGATACCTTCCGGTATCATCTCAAGGATGGTAAAAATACCCATCTAGCCTACTGACTGAAAATAGGATATGTGAATACCAGCAGCCCACAACCAGCAGTCTACAATCTAATTCCTGTGTTCACACATAGAAACTTAATATCTAAGGAAGAACTACTACTGCCTTACTACTACTGCAACTACTACTCCTGCAGTATAGCTACTGATTCAGAGATTATATGTTAACAATTCTCCTCCTAATTACTACTACTGCAGTACTGCTACTGATTCAGAGATTATATGTTAACAATTCTCCCCCTAATCTCTGAATCTCTTCTTCTTTCATCCAGCTGGATCATCCCAATTTTCTGACTTAACTCTTGAAATCTGATTTTTCCTAGAGCCTTTTCAAGAGGTCAGCTAGCTAATCTTTTGTGTTGATGTAATTTGCACTGATGCTCCCTTCCTCCAAGAAGTTTCTGATTAAATGGTACCTTAGATCATTGTGCTTGCTGCGTTCATGGAAGACTAGATTCTTGCTCGGTGCTAAGGTAGACTTGCTGTCCACCCTCAGCTCGACTACTTCAATAGTCGAGCCAGCCAAATTGATTGAGTTGCGGCATTGGTGGCTGCTACATACTCTGCTTCACAGGATGATAGAGTCACGATTTTCTGCTTGATAGATGCCAACTCACCAATCTTGAACCAAGAAAGAACATCATGCCGCTTGTGCTCTTCCTTGTATCTATGTCGCCGGCGAGGTCGCTGCTGTTGTAACCAATCAGCCGATGCTCCTCTGTTTCCTTCTTGTAGTAGAGGCCATGCTCTAGGTGCTGGCGACATAGCGCAGAATGCACTTCATAGCCAGCATGTGCTCTTCAATAGGCCGCTCCATGAAGTGGCTCACAAACCCAACGGCAAATGCTAGGTCTAGCTAGGTCTGGCTGTGTATGAATGAGGTAATGAAGGCTGCCGACTAGCCGCTAATACTCTATCGCATCAACTGGAGTTGATGTGCTGTCACGACTCAGCTTGAGCCTCTCCTCCATTGGAGTGGCACAAGGATTGCAATCCTTTAGGCCGGCTGACTCTACGATGCTCTGAGCATAGTGGCCCTTGTTAAGGGAGATGCCATCTTCTCCTTGCTTTACTTCAATTCCAAGGTAGAAGGAAAGTAGGCGAAGATCACTCATCTGGAACTTCTCCTTCATTCTTCCTTGAATTGTTCAATTGCTCTTGCTAAAGGCCCGGTGATCACATGGTCATCTACATAGATGCCGACGAGCAAAGCAGAGCCGCCATTGTTGCGTCGGTACATGGCATGCTCGTGCTTGCTTGTAACGACCCGCTTTCCTTTTCCCTGTTGTAACTGGTTTTCTGATCTTAATCTTTTCCTATCCTGTCAGCTGTGCCTCCGTTTTCCCTCTCCCCGGCCAGCCGACTACCTTCTCTCTTGTGCCGAGTATAGTTGCTACTCAGTCCTTGTACCCTGCCCTTATCCTTGTCTTACTCGGACCCCTTTGCTGCCGAGTGAGCACTGTGATGTGGCCGACTACCTTGTTGAGACCTGTTGCTTCTTGTCCCCCGAGTTGCACCCACCCGTTGGACGCCGACTACCGAAGTAGTGAAGAATCAATCTTCACCTAACCGCAGCATCGCTTGGACCAGTGGTCAGTCCGAAGCCCGGTCAGTGAGATTTCTCCAACCTGTCCTAGCCTTGACCTTAATGTCTCATCGCAGCTACAGTGCCTGCCAACTCCTCTGACCAGTTGGACTCCAAAGTCACTTCCTGTCATATCCCTGTCAGTTCATCTTGACTTCCTTGCTCCACCCGTTGCCTAGCTCCACCGTGCCTCAACCTTGCACGTCGGCTATATATATATATATGGCCAACCGTGCCCCCTTCTTCCTTTGTTTTGCAAACCGGCCAGCTCCAGCTCTGCTAAGTTTTCATCCTCTCAAGCTTTGGAGCTCTGTCGCCTGGTTCGCAAGCCTGGTTCAGCCGACTGCCCCCTTTTCTGCAGCCGACTACTTCTTGATCCTTTTTCTTGGTGTTTTACTTCTCCTGCTTATCAGTGTTTCTTTCTGCTTGTTCAGAACCTGAACCGGTGGACGATCCCGAAGCCACCTTCGCCGAAGAAGACCCCTCCTTGGAACAAGGCAAGCCTCTTTAATCATATTGTTTCCCATATATGCAAAACTATGTTGTTTGGAAAAATATATGCATGCTTAGTTACACCTTTTTAAACTGTTGGCCTCGGTTATGCAAGCGCAACGATGGACCCCCAGTAGTAGCACTTATTTGGTAGGATGTTGTTATATTTCTCCCTTGAAGAGCGCCACAAATGGCACGCTAGCATCCTATCTGAGGATACGATGCCGAGTAAAATGGCTTAGCCCTGCAACGTTGTTTGTCGTTGGGAAAAATGATGGGTTTTACTAAACAGTTTGGAAAACCCGATACCTTGTGTATCGGCGCGTTTTGTGAAATAAAGGAAAGATTTGTGAAAATCTTGATGTACAGAGACAGTGCCTGTGTGGCTTGGCTATGTATTATCATTAAGGACCGATTCCCATGGCGTAGATTTGTTTGTCAGTGATTTGTGAAAAGTGTTTGATGGAAAGGGAACCGTGACCTGAGTTTGCCGAGTAAGCAAACGGAAGGCCTGTGTGGCCAGAAACGGATCTGTGTGGTCCGGGGTGTTAAGCACCATAAACAAGTGTATGAAAAGTAAACAGGATGAAGATCATGCTCCCGGGTTGTAGCCAGGGCAGCAAAGTTTAAGCCCCCGGGTTGTAGCCAGGGCGGCAATTCAGTCTTCGGGTTGTAGCCAGAAGACGGTGATGAGCACGCTCCCGGGTTTGTAGCCAGGGCAGCAGTGTTTTAGCTAGCTGGTTGTAGCCAGCCTAGCGGGCATTTAGTGCATGATCATGCTCCCGGGTTGTAGCCAGGGAGCGATGATGAGCCCCGGGTTGTAGCCAGGGCGGCCGACTAGCTAGCTGGTTGTAGCCAGTGTAGCGGGCATCAAGTGCCACAGCTGAGATTTGGTTGTAGCCGAGTCTCAGGGTCAACGAGTGGTTGTAGCTACTCGGGAGATAAAGGACCAACAAATGCAAAGTAAAAGATAATAAGAATGTATGTTTACTCTTGATTCCTTAAGTGGTGAGTTGTTGAAAAGCAACTTGCGGATTGGATGGAGGCGTGAGCCTCTGTCCGCCAACTAAAATTTGGAATTCACTAGTGTTTGCAAAGAAAAGAGTTTAATAAGGCAGTCTTTCGCAAATGAAAACCCTTAGCTCTTCTTGTCTAACCAACATGGCATCATTCCCGGCTTGCTGAGTACGAAAGTACTCACCTTGTTCATATATATGTATAGTAGGTTTTGGAGTGGAAGACGAAGATCCGACTGCTGCCGAGTTCCTCCAAGACCAGGCCGACTACGAAGACCTCTGAAGGTTTCGAGCCTAGTTCCCAACCGAGCCTGTGGAGTAGTTTTTGTCCAGCTTCCGCCCTGTTCTGCTGTTTCGCTAGTTTACCAGTTGATTATTTTGCCATCCCGGGTCTGTCCTGGATGGATCTCCTTGTACGTGTATGTAAGTACTCTGTTTATGTATTATTGTAACTCTGGGTTGTATCATTGTTGTGGCGTACCCGACTACTGATCCTGGGATCGGGTGCCTTATGCACATGGTGGCCTTCCACCTAGTCGGGAGGCGCCACAGCGGTGGTATCAGAGCAAAAGGTTGGCCCTAGGAACGAACCCCACCCGTGTAGATGTCTTTGAGGATCTTATTTTGAAAAACTATACTATTTGCAAAAGACTAGGACTTGTCTGGGTACCTCTCTCTGCTTTTGTAGAATTTGGAAATGTTTCTAAAACTCTTGGCTATTTCCCTACCTTGGGGTTCCTGCGTAAGCTCTTAGGTTCCAGTGCCCCATCTGTCATCTTTTCGTTGAGGCTGGGTTCCCGAGTATATTCCTTGTTCTGCTGCTTTGAATTCATCTTGCTAATCTTGTTGCTCCTTCATCTGTTCCATCGGTTTGGTTGCCGATATCCTTGCTGAGCCCCTCTTCCTTTGGTTGCCTTTTTCTAGGACCAGATGGCAGAACGTCAGCGCCGTGCCGTCCGTACCCCGGCCCGCTTGGGTTTTGAAGACCAAGGTCCAGTCCGCAACAACCTGCTTACTGCGCGGGAGGAACAAGAAGTGGAGCAGACCCACGATCGGATGTCAGGAAGTGGCCGTGCAGCCGGCCTTGGTACCTTTCGACGCTGCAATAGCAAACCCTGGAGGATTGCCTCAACCTCCTCACCTCCCAGCAGACCCCCAGCAGCTTATGGCCATCCAGACCCAGATCTTGCAAGGCATTGCTCAGAATCTGGCCGCAATGCAGCCTCTTCTCCATCAAGCTCGACCAGAACAAGTCAGTAGCCGCTCCAAGCTTGCCGACTTCATGAGGTCCCGTCCAGCCGAGTTCTCGCAGACCGCTGAGCCAATGGAGGCTGACGACTGGCTGAAGGATATGGATAGAAAGCTGAACTAGTGCAGTGCACACCCACGGAAAAGACCCAGTTTGCTGCACATCAACTTCGTGGTTCCGCAGCTGACTGGTGGGAAAACTACTGTGCTGCCCATCAAGATGCGCCAACATCGCCTGGCCCGAGTTTGCGGAAGCCTTTAGAGATGCACATGTCCCAGAAGGAGTAATAGAATCAAGAGAGAAGAGTTCAACAACCTCAAGCAGGGACATTCCAGCATCAGCGAGTACCTGAGCAGGTTCACCATCTAGCTCGCTATGCACCAGAGGACGTGAACACGGACAAGAAGAAGATCAGAAGGTTTCTGAAAGGGATGAATGTGGCAATGAAGGTCCAGCTTCTTGCCCATGACTTCCCTACCTTCCAGCACATGGTTAACAGAGCCTTAGTGGTTGAAGATGCGAGGAAGGAGATCGACGTTTTTCGCAAGCGCAAGGCTCCCAGATGCAGTCTCGTAGTGGTCCGAGTTCTAGGCCCTATCTCCCAGTCCTTCCCGTCAGTTTGCCCCATCCAGTTTCAAGAGCGGGTGTTTCGCTCGTCTGTTTCTCGCCGACTTCTTCTGTTCAGTCCCGACCCCTCAGTGCAAATACCGGTGAAGTCGCCTACCTCAGCCGGCCTTCAGCGGAAGAGTATTCCGAGTGCCCCGGGAAGCCGATGCTACAACTGCAACGGTTGGGTCACTTCGCCCGACACTGTCCCCAGAAAGCAAGACCCTGCAGTCCCTGGACGCCCTAACGCCAGCGCTTCAAGAGCCCCTGTGTTCAGTCGAGGACAGCCGACTACACATACTAATGGATCTGCCTCCCGTGCCCCTCCGACCTTTGGACGTGGCCGAGTCAATCATATCCAGTCAGAGACCGCCCGAGAAGCTTCAGATGTGGTAATGGGTACGTTTCTTGTCAACTCCGTACCTGCAGTTGTTCTGTTTGATTCTGGAGCATCGCATTCCTTTATTTCTCAATCTTTTGTGGATAAGTATGGTTGGGATGTTCGAGGTCTTAGTATACCTTGGTCATACACTCCCCTGGCAAGGAGTTTAGGTCAGACCAATCTTGCCTGGAGTTACCTTGGTAATTAAAGGAGTTAGTTTCTCAGCCAACCCATTGTCCTGGAATCACAAGGCTTGGATTTAATTCTTGGCATGGACTGGTTAGCTAAGCATAAGGGCCGAATAGACTGTGCAACTAGCACCATAACCCTGCAGTGCCCTTTTGGACAAGAAGTGAAGTTTGGCCTCCTTGGAGACCCTAAGAACCGACCCTCCTGAGCTCCATGCAAATAGTCCTTTGGAAGAAGTGCGGTGATCAATGAGTACCCTGATGTCTTCCCAGACAGTTTACCCGGAATGCCCCTGATAGAGAGGTTGAATTCTCTCTATAGAGTTGCTACCCGGCACAGCACCCATATCCAAGAGACCCTATAGAATGGCGGCTAATGAGTTAGCCGAAGTGAAAGAGCAGATAGAAGAACTTGAGAGCCTAGGTTTTGTGCGACCTAGCACATCACCTTGGGGAGCTCCAGTGCTCCTAGTGGAAAAAGAAGGATAAGACCAAGAGGATGTGCGTTGATTATCGCGCACTGAATGGAGTAACCATCAAGAATAAGTATCCTCTACCAAGGATAGATGATCTGTTCGACAGCTGCAAGGAGCTAAAGTTTTCTCTAAGGTTGACTTGAGATCAGGATACCACAATTGAAGATCAGATCTGAAGATATACCCAAAAACAGCTTTCCTGACCCGATATGGATTATATGAGTATACGGTGATGTCCTTCGGACTCACTAATGCTCCAGCTTTCTTCATGAGCCTTATGAATAAGGTATTCATGGAATATCTCGACAAGTTTGTCGTGGTATTTATGGATGATATCCTAATCTTCTCCAAGGACGAACAGGAACATGTTGGACATTTGAGAATGGTTCTAGGAAAGTTAAGAGAGCACCAGTTGTTTGCCAAGTACTCGAAGTGTGAGTTTTGGCTAGACCGAGTTGCTTTCCTCGGGCATGTGGTCACTGCCCAAGGAGTAGAAGTGGACCCGGGGAAAGTGAGAGACGTGCTTTCTTGGAAATCCCCGACTACGGTCACGGAAGTGAGAAGTTTCCTAGGTTTGGCTGGTTATTATCGGAGATTCATTGAAGGATTTTCAAGGATTGCCAAACCCATGACAGAATTGCTAAAAAAGGAAAAGAGGTTTGAAATGGAGTGACGCCTGTGAGAAAAGTTTCATGGAGTTAAGGAAAAGGCTGACTACCCCACCTGTGTTGATCCTTCCGGATATCAGGAAAGACTTTGAGGTATACTGTGATGCATCCCGACTAGGCATAGGCTGTGTGCTTATGCAGGAAGGAAGAGTGGTTGCGTATGCCTCAAGACAGTTAAGACCCCATGAGCTGAACTACCCGACCCATGACCTAGAGTTGTCAGCAGTAGTGCATGCCTTGAAGATATGGCGACACTACCTGGTTGGAAACCGGTGTGAAGTATACACCGATCATAAGAGCCTGAAGTACATCTTCACTCAGACCGAGCTTAACCTCAGACAAAGAAGATGGCTTGAGTTGATTAAGGATTATGACCTTGGAATACATTACCACCCTGGCAAGGCAAATGTTGTTGCCGATGCCCTCAGTCGGAAAGTCCATTGTAATGCCATCTTGACCCCGCCCCTTCAACCCGAGCTAAGTCGAGAGCTGGAAAAGCTAAGGATAAATATGGTCAAGCCAGGAACGCTGGCGACTTTGCTGATTCAGCCTACCTTGGAGGACCGGATCAGAGAAGCTCAAAAAGTAGATGAAAAGATTGTATCTCTAAAGAAAGCAATGACCCAGGGAAAAGCCCCGAGTTCTCCATCGACAGCAAAGGAACTGTTGGTTTGGAAACGCATTTGCGTGCCCGACAGAAAGGAAATCCAAGACTTGATCTTGAGAGAAGCCCATGAGTCCGCTTATTCCATCCACCCAGGAAGTACCAAGATGTACAAGGATATTAAGGATCATTATGGTGCCTGGAATGAGCGAGATATTTGCCGAGTATGTCGCAGTTTGTGACATTTGCCAAAGGGTTAAAGCAGAGCATCAGAAGCAGCAGGATTGCTTTCAGCCTTAAGGATACCGAGTGGAAATGGGAAGAATAGGAATGGATTTCATCGTTGGATTACTAAGACCCCAGCAGGACCATGATTCCATCTGGGTAATAGTGGATCGACTGACCAAGGTCGCCCACTTTATCCGTCAAGACAACCTACCCGGCCAAGAAGCTAGCCGAGCTGTATCTGACCAAGGTTATCTGCCAACATGGAGTCCCAAAGAAGATAGTGTCTGACCGAGGAGCTCAGTTCACCTCCCACTTTTGGCAAAGTTGCATGAGACAATGGCACTAACCTGAATTTCAGTACCGCATATCACCCCCAGACGGATGGACAAACCGAGAGAGTCAACCAGATCGTGGAAGATATGCTAAGAGCATGTGCTTGGATTTTGAAGGAACCTGGGATCTCTGTCTGCCTTATGCCGAGTTCTCCTACAATAACAGCTATCAAGCCAGTATCCAGATGGCCCCCAATGAAGCTCTATATGGACGCAAGTGTAGAACCCCACTCTGTTGGACAGACGTAGGAGAAAAGATGGTTTTTGGACCAGACATTTTGAAAGAGGCAGAAGAGCGAGTTAAGGTTATCCGAGAGCGCTTGAAGACAGCCAAACCCGGCAGAAGAACTATGCAGATAATCGGAGACGAGAGCTCGAGTTTCAGATAGGAGACCATGTGTATCTCCGAGTATCACCCCTACGAGGAACAAAGAGATTTGGAATGGGTGGAAAGCTAGCGCCTCGCTATATCGGACTTACCCTATTGTCGACAGACGCGGAGTAGTGGCGTATCAACTGAGGTTACCCGAAGAACTCTCTGACGTCCACGACGTGTTCCATGTGTCCCAGTTGAAGAAATGTCTTCGCATCCCAGAAGAGCAAGTTCCGTTGGAAGAGATCAACGTACAACGCAACTTACATACAAGGAACGCCTATTCGGATTTTGGAGACAAGGGACAGACATACAAGACGAAAGGCAATCAAATTCTGCAAGGTGCAATGGAGTAATCATTCTGAAAACGAAGCTACATGGGAACGAGAAGATCGCCTTCAAGCTGAGTACCCGGAGCTCTTTGCCGAGTAGCCGAATCTCGGGACGAGATTCTGTTAAGTGGGGGAGGTTTGTAACGACCCGCTTTCCTTTTCCCTGTTGTAACTGGTTTTCTGATCTTAATCTTTTCCTATCCTGTCAGCTGTGCCTCCGTTTTCCCTCTCCCCGGCCAGCCGACTACCTTCTCTCTTGTGCCGAGTATAGTTGCTACTCAGTCCTTGTACCCTGCCCTTATCCTTGTCTTACTCGGACCCCTTTGCTGCCGAGTGAGCACTGTGATGTGGCCGACTACCTTGTTGAGACCTGTTGCTTCTTGTCCCCCGAGTTGCACCCACCCGTTGGACGCCGACTACCGAAGTAGTGAAGAATCAATCTTCACCTAACCGCAGCATCGCTTGGACCAGTGGTCAGTCCGAAGCCCGGTCAGTGAGATTTTCTCCAACCTGTCCTAGCCTTGACCTTAATGTCTCATCGCAGCTACAGTGCCTGCCACTCCTTGACCAGTTGGACTCAAAGTCACTTCCTGTCATATCCCTGTCAGTTCATCTTGACTTCCTTGCTCCACCCGTTGCCTAGCTCCACCGTGCCTCAACCTTGCACGTCGGCTATATATATATATATGGCCAACCGTGCCCCCTTCTTCCTTTGTTTTGCAAACCGGCCAGCTCCAGCTCTGCTAAGTTTTCATCCTCTCAAGCTTTGGAGCTCTGTCGCCTGGTTCGCAAGCCTGGTTCAGCCGACTGCCCCCTTTTCTGCAGCCGACTACTTCTTGATCTTTTTTCTTGGTGTTTTACTTCTCCTGCTTATCAGTGTTTCTTTCTGCTTGTTCAGAACTGAACCGGTGGACGATCCCGAAGCCACCTTCGCCGAAGAAGACCCTCCTTGGAACAAGGCAAGCTCTTTAATCATATTGTTTCCCATATATGCAAAACTATGTTGTTTGGAAAATATATGCATGCTTAGTTACACCTTTTTAAACTGTTGGCCTCGGTTATGCAAGCGCAACCGATGGACCCCCCAGTAGTAGCACTTATTTGGTAGGATGTTGTTATATTTCTCCTTGAAGAGCCCACAAATGGCACGCTAGCATCCTATCTGAGGATACGATGCCGAGTAAAATGGCTTAGCCCTGCAACGTTGTTTGTCGTTGGGAAAAATGATGGGTTTTACTAAACAGTTTGGAAAACCCGATACCTTGTGTATCGGCGTTTTGTGAAATAAAGGAAAGATTTGTGAAAATCTTGATGTACAGAGACAGTGCCTGTGTGGCTTGGGCTATGTATTATCATTAAGGACCGATTCCCATGGCGTAGATTTGTTTGTCAGTGATTTGTGAAAAGTGTTTGATGGAAAGGGAACCGTGACTGAGTTTGCCGAGTAAGCAAACGGAAGGCCTGTGTGGCCAGAAACGGATCTGTGTGGTCCGGGGTGTTAAGCACCATAAACAAGTGTATGAAAAGTAAACAGGATGAAGATCATGCTCCCGGGTTGTAGCCAGGGCAGCAAAGTTTAAGCCCCCGGGTTGTAGCCAGGGCGGCAATTCAGTCTTCGGGTTGTAGCCAGAAGACGGTGATGAGCACGCTCCCGGGTTGTAGCCAGGGCAGCAGTGTTTTAGCTAGCTGGTTGTAGCCAGCCTAGCGGGCATTTAGTGCCATGATCATGCTCCCGGGTTGTAGCCAGGGCAGCGATGATGAGCCCCCGGGTTGTAGCCAGGGCGGCCGACTAGCTAGCTGGTTGTAGCCAGTGTAGCGGGCATCAAGTGCCACAGCTGAGATTTGGTTGTAGCCGAGTCTCAGGGTCAACGAGTGGTTGTAGCTACTCGGGAGATAAAGGACCAACAAATGCAAAGTAAAAGATAATAAGAACATGTATGTTTACTCTTGATTCCTTAAGTGGTGAGTTGTTGAAAAGCAACTTGCGGATTGGATGGAGGCGTGAGCCTCTGTCCGCCAACTAAAATTTGGAATTCACTAGTGTTTGCAAAGAAAAGAGTTTAATAAGGCAGTCTTTCGCAAATGAAACCCTTAGCTCTTCTTGTCTAACCAACATGGCATCATTCCCGGCTTGCTGAGTACGAAAGTACTCACCTTGTTCATATATATGTATAGTAGGTTTTGGAGTGGAAGACGAAGATCCGACTGCTGCCGAGTTCCTCCAAGACCAGGCCGACTACGAAGACCTCTGAAGGTTTCGAGCCTAGTTCCCAACCGAGCCTGTGGAGTAGTTTTTGTCCAGCTTCCGCCCTGTTCTGCTGTTTCGCTAGTTTACCAGTTGATTATTTTGCCCATCCCGGGTCTGTCCTGGATGGATCTCCTTGTACGTGTATGTAAGTACTCTGTTTATGTATTATTGTAACTCTGGGTTGTATCATTGTTGTGCGTACCCGACTACTGATCCTGGGATCGGGTGCCTTATGCACATGGTGGCCTTCCACCTAGTCGGGAGGCGCCACATTGCTCTAGTCGAAACCAAGCGCCTTCAGAGTGTGGTCGAGCTCCACATTCCAAGCTCTTGGTGCCTGCCGCAGCCCATAGAGAGCTTTGCGTAGGCGAAGGACCTTGCCTTCTTCTCCGGCGATGACAAAACCAGGGGGGCTGCTTCACGTACTTCTTCCTCCAATTCTCCGTTGAGAAAGGCAGATTCAATGTCCATGTGATGGATGCGCCACCCCTCCTGGGCAGCAAGCATGAGCAAGAGTCGAATTGACTGAATGTGCGCGACAGGTGCAAACACCTCATCGAAGTCAATCCCGGCCTGCTGGACAAACCCTCTGGCGATGACGAGCTTTGTGTTTGATCACCTACCCGGCGTCGTTCTTCTTCAATTTGTAGACCCATTTGAGTCCAATTGGATTATTGCTGTGCAGGAGATCAACGAGCTCCCAAGTCCTGTTGCTATTCACCATGTACATCTCTTCCTGCATCGCAGCGTGCCGTGCCTCATCGCGTTCCGCTTTAGCGAAAGAGCATGGCTCGTCGGGCCTAGCAAGGAGCAAGGACGCCGCCTCGAGCTCCCGTTGTACAAGCTCTGGCACCGAGGCATCTTCCTCGATTAGATTCTCGATAGTGCGATAGCGGACCGGCATGTCAGGGTGCGCCGTGTCGAGCCTCTCCTCGTCGTGAGAGGGTGGTGACATGAACTCCGGAGCACCAGCACCTGCAGTGGGTGTTGGTGTAGCAGGGGATGGAGGTGTAGTATTCTCCTACGCTGGCGCTTGGGATGGCGTGCCTCCCCTAGAGTTAGGTGTAGGATGCCCAGTTGTTTGCTCAACATGGTAGTCGATGGAGAAGTCGCTACTCAGTGGCGCACTTGTGCCGCTTATAGTCGTCCAGTTCCAGCCACGACGCTCATCAAAAATGACATCACGAGAGAGACGCACACGCCATGTCCTTGGATCGAGAACACGGTGTGTCTTCATCCCTTCTTCGTAGCCGATGAAGACACCGGGCGTGTTGCAGTCGTCAAGCTTGCGAACATCCTGCTGCTTGCACACGTCATGTCCTTGGATCAAGAACACAATGCGCCTTCATCCCTTCTTCGTAGCCGATGAAGACACCGGGCATGTTGCGGTCGTCGAGCTTGCGAACATCCTGCTACTCCTTTATAAACACCAGGCACCCGAAAGTGCACAGGAAGGTGACTGCCAGTTTCTTGCCATGCCACGCTTCGTATGGCATCATGCCGGTGAGGTTCTTGGGTGGCGCACGGTTGAGGAAGACAGCCGTGCTGACAGCCTCCACCCAAAACTCTGCAAGCATTCTCCTCTGCTTGAGCAGGGTGCGTTCCACGGACACCACCGTTTGATTCCACCGCTTGACCACGCCATTTTGTGTTGGGGTGTAGGGTGCGGAGAAGTGGCAGTGGATCCCCTCGTCAGTGCAGTAGGCGGCAAACTCTAGCGATGTGAACTTCCACCGTTGTCCGTGCGGAACACGCGCAGCCTGTGCCCGCAGCAAGCCTTGGCCGTCGCCTAGATCTTCTTGATGGCATTGGGCGCACCGCTCTTGGCTACTAGGAGCGCCACCCACATATATCGTGTGGCATTGTCGACCAACAGCAAGAAATGGCGACGCCCGCCTGGCGTCGCCGGCGTAATGGGGCCACAAACCGTGGACGAGGTCGAGTGATGTAATACCCTGAAATTACCTAATTAAAATAATTATGGGTAAAAAGGAACTTTAGAAAAATATATTTAAAAGTCTCAATGAGTGAGAATATTAAAATCAGAGAAAATTCCTAACGAAAGTTGGCCTGGAGATAATTTTAGAAAATACTTCGCTTAATCCTCTATCTCCTGGATTTTTTTGGGATTTGTTTGAGCAAGGAAAGTATTTTTGGTGAATTAAACAAGCTTTACATCATTTAAACAATTAGTAGATTCCTGGATAGTCATTATGTAAACAATTACTTTGTTATCAACTTTGTCATGTGTGCCTCGGTTGATTCCTGAACGAGGATTTACACACAATAAAGCACCTGAATTTTGGATGGAAATTTCGGGTGTGACAAGTGACTCCTAAGCACAGTACTTTGCTGCCTTTAGGAACGCGGCGCGCTGGTGCTTGGTGATGATACACTTGTTGCACAGCTACTTGACATGCTCCAGTCGATGCAGGCCACGAACGAACTCTTGCTGCGCCATATTCTCTAGCGAGCCAAAGTGGATGTGCCCGAAGCGCTCACGCCAGCGCCATGCGATATCGTCATGTCGCACAGCCAGGTAGATCGGCTGAGCAACCTCGAGGCAGAGGACGTAGAGTCGATTCCGCCCTTGCTTGATCTTGGCGAGGAGGCAGCAATGTTGATCCCAAATGCACATGATGCCATTCTCGACCAGCACCTTCTTGTGACTTTCATCAAGCTGACCGACACTAATGATGGAGCTCTTGAGGCGTGGGATGTAGTAGACGCCGCCAAGCACCTTGAGCTCGCCATTCTTGCTGGTGAAGATGATGCTGTCGGCTCCCTTGATGTCGATGAGGGAGCTGTCGCCGAATTTGATGGTGCCGGTGATGCTCCGGTGGAGCTAGGTGAAGACATCCCCACGGCCGGTCATGTGGTTTGTTGCTCCTGTGTCGAGGTACCACACTGCCTCCTTGTTCTGGGTGTCCACGATGCCAAGATTCACCTGCACGTGCCAGGTGAGCTGCCTCCTTGGGGTGTCAACAATCCTTGGCCCAATGGCCAAGGTGGCCACAATTTGATGCTGTGCCGTGGTTGCCCTCTCCCTTCTTGCCTCTTCCTCCCTCCTTCCTGTGATGCGAGTAGGGTCGCCGGTGAGCTCCGCCAACCTGTGACTGCTTGGAGGATCCCTCCCCATTCTGTCGCTCTTTCTGCCACGCGAACCACTGCTCCTCCATGAGGAGAAGTTGGCCTCGAGCTGCCATCTTGAGGCGACCGGTGACGTCCTCTATGGTGAGCGTTGAGAGATCTAGCAGGGTCTCTATCAAACACCACAATTTGGGAGAACCGCTCCGGGATGACATGGAGGTACTTCTCGATCACGTTCTGCTCCTCGATTTGTTCTCCTAGTGTCCCAAGTTGAGTCACCATGCTTGTGAGTCGCAAGGCAAAGTCGTCAATCGATTCTCCATCGCGGAACAAGATGGTCTCATACTCCCGCCACAGCTGCTGCACCTTCACCTTTCTCACGCGGTCCACACCGACGTGCATCACCCTGATGGCATCCCAGGTGTCCTTCGCGGAGTCCTTGGTGGCAAGCAGTGGGATCATCTTGCTCGGGACAGTGCACAAGATGGCCTCCATCGTCATCCTGTCCTCTAGCTCGTCACAGTAGCCGTACTCCACTGTGTCCCAAAGGCCACGGGCTTGCAGCATCACCTTCATTAGTAGCGACCACTCGGTGTATTTGGTTCGTGTGAGGGTGGGAAAGCAGCTGCACCGCCAATCTCCCTAACCGTCCACTGCACAACGACATCCCTGAACCAGCGGCTCGACCTCGACGCCATGGCGACATGGAAGCATTGAGTTGAGTAGCAGGTGCTTTTGCCATCTCTCTCTCACAAACTCCTTCACCTTGCTCTAATACCAATTGTTAGAGGTAGCTCTGTTCTCTACACTTCTCACTCAAGTACATACACGATGACATGAGTAGGTGAAACCTTAAGGTGTTTCTTTCTTTGCTGCAATAGCGACTACCGCTTGCATTACTTCATACATTTAGCATACAGGTTTTAAGTTGGTTTGCTTCAAACCGACATATTCTACAACTGCCTGCAAGCACTGCAGGTTTCTGACTACTACTGATCCTAGCAGGCCAATCCTATCCTTGCTACTATCTAGCTTACTGACTAAAACAAGGATGTGTGAATACCAGCAGCCCATAACCAGCAGTCTACAATCTAATTCCTGTGTTCACACATAGAAGCTTAATATTTAAGGAAGAGCTACTACTGCCTTACTACTACTGCAACTACTACTACTGCAGTACTTCTACTGATTCAGAGATTATATGTTAAACACTAGTAACTGCCACCCCTCCCCCGGACTGCATGCAAGTTGGCTGCCCAGGCAGTGTTGGTAGGATCTCTGTCAGGCTGAATTTTGATTCTGGGTTTAGCTGAAAAGCTTGATTCATGTTTGATAGCACAAACTACATATATATAGGGGTACAGGATTAGGTTGGTTTGCACACCGACTTAGCACAAAATCAAAAAGTAACTTGTCTACTGCCTATGCTAGTGTCAACTGAAACCTTTGTTGACTGCTCTGACAGGCAACTTTGCAAAAAACAGAAAAAAAAAACTAAGTTACTTCTACTAAATTGCTACTAGTTTGCTTCTGCTGAAATCTACGACTATACTATAGGGATGAAAACGGATCGGATACGGTCGGAAACTAGCTATACCATATCCGTTTTCATATTTTTTTCGAAATTGGATTCGGAATCGGAAACCTCGGATACAAAAACGGAATCGAATATTACTAGATACAGATACGGAACGAATACGAATCGGAACGAATACGGTAACGAATATTTATTCGGATATCAAGTCAATGCAACAACCATTTAATACCACATAGATAATAGCAACATAACTATTCTATATATCCATGGCCTGGCGAAGTAGCTCATAAATTATCTGTGTGATAATTAATTAAGCCGATAAAAATGTACTTATATACTTGCAGTAGGTTGTACTTTTTATCCTGAAAATGCACATGCAGACCGGGCATTTCACTTCGGCGTCTTCTACTCCAACACAGAACTGAGTCGTCGTCTTCTGCTCCAACACGGCAGGGGACGCGGGCGCGAGGGATGGCGCCGGTGGCAGCGGGCGTGGGCGGGCTGCGGCGGCGGACGCGGGAGCGAGGGATGGCGCCGGCGGCAGTGGCGCGGGGGCGCGGGGCAGCAGGGTCCAGCGGCGGCAGCGAGCGCGGGCGCAGGGTCAGCGCCGGTGGCCGCGGGGGGCGCGAGGCCGGGCGGCGGTGGCGGACGCGGGCGCGAGGGATAGCGCTGGCGGCCGCGGGGGCGCGGGGGAGCAGGGTCTGGCGGCGGCAGCGGGCGCGGGCGCAGGGCCGACGTCGGTGGCCGCGGGGGGCGCGAGGCCGGGCGGCGGCGGACGCGGGCGCGAGGGATGTCGCCGGCGGCTGCGGGGGCGCGGGGGAGCAAGGTCCGGCGGCGACAGCGGGCGCGGGCGCAGGGCCGGCGCCGGTGGCTGCGGGGGGCGCGAGGCCGGGCGGCGGCGGAGGCCGATGGGGCTGGGGCTCGGGGCCCGGCGGCGGCGGTGGCCGCGGGCACGCGGGGTCCGACGGCGGTTGGCGCTTGGAGCGGATGGTGTCGTCGCGTCGAGCAGATTTCCGGATATCCGAAAATTTTTCCGGTTAGTTTCTGACCAATTCCAAAATCCGTCGGATAATGCCTTTATCATATTCGTATCCATATCCGAAAAAAATTATCCGTTTCCGTTTCCGAATCCGAGATTATCCGAGAATTATCCGACCGATCCTATCCGTATCCGAAATTTCGGACGGTTAGCGGATAATATCCGAACTGTTTTCACCCCTACTATACTACTACTGGTTATAGGATTATATTGTAACAGGCAGAGCCCCAAGGGTGGTCAAAGGTCAATTGTCAGGAGGGAAATTCCAGAAGCACCCCCAACGAGTTCAAATGTGGAAGGTACAACCATTAATCTCTAGCACTCATAAACTGCTTGTGTTACTAAATAAAAATCTTGCTCAACCAAGTTAGTTCAATCTGTTACAATACCTCTGCATTGTCGTCCATGGCATCAACTTCTTGCAACATATTAAAATAAACTGGAAGATATCTTCGGAATTCATCTTCAAACTGGAGAAACATAAATGAACATAATTAGTGACAAATTCAAAACCAATACCAACCAGATGACGGTTCAACACTGAGATGTCGAAGAATAAATTGAAGTTCAAGAATCAACCTCCCAGTTCCACTCCCCACTAAACTCCATTGGAGCAGCACAAAATGCCTTTGCGCGGAGATCTTCCTTTTGCTTTGCCAACCAACATGTAAAGTTATTTTCAGCGTCATTATTGCCTCTCTCTCCTCCCATCAGGTCCTAGTACGATTAACAAGCATACAATCAGAATAGTGATTAATTTAAAAAATAAAATTAAACAGATTGTCACTTGCCTGGCTTTGTGGGTACAAATTGCTGGAAATGTAGATGCATATTTCTTTACAGAGAACAATAAGATCCCTATCAACAGTAGCACTTGTATTGGAGTTGAACTTGAAAATTAGGTTTCTGATTGCACATGGTAGTTGATTATCTAAGCGTCGAATTACAGATGGAAGCAATTCATCTGCAACAAACAGCCTGAACCTATCATTGTTGGTACCACCTGCAAGCCGGACCAGAGCAAGGCAAAAGGAAATAGCACTTGAAGTTGCTTCACCATCCACCCAATACCCAAACAAGCTCATCCTTAAACGCCCAAGGCAATCATGGGTTAAAAGATACTGTAAAAGCCCACTGTTTGATTCTGGAGATGACAAAACTCCCAACAAATGAGACACTTCACGGGTGAACTCAAGAAGTAGAGTATCTTCAAACTTCTCAATATTTTCTGCTGACCCAGAAAGTTTCCCAAAGTAATAAGGAACTTCAGCTCGGCCATGGTGCATAAGGCTGAACCACGCATAGTAAAGTAAATCCTCACAGTGATCAAGTAAGGGTCGCAGTAGGTTCAACATCCACTCCTTCCAGAATTCGCAAGGACAATTTGTTACCAAAGGAACGAAAACAAGATGTATAAGTTTACTTAAATGCCTAAACTCCATTGAGCCTAAATCTTCGAAGATAGCAACACTAAAAGATGAAATATCCAAGAGATCAGAAATTGAGCCTAAATCTTCGAAGATAGCAACAATAAAAGATGAAATATCCAAGGGATCAGAAAATGCCCCTTCAAGAGATAAAGATAGACTAATGATGTTGTACCTGCAGCATGGCATAGCATATCCAATTATAAGTTTGCAAGAAAATAACTCCACACAGCCAATTCTAATTATATGTGCATAAATAAGTTGGACTAAAATAAATGTATTATATTAGATTTAATCGGGCTTGGCCCATTTAATCCTGAAAAATTTCTAAGGCCCATAATTGATGCTAGGTGGAAAATGGTTTAGTCCCACATGGAAAATTAACAAGAATTTGGCTCAACTTAAATAGACTGTAATTTTGTGCACCTGTTGACAAGTTGAGGGTGATAGATGGAGGGCCACACGCGCGCACCAGGCCGGGCCATGGTGGTGGTCAGACCTTTCACCTCCCGCTCTCTTTATTTTTGGTAGACTATTGAATGGCTGGTGGACAGTTGAGAGCGATTGTTCATCTGGGCCATTAGGTCCATTTAGAGCGCTTCTTCGGCGCAACTACTCCATCTGCTACATCTTCTTCACGTCTTCTTCCTGCGACATGACATGACTACACTAACATCTACGCCATTGCATCCTCTACATCAACATGTCGACGGATCAGACCAACCAGAACAACGACACCAACACCAACACCACTTCTGGATCCAATGTCCTTGATACTGGACTTGCTTCTAGGTACAATCTTGTGCTCGTTCTCGTTCATTTTGTGTTAAATATGTTGATAGATGGAGTTTTCAGTATATACATGTTTAGCACAAGTAACAGATCATTCACACACCTTTTTGTCACAATATTTCTAATAAATTTCTGGATTAAAATATGCCAAATTTTGACTATATTTCCAACAATCCAAAAACTTAATAGGTCTTTTTGGTGGTTAGTTTTGGTGCATCATTAAAGCCATATCCTTTTGATGGTTCCAACTATAAGAGATGGAAGGCACGTGCACTGCTGTGATTGACAGCCATGCAATGCTTTCACATTGCACAAGACAAGCCCACTGAACCGCCTCCTACCCCTGAGGAGGAGCGCAAGTTCAAGGCCGCTGATTGCCTGTTCCGAGGTGCACTGATAAGCGTGCTGGCTGACAACATAGCGGACGTGTACATGCACATGCCTACAAGCAAAGAGATGTGGGATGCACTCGATGCTAAGTTCGGAGTTTCTGATGCTTGCAGTGGGCTATATCTCATAGAGTAGTTCTATGACTACAGGATGATCGATGACCGCTATATAGTAGAATAGGCTCATGAGATTCAGGCGCTGGCAAAGGAATTGGAGAACAACAACTGCGAGTTGCCGGATAAGTTTGTAGCAGGTGGCATTATTGCCAAACTGCCACCTTCTTGGATAGACTTTGCCACTTCTCTGAAACACAAAAGACAAGAGTTCAGTGTTATTGATCTCATTGGCTCCTTGGGTGTTGAAGAGAAGGCGAGGGCAAAAGATAATCGTGGCAAGAGAGTTGAGGGAGGTTCCAGCGCTAATCTAGTGCAGAAGAAGAACTCTCAAGCCTCCAACAAGAAAAAGAGCAAGCCCGATGTCAAGCCCAAGGGCAATACCACTTTTAAGAAGAAGAAGGGTAAGGGAAAGGGCAGCTGCTTTGTGTGCGGTGATTCTGACTATTGGGCCAAGAATTGTCCAGACCACAAGGATAAGCAGAAGAGGTCCGCCAACATGGTTATTAGCAAGGCTGGAGGAACTATGGGGTATGGTAATTTTTTACCTACAGTTCTCTCTGTTTTTCATTCACCTGAATGGTGGGTTGATACTAGTGCTAATATTCATGTGTGTGCTGATATTTATATTTCCTAGTTTTCATCTTATCAGGATGGTAGAGGTACCTCCTTGTTGATGGAGAACAGATCACATGTAGCTGTTCATGGTGTTGATACGGTCGATTTGAAGTTTACTTTGGGAAAGACCGTGTAGCTGAAGAACGTGTAGCATGTCCCCTCAATAAAAAAAATCCTCGTGAGCGGCTCTCTACTTTGTAGAGAAGGTTTTAAACTTGTCTTTGAGTCTAATAAATGTGTTGTATCAAAATATGGTACATTTGTTGGTAAAGGGTATGAAAGCGGAGGTTTGTTCCGCTTCTCTTTGAATGATGTGTGTAATAAAGTTGTGAACCATGTGAGTAATGATGACAATTCTAATGTTTGGCATTCTCGACTCTGTCACATTAATTTTGACTGTATGACACGCTTAGCCAACATGAGTTTAATCCCTAAGTTTAATTTGGTCAAGGGTTCTAAGTGCCATACATGTGTTTAATCAAAACAACCTTGCAAGCCTCACAAGGCAACAGAGGCGAGGAATTTGGCACCGCTAGAACTTGTTCATACCGATTTGTGCGAGATGAACGGCGTGCTGACCAAAAGGAAAAGAAATATTTCATGATATTTATAGATGATTGTACTAGATTTTGCTATGTGTACCTATTGAAAACAAAAGATAAAGCATTGCATTACTTTAAGATCTATAAGGCTGAGGTAGAAAACCAACTTGAAAGAAAAATCAAACGGTTAAGGTCAGATCGTGGTGGAGAGTATTTTTCACATTAGTTTACCGTATTTTGTGAGGAACTTGACATTATTCATGAGAGGACGCCTCCCTATTCACCCCAATCAAACGGGGTTACCGAAAGAAAGAAGTGCACTCTAACTGAGTTGGTTAACGCCATGTTAGACACTGCGGGACTTTCTAAGGAATGGTGGGGTGAGGCTATATTGACTGCATGTCATGTCCTGAATAGAGTTCCTAGAAAGAATAAAGAAGTAACATCATTCGTGGAATAGGAAAAGAAAAGGTTGACTCTCTCATACTTGCACACTTGGGGATGTTTGGCCAAAGTAAATGTGCCAATAATCAAAAAGTGCAAACTTGGACCGAAAACCGTCAATTGTGTCTTTCTAGGTTCTTAATTGTAAACTCTAGAGTACCGGACATGCGTGTTGGTACAATCATTGAGTCCAGAGATGCTACATTTTTTGAGAATGAGTTTTCTATGAAAAAGGTACCTAACTCATCTAGTCAAGAACCTATTTTATCCCCTGATTCACTTGCGTCGATAGAACATGATGAAGAAATGCCTATGGAAAATCCTAAGGATAACACTATAGTTACTTGAATGAGTAAGAGACAGAGGATTGCAAAGTCTTTTGGTGATAACTACATTGTATACCTCATGGATGACACTCCAAGAACCATAGAAGAGGCATACTCATCTCATGACGCTGACTATTGGAAGGAAGTGGTATAGAGTGAGATGGATTCTATTATGTCTAATGGAACTTGGGAGGTCATTTATCGTCCTTATGGGTGCAAACATGTAGGATGTAAATGGGTTTTCAAGAAAAAGCTTAGGCCTGATGGTACGATTGAAAAGTACAAGTCAAGATTTGTGGCCAAGGGTTATACCCAAAAGGAAGACGAGGACTTTTTCGGTACTTACTCACCTGTTGCTCGATTGACCACAATTTGAGTACTACTTGCTTTGGCAGCCTCTCATGGTCTTCTTGTCCATCAGATGGACGTTAAGATAGCTTTCCTAAATAGAGAGTTAGAGGACAAGATTTATATGGATCAGCCAAATAGATTTGTAGTAGAAGGTCAAGAAGGTATGGCGTGTAAATTGTTGAAGTCTTTGTATGGCCTTAAGCAAGCATCTAAGCAATGGCATGAGAAGTTTGACAGAACTTTGACATCTGTTGGCTTTGTTGTGAATGAAGCTGATAGATGTGTATACTATCGCTATGGTGGAGGAGAGGGAGTGATCTTATGCCTGTATGTCAATGACATACTGATTTTGGGGACCAACCTCAATATGATTGAGGAGGTCAAGGACTTTTTGTCCAAGAACTTTAAGATGAAAGATTTGGGAGTGGCTGATGTGATTCTTAACATTAAGCTATTGATAGGAGGTGATGGTGGGGTTATACTCTTACAATCCCACTATGTGGAAAAGATCTTGAGTCGCTTTGGTTATAGTAACTGCAAACCTGCTCCTACTCCTTATGGTCCCAGTGTGTTATTGAGGAAAAACCGAAGAATAACAAGGGATCAATTGAGATACTTACAGATCATTGGTTCAGTGATGTATTTGGGTAGTGCTACGAGGTCTGACATCTCATTTGCCATGAGCAAGTTGAGTCAGTTTGTTTCAAATCCAGGAGATGATCACTGGCGTGCTCTTGAGAGAGTAATGCACTATCTAAAAGACACTGTGAGTTATGGCATTCACTATGTTGGGTACCAAGGGTACTAGAGGGCTACAGTGATTCAAATTGCATTTCTGATGCTGATGAGTTATGTGTTCACACTTGGAGGTGGAGCTATTTCCTCGAAGACACTGTCACTATTGAGGCCGAGTGGCTTCGTGAACTCCTTATGGATTTGCCAGTTATTAAAAAACCAGTACCGGCTATCCTGTTTAACTGTGATTATTAAGGTGAACAGTTCTAAGGACAACATGAAGTCATCTAGGCATGTAAAGAGGCGTTTGAAGTCTGTCAGAAAGCTGAAAAACTCCGAAGTGATAGCACTGGACTGTGTCTAGACGACAAAGAATCTAGCAGATCAGTTCACTAAGAGACTATCACGTAATGTGATAGACAGTGCATTGAGTGAGATGGGCTTGGGACCCACGTGGGTCACACCATAGTGGTAACTTGTACTATGTGATCGGAGATCCCGTGAAGTAGGATGGCGAAACAAGCTATTGGTTAACTGGGAGGAGAATCCCTTAAAGGCTCATTTCTATGGTGATGCATTATTTTCATATTCTGTATGGCAGGTTGGTTTATACCTTAATGTGATCCGAGTGGCTTATTTAAGCAGAGATGTTGGCCTACATAACAACTTAGAAGGAACATACCTATATGAGTTTGACTGCTGGTCACAGTCTATGAGATTTGGGTAATCTCTAGATACTCATGAATAGGCCTGGAGTATGACCTATATGCTCCAAACAGAGGGGATGTTTTAGGCAGCCGAGTATCAATTAAGGAATTGGGTAAAGCTTATCCGCACAAAACTGTCAATTCAAGACATAGTCCATTGTTCAGTTGCGGATAAGTATAGCCTCCTTTCTAGGTGGAAGTTCAACTTAACAGTCTACACCGAAACACTAGTATGTCAAACATGTGTAGAACTGAGGACATTTCTTATAAGCCTTGAAATTTGGTGGGGATTGTTAGATTTAATCGGGCTTGGACCATTTAATCCTGGAAAATTTCTAAGTCCCATAATTGATGCTAGGTGGAAAATGGTTTAGTCCCACATGGGAAATTAACAAGAATTTGGCTCAACTTAAATAGGTTGCAATTTTGTACACCTGTTGACAAGTCGAGGGTGATAGATGGAGAGCCACACACGCGTGCACATGCGCCGGGCCGGGCCGTGGCAGAGCCGAGCCGTGGCGTGGCGTGTGCGAGTCGTGTCGTGACGTGAACGGTCGGACCTTTCACCTCCTGCTCTCTTTATTTCTGGCCGACATCTACGCCACTGCATCATCTACGCCAACATGTCAACGGATCAGACCAACCAGAACAACGACACCAACACTAACACCACTTCTAGACTTGCTTCTGAGTACAATCTTGTGCTCATTCTTATTCATTTTGTGTTAAATATGTTGATAGATGCAGTTTCAGCATATACATGTTTAGCACAAGTAACGGATCACTCACACACCTTTTTGTCACAAATATTTCTAATGAATTTCTAGATTAAAATATGCCGAATTTTGACTATATTTCCAACATATTCTACAATTACACCCTCATGTATCAAATTAGATGTTCTAAAGAATGAGAAGTCAGCAATATTACAAATAATTGAAATACAGAATAAAAATAATCACAAACTGCACGGGGTATGACACAAATTGGACAAATAATATGTCGTCAACGTGCTTCATGTCATGTTGGACCATGCTTATGGGCAGCATGGCACAAAAAAGATGGCAAGCCAGAACTGTAGCCGCAGAACCAAAGTTAACGGCAGCTAGATTATCAGCTAAATCTCGGTTTTGTAGGGTACCAAGTTTCATTTTAGCTCACATGGCATTTTCTTTCTGGTTGAAGTTTAAGAGATATTGTGGTAGATCACTCCTACCGTGACAGTTCAAGAATAGGAACATCTAGAAGCATGTTTCAAATTCACCGGTACAAAATCAAATACAAGTCTGTCCAGTTCCAACTAAAAACCAAATACAAATCTGTCCAGTTCCAAATAATTATCATACATCTGAGCCATTGGGCTAATAGTGTAACATGGATACCAAATACCATTCTCCTAGTACAATAGGTACAAGTTGAAGACAAGTATGTATACATGAAAAATAATGCACAAAGTATGACCAACTATAATCATTGAATCTAACAAAAGAAAAATAAAATAATGAATTTCCAATGATAATTAGGTAAATTAAACTAGAGGTAATAAAATATATGAAAAAGGGCAATGAAAATAATATGTATGAATTGCTATAAGCAACATACTCACTCACCCACTCGGATTTCCTCCAACAATTTTCTAGTCTTGTTCTGTTGGAAATGTTCATCGCTCATCATGCTTTTAGCCCTTTCAAGTTGATCAGAAAGACTGCCAGAAATTTGTCCTTTCCAAAGAGAATGTATGCATTGAAGCAACTGTAAATCATATAATTAACACAATTAGTACGATATTTAAGAACGACTCAAAAGCACACATTATTAAACCCCGTTTGGTCTGCGGAATTGTGACAGGAATTAGACTTAGGTAAATATTGCAGTTAGGATGGAATAGGAATTGGAATGAGCCCAGTTCCAAGGTTTCTCTTTCCAAGTTGAAGATTCTTTGGCAGCCAAAAACAAAAAATGGGATTATACAATACCCTCTGGAATTGAATTAAAGGCCCAATTCAATTCATCCAACCCAATTCTATCAACCATACAGAGCTCCATGCGTATTCAACTCAACTATGTATCAATAATATTAGGTTATTGAACATTTACCTGCAACAGAAAGGGAAGCGTCAATCTTTGAAGAGAATGAAGATCGCAGAATTGCATCGTAATAGACTCTACTGCACTTTTTCGGAGCTCATTTTCACAGAACTTTACAACGTTATAAACCATCTCCAAGAAATGGTCAGAGAATAGACAGGTTAGACCAAATGCATAGTGCAGAAATGTACTTCTCCACTCTGATTGGATCCATATTTTCTTGAAGGGTTTAAGAAGACAGTGAAGTACTCCCTTATACTGTTCAGTCCTGTAAAAGGAACTTAAAGATAAGGAATCACTTTCTATTACATAAAGTAAAGTCATAGCCAATACTCCTAAATAAGTGGCACATTTTCCTTACAAATGATCACTGACTTCTATAATAGCATATTAATGGAAAATATTAAGAACTGAACAAGGACTAATTAGTAAATACGAAATAGAATGGGGATTTTTTATAAAGTATGACTTAACGACGTGGGGGAGTGCGGGTTCTATTCCTGAGAACTCAAGGGGTTTAACTGTAAAAGTTACTCACTTACATGTGGACCCATGTATTTAAAATCTGGAAAACTAAAGAAAAATGTTAAATGGCATTATTTGTTCCACTGAAAATTGTGCAAAATTAAAAAATTCATAACTAATTCATTTTAACTCCAAATTGAATGAATCAAAATTTTTTAGAATCACAAAATTATGCACTTCATTCCTGCACATTAAAATCTGGAAAATCTAGTACTTATCATACCTCAAAAAAATGATATAATAGGTAAATGTGCATAAACACTTTTAAAATTTATAACTAATTCACCTTAGCTTCAAATTTTGGTAAATAAAGATTTTATAGAGTTAAAAAGTTTTGCATATTATTTCTGTAAATTAATATTTGGTGAAATTTATTCAAGAGACACTTTTATAAGTTAGGTAACCAATAAATATTTTAATTAGTGTGTAAAATATGTAGTAACTTCTAAAATTCATAGAAAATTCATTTTAACTCCAAATGAGGTAAACTAAATTTCCCTGGATTAAGAAAATTATGATCTTTATTTGTGTAAACTAAACCTGATAGCTTATGTGCATAAAATACATCTAAGTTTTTGTGTAGCACATAAATACATATATTGTACCTAGAACTTACAAAATTTCTATTAAATCCATGCTAGCTCCAAAATTAATAAATCAAGACTTGTTGAACTGAGAAAATCATGCTCTATTTACTTTAAACAAAAAGTCTTGCACACTTACTACAGGAAATACTTCTAACTTTTGTGTAATATAAAATACCCTAATCTATAACTAGAGCTTCTAAAATTCATAATAAATTCATGTTAGTTCTAAAAATTGTGAAACTAGTTTTGTTGGATTTAAGAAATTAAACTCTTTAACTCTGTAGAGAATAATTTGACAAAGCTACCTCAAAAATACATGTTAAATTTGACATAGGGTACAAGCCCCGTATTTTGTATGTATAACTTCTAGAATTCACATCTCCAAAATGTAAAGTAATAAAATAGAACTTTCTTCACTAAAAATCATCCAAAACCAATACCTATCCATTTTGTAAAGTTCATACTTGGCAAAACACCTCATAGAGTATCTCAAAAATTTATATAGGGTATAAATACCGTATTACATATATAGAACTTGTAAAATTCATAACTCCCAAATGAAAAGTGATAAAATGGAAATTCTTTCACTAAATTCACCTTAGGTCAGTACCTAACCACTGCATAAACCTCATGCATATTAAAGCATTTTGGATTTTTCGCATTATTTGCTATATTTTTCGATCGTACATTAAATTCTTTGTAGAGAGCGTATTCAAAATCGGTGAAGGAGTGGAATAGTTGGTGCCCAGGGTATTCAAGAGTAAGACAAGTATTCTTCCCTCTTCTTTTGAACAAATTGAATCCTATGTTTTGGGGATGAAATGTGTTGTTTACAAAATTGCATGTGTATTTATAACTATCGGTATTTAGAATGTGAAAAATGGTAGCTATACCCAACTTGTTGCATGATCCACCTTGATAATTTTGAGTTACTTGCTGGTTGCAACCCTAGGATTGGTTAGAGCACTTCACTTATGCTCATATGGGTTTATTATTGCTTACATAAATGCAAATTGCTTAGCCATGCCTAAAAATATGCTAAATAACAACGTGATTACTTTATACATTTGAAAATGGGTATTTTATAACTTCTGAACAGAGGTGAAGCCTCTGGTTATTTGTGAACTAAATGATGGAAAATATGATTTTAGACTTGGACGGCAGGTGACGTGCATATGTTTGTAGTTGGACATCGATAAGGGGAGTGTTCACCTGAGTCGTTTAAGGACCTAATTCTATGTCACCATCTATTGTTTACCATACAACTATATGGTGCTAGTATGGGATGGTCTTAGCCTATTAAGTTGTATATCTGTCTAACCTTCCATTTGGGAGGTGGTTGTAGTATAAACTAGTCTTGGCGATAGTTTATAGGAGCTACCCATGTGTGTGTTTATTTTGCGGGACCAGAATTGTCCCAGTGTGTGTGTTCTGTGAGTGGGTTGTTTCTCTACTTACAACATGGGGGTCTGAGCATGTCAAATACAACAATGAGTGCCACGTGGGTTGTTTCTCCATGGCGTCACGGTGTTTGGCTAACCACCGTGACGGCATTAAGGATCTGGACTTAGTGTGGATTCCCGCTCATCACGCTCATGCAAGGTTAGACAAATAGACAATGTAACGGCTTCGTTGTAACCTCTAGGTTGCATTCAATGTATAGACTGTGATGGTACCAATGGGTACCGGACAAACTAAAGGATTTATATCATGTGGGTAAAGTTGTACAAACTCTGTAGAGTCAAAACTAATCGATTAGCCATGCTCGTGGTCATGAGCGACATAGTGACGTGTCATGAGTATAGATTTATGATTTATAAATGTGTTTATGAAATTGGGATATGGGTTGGTGATTTTTAAAAATTATGATGCTTTTGATGACTTGTTGCCGAGGAGGGCAGCAAGTATAATGATGATAATATGTTGATCACTTTATTTACTTAATGTATATGCTTCTACTGTTTTATTAAATACCATTGCAAAAGATTGTGAACTAAAATTGGTTTTATGCAAAAATAAAATTACAAATAGCTTTTCTTAACTTAGAGCTTGCATGTATTGTAGGATTGACCTTGCCAGTATATTATTTCGGTAATATATTGACTCTTGCTCGTATTGCTGTTGGTTAACTTGTTGTAGGTTGAGTGATAAGGGATCCGTTGCTTCTTCAGGATGGTTCTTTTAGGGGCCTACCCCTAGTCGGTTGCCTGTGGTATGGGTAGACATGCTTCCGATGAACCTTTAATTATTTAACCTATTAGCATATGCTTATGTATCTATTTATTTGTTTTATCCTTATGCTTTAGTGTTGATGCCATGGGCTTGATGATGAAAGTATATGGTTAGTCATTTTCCTGAGAACTAACTATATATTAGTATGGGTTTTGAACGTCTGAGATCCTCCCTTGGTAAACGCCCGTAGATCAATCCCCGTTGTATGTAGTTTCCTGGTCGCCGTCATTGAATGGTTTGACGAGCAAACAGCGGAAGTGACTGGTGAGTTATCTTATCGAGTATCTCTTTTGTTCACTACTCACGGTATTTCAGATGTTATATTAGTGGACATTTAAATGCGGTCATGTACGCGTGAGGATAGGTGGCTTATATGCGTGTATGAATCCCACATATGAGATATCGTGGTGACATGCAAGAGAATGTCCAGCAATATAATATTTGGGGTACTCTGGCATTAACTATTTCAAGTATTTTTTGTTCAGAATTTCAAAGATTTTTATATGGATTGAAAAGGATCAGGATATGTAACATACCCAAATTTTGAATTTTGAAATTTGAACTAAATTAACTCAATAAAAAGCCCTTGAAATGTAAAATCCTATAGTTTCTACATAAGGGAGTGGAATAAGAAGTAGATTAACTAGAGTAAATCTAAAAAAATGAGTATACTAAAACTTTTATAGTCAAATTCTCAATTTACTCTCGAGTTCATCCTAGGTCTCAAAATAAAATTTTAAGAAGAATACAAAGCACAACTCAAGAGGCCATAAAACAAATTTCTAAAATCTTCTGTAGGCTAAATGAAATGGAAGTAATTCATTCAAATTTGTACAAGAGATTTTATTTAAAATAAAATACCTTAGGGTTTGGTGCAAAAAAAATTTTAAGAGTTAATTTATAAAAATGGAAGGTGCAATATGTCTAAAAACGTATAAGTAAAAGTTTGACATAAAAATATGGAGATAAATAAATTTATTACCATTAAATTTATTACCATTTCATGTGCATGCCTTCCTTTGATTGTTTTTGGATCTTAAAATGCATTTCCATAATACGATGCATATGCATTTGCATAACCTAAGGAATTTCTAAAAATAATTGGTTTAATATAAAATCATGGAAAAATTCCTATAAGCACTATCCAACACAATTAATCCACTGTAAATATTATATAATTTTATCACTTCAATTGATACTTCAATAAAATCCTTCAAATTAGCAAAACTAGGAGGACTAGTTAAAATAAATTGCTTAGTTCTTATTTTCACCAAAAAAAAAATTGGAACTATTCAGGAAGTGCCCTCTTACTAAAGTGTGTATTAAAGTGAACCCTACAACCTTAAAATTTTTCATAATTTAATCCTCAAAGAAAACACATAAAATGATAAGTGCAATGCACTAGGGAATAAATGAGACTGCAGAAAACTGTGCCACCAAGCCTATTTCATCTTTTTTCCACATTAAAAATATAAAGCCCCTAGCCTTGGAACTTGGCAGTTGATAGAGCATATATTCACCTACAACCATAAATTTTTCCAACCCAAGAAGCCCTTTTTAGCTCGGTGAAAACATCAGAGCAAAATAGTTGTTGGCACAACCCTCCACACTTAGCTTCTAGAGGACTCCTCTCCCATCTTTCACTGCCATGTGGGACCCACAGTACCCTGGACCCACTTGTAAGTCATAGAACACTTGCCAGCTTGCCCCCACAGCCAGGAGAACATGACACAATCTCCTCCACGCATCAACTTCGTTGGCCTACACCTTCCACCGACGCCACCGAGAAGAGCTTCACCATTTAGCCATTCTTCTCGCCAACCCTCTCTCCTTCTCTCCCTTTGCGTGTTTCATGGTAAACCCAAGGAAATCGCACCTCAGAGACATTGAGAATCACGTCATCTTCCCCAATGCCGTCGACTGTTCAATCGTCCCTATCCCCCTTCTGGTAAGCTTCGCCGCACCCCGACCGCGGGAACATAATTCCCCATCCATGCCTAATCCATTCCAGCATCTTGTATCCCATGTCGTGCAGGTCCAGAAAGTGGCGTCACTGTTGTGCGTGCTTTGGAGTGCGACCATGGCGTTGCTGCCATGACACCGTCAGTAGTCTGACCACCGTCGACCATCCAGGGACGAGCCGCTTCGCCACCAGCCCCGCCTTGGCCTTCTCTCCACACTGCCCCAAGAAACCCCAAGAGCTAGGCCCTGAGAAGTGAGATCAACAGTCTTCTTCCTCAACTCCGGCCCGGAGCTATTCCGAGCCACTGCAGTGAAATCCGTTCTCTCCAGTGAGCCCTAGCACGATTCCTCGCTCCTTCACCATCTCTAGAAGCCTGTTAACTCTATGTGTGCCTTGGTTTGGCGATTCCTCTTGCAGATCAAGACGGCACCGCCGACCCAAAGCATTTCCACCACCGCGGTGCTGTTCCACCATCGCCGCAGTCGTCCAGTGTTCCTCTGTCTTAGATAATTGCATGGTGAGCTTCTTGGGAACCCATAGGAGCTTCTGCATACCTCTCTCTCCCGAAATAACAGCCACAAGGCCATATGCACCATACACCTGAGAATAACCGCCGCTTGAGCTCGTCTCCGGTGAGCCTCCGTCCACCTCTAGCCCTGCACTTGCACCAATGGGTTCGCCTCGTCTCCCTCTACCCTTTTCCTTTTGGGCAGCCAAGCCTTCGTTTGCTGCCGGTAGCAGCGAGAAGCTCGCTGGCTACGCATGTCTCTGTTTCGCCTCGCTATGCCCAGATTTTGTCTCACTGCCATATGGGCCCGTTTGGTCAGAAACATCAGGACGCGATTGGGAGGAGTTTGAAACTTCTAGGGTCTAAAACAAAAGAATGCTTAGGCTTACAAGTAGACCCAACGACCCGAATGTAAATACTAAAATCTAATCGAACTCTTAACGAAGACCACCTGTCACACGTGGTTGGACCGTGGGTTAATTTCCTGGTAACCCCGGGGGCTTTTTTGCAAGATTTCAGTCACTTACACTTGGGCCCGGCCTAATTAATATTTGGAAAATCAAATATAAATACCTAAACACCTTTCTGTTGAACTGAATAATGTACAAACTTCAAAAATACATAACTAATTCATTTTAACTTCAGTTGGATTGGAACAAAAATTTTTGGAATCACAAAATGATGAACTTTATTTGTGTAAACTCAAAAATTACACTATCTATACAGAAAACACCTGTATAATTTTGTATAGCACAAAATATACTTTAATTTGTAAAATTCATAAGAAATTCCTAGTAACTCCAAAGATTATGGATCTAGATTTGTTGAGCTTAGAAAAATATGCACTTTATTTCTGTAGATTAAAATTTGGCACAGCCAGTACAGAGAAAACATCTAAAAATATGTGTAAAGTAGAAATACCTTATTTAGTATACAGGATGTATAATAACTTCTAAAAATTATAGAAAATTCATCCTAACTCCAAATAAAGTGAACTAAGATTTGTAGAATCCATAAAATTGCACTGTTTACCACTGTGATGTTAAATTTGCTCAAAATCATCACAGAGAATACCTTCAAATACACCTGATATATAAATAATGTATTCTATCGTATTTAGAGTTCAAACTACCTTCCAAATCGCAGGTATAATCAAAGTATATGTTTAAATGATGTAATTGCGTATATAACTTCTAAAAATTTATATCCAAAAAGTGAAAGAAGATAAAATAGAAATTCCTTCACCAAAAATCATAGAAAGTCAATACCAACCCACTATGTAGGTTTCACACATATTAAAATAACTTAAATTTTGACCTTATATCATATTTAGACATATTCATGTATAGAACTTGTAAAATTCATAACTCACAAATAAAAAGAGATAAAATGGAAATTTTTTCACACAAATTCATCTTAGGTCAGAACCAACCTACTGCATAAACCTCATGCATATTAGAGCATTTTGAATTCTTTACATTATTTGCTATTTATTTGATCGTACGTTAAATTCTTTCTAGAGAACGAATTCGAAATCGATGAAGGAGTAGAATAGTTGATGCCCAAGGTATTCAAAAGTAAGTCAGGTATTCTCTCCTCCTCCTTTGAACAATTTGAATCCTTTGTTTTGGGGAATGAAATTTTTTTATTTGCAAAGTTGCATGCGTATTTGTACCTATCGGTATTTAAATTGTGAAAGTTGGTAGTTATAACCTATTTGTTGCATAGTCAACCTTGAAAACTTGTTTTCCTTACTAATTGTAATCTTAGAAATGGTTAGGGCATTTTACTTGTGCTCATTTGGAATTCTATATGCTTATACATATGCAAATTGCTTAGTCATACTTAGAGTTATGCCAAAATAGATTGCGATCACTTTATAAATGAGATTTTAGGAATTTTATAATTTCTGAATAGAGGTGAAGCCTCTAGTTATTTGTGAACTAAAATGATGGCAAATGAGATTTTAGACTTGGGTGGCAAGTGGTGTGCATATGGAGTAGTTGCACACCGATAGGGAGAGTATTCGCCTGAGTCGATTAAGGACTGAACTCTATGTCACCCTCTATTGTTTACAGTATAACCACATGTGCTAATATGGGATGGCCTTAGTTTATTAAGTTGTATATATATATAACCTTGCATTCGGGAGGCGGTTGTAGTATAAACTACTTTTGGCAATGGTTTATAGGAGCTACCCATGTGTGTGTGTTAAAAATTATTACGAGACCAGAATCGTCCCAATGTGTGTGTTTTCTGTAAGTGGGTTGTTTCTCTACTTACAGCATGGGGGTCTAAGCGTGTTCAATACAACGGTGAGTGCCACGTGGGTTGTTTCTCCACGGCGTCTTGGTGTTTGGCTAACCACCATGACGACATTAAGGACTTGGACTTAGTGTGGATTTTCACTCATCGTGCTCATGCAAGGTTAGACAAATAGACAATGTAACAGCTTTGTTGTGGCCTCTAGACCGTACTCAACGTGTAGAGTGTGGTAGAGCTTTGGCCAACACGAGACAAACTAGAGAATTCACATCATGTGATAAAGTTGTACAAGCTCTGCAGAGTCAAAACTAATCGGTTAGCCGTGCTCGCGGTCATGAGCGACGTAGGGATGTGTCATGAGTATAGTTTTGTGCTTTACAAATGATGAAATTGGGATATGGATTGGTGAATTTTGATGACTTGTTGACGGGGAGGGTAACAAGTATGAAACTTATGTTATGTTGATCACCTTCTTTATATACTATACATGCTTTATTGTTTTACTAAATACCGTTGCAACTGATTGTGAACTAAAATTTACTTTATGCAAAATAAGCCTACAAATAGCTTTTCCTTGACATTGAGCTTGCATGTAGTGATATAGGATTGCCCTTGCCAGTATATTATTTCGGTAATGTACTGACTCTTGCTTGTATTATTGTTATTAATCTTTGCTGTAGGTTGAGTGCTATGGAAACTCGTTGCTTCTTCAGGTTGATTCTTTAAGGGGTTTATCCCTAGTCGGTTGCCTGTGGTATGGGTAAATATGCTTCTGCGGAATCACAATATTTGGCCGATTGGCCTATGTAACTCTGAATTTGTAGATTTAGGTTATTTACTTATATACCCTATTATTGTATATTATTGCTTGAGATAAACGTGTGAGACTAGTACTTTTCCTGGGAGTTAGTCGAACACAAGTATGGGTTTAAAATAATTGAGATATTTGCTTAATAGCTGTGTAGATCGAGTCCTATGTGATATGTAGTCTCTTGGTCGCCACCATCGTATGGTTTGACGGGTATATCTCGGGGAGGACTGGTGGAGGCTATTCTGTCGAGTATCTCATGTATTTTGAGTTCGGCGCCATGAGATTGTAATGTATTTGTAGTTCACGACGTTAAGTTTGCTTTGAGGTATGGTGGTTACAATATTTATTTGTTTTTATTTGAGACCCCATCACTCCAATAATTAGCGTTGACGTGGCGAGCTGTAAATTGCGGTACAAATCTCAGGGTGTCCTCACAGGATAGGTTAGCGGAAAGTTGTATCATGGATTGTATGCTGACGATGTAAATTACCTATATTAGATTGAACAAACCCCGACAAATACTATCTTCTTTCTCCAGCCATAGTGATTTTTCAGAACAGGTCTTAAGCTTTGCAATTATCTTTTTCTCTATAATTGCAGTCCTCTTTGAACTACTGGATGAGTGCCTATGTGTTACAATGGAAAAATAAATATATTAAAATTCGTGCAAAACAACATCAAACTTCTAAATTCTCCATACAATACTCGTTATTGTTCATAGGAAAAAAATCGTAGTTTAATCAAACAACCAAAACAGATAATATATTTACCAATTAAGTATATAATATGGTATATTTAAGGTTCATCAAAAAAAGAATGATGAATATAATTATTATAGACATGTGCGTAAAAATATCATCACAACTTTTGTATCTACGTAGGCAAAAAAAAATCATTCGAACAAAGAAGACATCGGTCCTCGTTTTAATATCCAAACAAAAGTGATAATGTGTACTGCAACGATGTGCAAATTCATATAGCACTGCTCACAGAATAATGAGTACTGCAATGACGTGCTAATTCATATAGTAGCTAAGCATGGTTGAAATAGTAAAAAAAAAGGTGCTTACCACAAATGAATTGGTCTTTGGAATTAAGGAAGTTGTCTTCCTCTCCCACGCAGTGCGGATGATAAGCTTTGAGGCAGTCCCTAAAAGCAAAATTTATTGTAAAAAGACAAAATGCCAAATTTGCCCTGAAAGCAAATGCAGAAAAGAGAGAAAAGAACGATGTGCGTGTTATTACTCCCCCGCGGCTATGAGCATGAAAACACTATGTGATCAATGCCATGCAAATAAATGTTGTGCTTTAAATTAAATTAAAAGTAGAACAAAATTCAGAAGCTTTTGACTGTAAATATGCCATTCTGTCAAGTGATTTCGAAGCTTGTAAGTAGTGCCATCCCATCAAATTTCTGTATTAAAAACAGCTAAAGAAGATTACCATCCTATTTCAGAAGGAAGACCCATGTCCCTAATTCTAACTCACTTCACTGATGCATCGGATAAACCCTAATCCCTACAAACCACCAATAGAATAGGTACCCTATATTAACTATGTAAAGAAACACTCATGCAGAAGGTTTTTTTACTCATTATTACTGGTTCAATCATTAAAACGAAATGAATATTGACCCTATTAAAACGATAATCAGATATGTTAAACTTGACAAACATTTTCGGAGATTTTATTGTCCTAATCCATTCATTCTTTTTTGGGATGTATAGGATTCAAGGGCTGTTCGTTTCTTCGATCGGCGGGTAAGCAGTTAAAATTAGTTATATTTTTTTAAGAAAGAGATGTATATGCAGATGTTCGTCACTATTTATATTATCGATGAGCCATTGTGCAAACTTAATGGCGAATTAGTTCCATTGATTGCAATATCATGAGAAAAATGACAAGCAGTCAGTGCATATCTGTCTTCAGCTGATATGATTGTAGACTATTTGCCTCTAAACAGGCTGTTAGTGGCATTTTTTTTAAACCAATTTGTCAGTGTTAGTTTATCGTTCTGGATAATTCAAGGTATCATGTGAAGAAAACTTGAGATTTATCTTGAAAGTTTGAGGACTCCATCACAGTTCCAATGACATGCTATGTTTCAGTTTCATGGAGACTTACATGCACTGAAAAAGTAGTCCATCACCAGTCAATGTTTAAGCTATACCTTTGTTTGACCATTTCGTGCTAGATATTATTTGAATATATTCGTCATATCTAGTATCTTCTCAGTTTATTGAAAAAAAATGGCCGAATGTTCAGAAACGTTTTATCTAAAAAAATTATGGAATGTACAGTAATTCTAAAAAGGGACTTTCCAAAGGTCGCCCTTGCCCCTCTACCTGTATCACCATGGACTCAGTTCATGAAAGCTGTCTTCATTATGCAGCAATCACAGTGCGGCAATAGGCATGAAATAAACATTTTAACCAGAAAATAAATAAATATGAATTGCACAGCCATAGTCCTACTCAATTTCACAATAATCTAGTGGCACCTCGATCTCTTCAATAGGCTACAACATCAAGAACGTTGGTAGACCAGGCCAGAGGTAGGAAATTGCACAGTACAAGCTAAAAGCACTCCATTGGGTCTATGTTTCAGCCTAACATACTAACATCAAACATACATAGATTTATCTATATGATTGGAGTTAAAAGGTGTCATTTCGTAAACCTAAAATATATTTTCCCACTGCAGATAATAGGCTCAGATGTCACTAATAGACTTGACCATAATTTTATACTCCAATTTTATAACCCAAAATATATTTTCCCACTGTAACATACCAGGATTTCTCCTAGGAGAATTTAGTAGCGAAATCAAGTTTTCGTTTTTCAAAAAAAACTTGATTAAAAGGGGTCACAAAAGGACGTAAGTTTTCTTCCAAGTTAGGAACGAAATTATAAAAGTTTAACCTAGGAAAATAATAAGATAAATAATAAGATAGAAGTGATTGTTTGTTCATTTTCATAATAGGACGCATATGCATTTGTATAACCTAAGGAATTTCTAAAAATGATTGGTTAAACATAAAATCATGGAAAAATTCCTGTAAACACTATTCCACATAATTAATCCACTGTAAATTTTCCATGATTTTATCACTTCAGTAAGTACTTCAATAAAATCCCTCAAATCAGCTAGACTAGGGAGATAGCTAAAAATGAATGGGTATACTTCTAAAATTCACCAAATAAAAATGAAGATTAACCAAGCAGTTCCCTTCTACCAGAGTATGAGTCAACATGAAAATTTCAACCAGAAATTTTGGTTTAATTTAATTCTCAAAGAAACCGCATAAAATGATAAGAGCAAGGGCCTAGGGAATATTTTGGACTGCAGAAAAACTGGATCATTACCCCTACTTTGCAATTTCACCAAAGACAAGCCAGACCACTTCTAACCACGAAATTTGGTCAGCAGGTTAAACACATCTTTCTCTCCCTCCAATAATTTTCCCATAATTTATGCTCCTCATTAACCTAGTGAAACAATAATACAAAGACTGCATGTTGGACAGCTCACAAGACTTAGTCTCTAGAGGATTCTTCTCTCAATTTCACTTCCATGTGGGACCCACAAGACCCCAGCCCACTTGTAAGCCTCACTACAGCATGGGACAGTGTGTTTTACCCAAACCTCTAGCCATCCTCCTCATTTTCCCTAGGAACTAACTACATGGACCCACTATTTGGTATCTAGACCTAGCCCAAAATATGTAACAAAATATTTCTTGCAAAGTGGGACCCACCCATGCCACTGTAGGAGTGGGCACACCTCAGCATGCACAGCAGACGTGTCCTCTCCTCCGTTCTCCTACTCTCCCTCTGCTCCAGCACACCAGCCAGGCTCAACTCTAGAGGACCTCGACCAATTCACCTCAAAACACGCCAGCTGAGTCTCCTCCTCATCCTCTCCACATTCCCACCGAGAAAACTCACGGAATCCCCAAGGATCACCGCCGGCAACCTCATCCTCCCTGTTGCCGATAGTGTTCGATCGAGCTCGAGTTAACTCCGGTGAGCTCCACCCTCTCTCAACCACGGGAACACGATATAAATCTCCTAATCATTCCATTTTTGCACTTTATGGCCCTAGGTTTGCTGGTCGGAGCCGCCATGCCACCGCCGTGCACTGCCTCTGCTCTGCTGGACCGCCGCTGTGACACCTTCGCTGTTCCAGCCAGTCCAGGATGTCGCAGACCAAGTCTTCGTGCCAACGTCGTCGCCTCACCTCTAGGAGCCAGCCGACCGAAGGAATCAAGCTGCGAAGCCGTGAAGCTCGAGATCGGCCTCCGTCTTCCCCAACTCCGGCCGAAGACCTCGCCGACGATTCCGCCATCCCTGGTAGGTTTCAGTTCAATACCTTGCATAGGACACATCTCTAGGGAGCCTCTAACATGGTAGACACTCTGCCTTGGCTACAGCTTAGTCGGAGCTGCCCACCGCCGCCGAGCCATTCTCTCCGTCGCCGCCACTATCCAGCCCTTCTCTGCCTTGGGATATTGGACGGTGAGCTTCCTGGAGTCCTCTAATATCCTATGCATGCATCAAAATGGCAAATCCAAGCCCGTAGAGGAACATGCACGACGACCCCGAACCACTCCGCCGCCTTCGCCGTCAATTTCGGTCATCCCCAGCCACGATCCAGTCACCGATAGAAGCGCAAGATAACGGGCTTCATCTTCTGTTTTGGCCACGCCGCCTGAAACGCCACCATTCATCGGCGGCGACAGCGAGAAGTTCGCCGGCGCTGCCGATCTACTTCTCCCCCTGCTCTGTCTCGCTGACAGACGGGGCCCACGTCGTTAGAGTGCAGAGGAGCCGATTAAAAGAGATTAAAACTTGTAAGGTTATGTAGTAAAATATACACTCTATGATATGTGGACCTGAGGACCTATATGCAAATAAACAAAAATCCGAGTACTCTTAATGAAAAATCCTCTCACACGTGGCTAGGGATCGTGGGTTATATTTCTGGAAAGCCCGAGTACGTTTTTGCAAAATGCCACTCACTGACCGGTGGACCCGACTGATTAAAAATCCAAAAAAAATAAAAGAAAATACTAAATGGCTTTATTATTTCACTGAAAAATATGCAAACTTCAGAAATTCATATCTAATCCATTTTAACTCCAATTAGGTGAATAAAATTTTTCTAGAATCACAAAATTATGAACTTTATTCCTGTAGAATAAAATCTGGGGAAATCAGTACCTAAAATTCCTTAAAAATAATAAAAATCATAAAACACATAAACCTTATATATAAATTTAACTATTTCTCATTACTATAAATTAAGGTTTGGTAAATTCATGAAATATTGATCTTTACTGCAGTGAACTAAAACCAAATTTCATTTATATGAAAGACACTTATATAAAACTTGTAATAGGTAAATACATAAATTAGAATACATAATATGTATTGACTTCCAAAATTCATAGGAAAATCATATTAGCTCCAAATAATATGAAACCAAATTTCTTAGCTTCAAAACATTTTGCTTTCAATTCTGGAAACAAAGAATTAACAAAAATTGGTACATAATACACCTTTAGGGTTTCTAAAATAGGTAAATATTTTGTATAGGATATAAAGGGAGAATAATTTCTAAAAATCATAGAAACTTTATTTTAATTGTAAATGAGTTACACCCAAATGGCAATAAGTTCACAGCACATCCTCCTCTAAATATATAAAGTTATATCTCATAGAGACTTAGTCCTAAAACACATATATATCAAATTATATGTATAGATACCGTATAGAAGCTTAAAACTTATAAAATTAATATCACCAAATTGGAAGTTGATAAAATAGAAATTTCTTCACCAAAACTCATCAAGGACCAGTAACAAACCACTGCATAGGTTCCACACATTTTAAAGCAATTTGTACATTTAATATTATTTTGTAACTAGACGTATTTGTGTATAAGTCTTCTAAAATTTATATCTCCGAAATGCAAAATAACAAAATAGAACTTCCTTCACTAAAAATCATCCAAAACCAATACCTACCCACTATCTAAAGTTCACACTTAGCAAAACATCTCATAGAGTATCTCTAAAATCTATATAAGGTACAAATACCGTATTATGTACATAGAAGATGTAAAATTCATAGCTCCCAAACTGTAAATGATAAAATAGAAATTCCTTCACCTAAATTTACTTTATAACAGTAGCAACCTAAGGTACAAATCCCATGCATATTAAAGAATTTTGGAGTTTTCGCATTATTTGCTATTTATTCGGTCGTACATTATTTTCTTTCTAGAGAACGAATTCGATATCGGTGAAGAAGTGAGATAGTTGGTATCCGAGTATTCAAGAGTAAGGCAAGTATTCTTCCCTCCTCCTTGAACAAATTGAATCCTATGTTTTGGGGAATGAAATGTGTTGTTTGTAAAATTGCATGCGTATTTGTGAATAACGGTATTTGAATTGTGGTAAATGGTAGTTATAACCTATTAGTTGCATGATCCACCTTAAAACATTGTACTCCTTGCTGTTTGTAACTCTAGCCTTGGTTATAATACTTGATTTGTACTCATGGGGGGTCTATGTTAAGTTAATACACTTGCTTATGCTTAGCCATGCTTAGTAACGTGCTAAATATTACAGTGATCACTATATACCTTTGAAAATGGGAATTTTATAACTTCTGGACAGAGGTGAAGCCTCTGGTTATTTGTGAACTAAAATGATGAAAAACCTGATTTTAGACTTAGGCGGAAAGTGGTATGTATATGGAGTAGTTGCACACTGATAGGGGGAGTGTTCGCCTGAGTTGATTAAGGACTGAACTCAGTGTCATTTCTTATATTAAACAGTACAACCACATGCGCTAGTATGGGATAGCCATAGTGGATTAAGTTACTTAATGTTTAGCCTTGCATTTTGGTAGGCTGAGTAGTATGGGCAGTGCCTACAAACGGACCGTAGGGCTGTTCAGAGGAGCTACCTATATCCCGTAACGGAATAGGTGTCTAAGTTTGTCTAATACAACGTTGTGTGCCTCGTGGGGAGCCAGGTAGGCTGCCGCCACGGCACTGGGTTAAGGTGTGGGCCCGCCACCCACGGCATCGGGATAGCGCCCCGATGTGGAGTAACATACCTCGTGCTGGTGCAAGGCTAAATGTTAGGTAATGTAAAAGCTATGTTATGATCTCTAGACCGCATTCAATGTGCAGAGTGTGGTGGTACCGACGGGTACCGAATAAACTAGAGCGATCATATCATGTGGTTAAAATTGTACAAATTCTGCAGAGTCAAAACTAATCGGTTAGCTGTGCTCACGGTCATGAGCGGCATGGTTGTATCCACTGAGTATAGATTTATGCTTTTAAATGTGTTTATGAAATTGGGATGAGGATTGGTGATTTATGAGAATTATTATGCTTATTACAATGCTTATGATGGCTTGTTGCCGTGGAGGGCAGCAAGCAGGAAAATTATTATGTTGATCACTTCCCTACTTGTTATACATGTTTCTAATGTTTTATTAAATACCGTTGCAAATGATTGTGAACTAAAATTAGCTTTATACAAAACTGAACCCACAAATAGCCATCTCCTTGATTTTAGAGCTCGCATGTAGCGATATAGGATTATCCTTACTAGTACATTATTTCGATAATGTACTGACTCTTGCTTGTATGGTTATAAATCTTTGCTGCAGGTTGAGTGCTACGGGAATTCGTTACTTCTTTAGGATTGATTTTTTAAAGGGTCTATCCCTAGTCGGATTGCCTGTGGTATGGATAGACAAGCTTCCGCTGAATCATATTATTTGGTCATTTGACCTATGTAACTCTGATGTAGTAAATTTAGTCTACTTACTTGTACAACCATTTATCGAATACCATTGCTAGAGATGAAAGTGTGGACTAGCAATTACCCTGGGGCTACTCTGCATGAGTATAGGCTTAGAATAGTTGAGATACATGGAGAGTAGTTCAACCGTAGACCATGTCCTCAGAGATATGTATCGTGTTTGGTCGTCACCTTCGTGTGGTTTGACGGGCATATCTCGCTGTGCGGACTGGTGTAACTATTCTTCCAAATATCTCTCGTGTTCTTAGTCTGGCGTTTCAGTTGTTTTGCATTATAATTGGTGGTTTGTACGACAAGGCTACGATGAGGTTGGATGGTTACAGTTTTATTTGGCTTTCTCTTGAGATCCCATCGAACTAGATATTTCACGTTGTTATACCAATTACCTTTTATAGTGCAGAAAACCGGGGTGCCCACACCCACTGTAGACGACAGGCCCAGATATCACTAATAGACTTGACCATAAATCTATAACACGCTTCCTGAAATGCTAAACGGTGTTTTTTTTACAAAAATTTTTTATATAGAAGTTGTTTTAGAAAATCATATAAATCTATACTTCAAGTTTGCAATAGCTAAATACTCAATTAATTATGCGTTAATGGCTCACCTCGTTTTACATGATCTTCTTCTCCCTTCTCTTTCGTCACTTTTAAACTAAGCCTAAGCTAATCTAATAAAGATGTTGAGATTAAGTGCAATAGTGAAAAAAATGAATCATTACTTATTGATTGATTGGTAGTATTCCAAAGCTTTTTTTTTTTTACTTTTGGGTGGGCGGTAGTGGAAGATTTTAAAGAAGAATGGGAGGTTACAGGAGCGAAGGGACTTTTTGTGGGACGGGACGAAGAATTAAACGAGGAACTCCCACTTTTTATACCTGAGACGCCGTTATGTTTTACCAAATCTCAACCTTAATCGTAACTTAAAATCTAGTTCTCATATAAACCCTGTCAATTCCATAATTTTTACTGAGCAATTGAGACTTAAAAAACCGATTTTTCATGTTGATCTCACCACTAACCTATACCCCCTCTGTTTTTTAATAGATGACGTAGTTGACTTTTGACATGATATTTGATTATTTGTCTTATTTAAAAAATTAAAGTAAGTAAAAATATGAGGGAAAAAGCTAAAAAAGTGAAAAAAAATAGGGCCTAACCCTTCTAAAATTCAAATTCTACCTATGGCTTACTCCCTCCGTCCCCAAATAAAAATGATTCTAAGTTATTTTGAAGAAATTAAGAATAAAAAAAAATACTATAGTGCTTGTCATTTATTAAAGGGTACGTAGAGAGTGGAAGGGTAGTTGGAGGTAAGATGAAGAGAAATTTGATAGGCGATAATTTATAAGACAAGTAGTGTTATGTGATATCTTATATTTTAAAAAAATTAAAAAATACCATTGACAAACGCCTAATTTCACGTTTTACCATCGACGAGTGCAAATTCCATAAAATACTATCATACAAGTTAATTTGTCTAAAAAAATACCTTCACCGGCAGGGTTCCATTAATCCCTTTCCGTTAGCTCGAACCGGTTTTCTCTAAATGGCCAAAGTGCCCTCACTCCACGCTGAGCCACAGCAGCACGGCCACCTTGCCGGCCAGGCACACGATGCTCATTACGGCGACGTTGAGCGCCACCACAAATGCAATCCTGGCTAGCTGCACGCCGACCTGCCATAACTGAAATGGAAGCGCTAGCTGCATTTCTTTTATGCTGGAGCACAAACGAGATCAAACACATAATTGACAGTTCACGAGAAGAGGAAAATGATGAATAAACAGTGAAGCCTTGAGCCCTATCTATTGTTCTTCAACTTCCAGTAAGGGACTAGTTTTCTACTAAAAGTCAACGCCTTGGATCGGCTTGCTCGCAGCAGCTCAACAGGAACCCTGCACCGGCAGGCCGTCCTTGACGGCATACGCGAGGCCGACGTAACAGCCACATCACGGACATCAAGAAGCACATTGGGGAGCTCGACGAGGCCCGGGACAGACGACCGCCCGCGATGTAGCCACACGATGGCGCCGGCGACGTGCACGCACACCTCGTAACTACCTCGCCGACTATCGGCCGCGGTTGGACTTGCCCGACGCGGCCTACTTCGGCAACTGCGTCCGGGGCTGCTTCGCCGAGGCGGCCACACGGGACCTGGCTGACACCCGACGCGGCGTTGGAGGGCGGCTGACAGGTTCGCGGGGCGGCCAATGGAGGCGTCGATGGCCTTCTCCGGCAGGCGGTAGCCGGGGTTCGTCACATACTGACGCGTCGACGTGGCAGTGTACGACGCCCTGCCATTGAATCCCGCCCACCCCATCCACAGCACCCCGCACCGGCGAGCAGGGTTCCAAGTTTCGATTCACCCATTTATAGCCGGGGGGCACCGAAATTACGAAATTTCCAATATCTCGAATGAAATTTTCAAACAAAATTTGAATTTGGATTTGAAGATTGCGGCCAAAATTTCTGAAATTTGAAAAAAAAATGCTGGCAGAATGACAGACGATGAAATATAGGTTCAACAGTCCATCAGTGGCCCAAATCATTGCTAATACATGACTCCGCATAGGTCGAACAGTCCATCGGCAGTTCATAATGTCCTACTCCTAGTCTCCTAGTAGCATTTGGATTCATAAAGTCCAAAATATCCTAAGCAACATAAGTACTAAAACAAAATATAAGCATTGAGCATCTTCTGGCTTGTTGCTGGCTGATCGTCTTAGAACATGTTGAGGGCTAGCGGGAGTCTTTTGCTTTACCTGCAGATGCAAACTTGAGCACTTGTAAGATTAAAAATGTCAGATGAACTGGAAATCCTTGGTAGAAACAGAGGAGGTGGCATCTCACTAACAGTGGAGCATCACAAAACAAAATTTAGTGCAAGCTGACCCTTGCACTGCATCAAACTATCTACCTGTTCATGAAAAGATAAACACTTCACTAGATGGTAGATGCATCAGGCTTCCAGAGAAGATAAACAAATGTGCAACTCAAAGACAAAGTTAACTGAAAAGTTGCAAGATGACAAGTAGCTACATTTCCAAGATATGTCACTGTGAATGATGAAGTCCCAAAGAGATTTAACAAACACTAATCTACAACGGAATAATGGCATCATGTGACTGCAAGCTGAATTCCAGCCTGATTCAGGTTAAATTTGCAAGAATTACCTTTTCCACATAAGGTGTTGATATTCTTCACCCTCTTCCTTGCACACCGAGTAGGATGGCCCTCAGCACCTATGTAAAGAAGTAAATTAACACATACTCACTCCATCTGAAAATATAGCTATTTCTTGGACTTCTACTTTATCCCAATATGCAGTTATTTCTAGCTCTTTTTATGCTATTGTGCTTATTATACCTCTACCAACCACCTCACACCCTCCAACCACCCTACTCCCCCTAAGTCTTCATTGCATTAATGAAGGGCAATGTGATAGTTTCATCTCTATTCCTTAATCTCTCCAAAACAACATAAAAATAGATTTTGGGACAGAGTTATAACAGTACAATTTTGTTGAAATAATTTAAAAGCACACTTGTCATTGTAATCATCATGGTATCCTCACTAGCAGAGCTGCTATCCCTTGACTCCGCATATTGAGGGCTACGGCTACCATGAGAGTCGTTGTCCATATCATCACCACTAGCAACATCCTCCCCATCTATATGCAATGATGTTCCCTTCTTCTTCTTTGCCTCTTTCTCATCTTTAGCGTACTTTCTCTTCGTAGAAGTACTGATAGGCTCAACAAGGAAGCTCCGACCTGATATGTCGATTACCACATCATCAATTACTACATTGGTCGGCGATGGGTGTTCTTGCTCAATTCTATCAATCTCTTCATGAATTTCTAGTCTAAAACCATTTTGGCCAACCCTTTGACCATGGCTCCAAACATCGTCAATATAGCCTGAACTGATGTCGAGCCCCAAAATTACCCTAAGTCTAAAACATCCTTTTAATGCATTTCTAGAAATTTTAAAAGTCGAAACAAGCCTACAACCATTTAGAAATCACCTAGATGAACTCATTTTGTCCTGTGAGAATTTTTGTTTGATTCCCCTTGCCTCAAAATGCTTAAATAAATTTTACTGGAATTTTCAGAGCATCCTAACTAATTTTAATCTCACAAAAACCCATGTCATAGTTTTATAAATCTAGAAATTAAAAATAAAACCTTTTATTTCCTCTCCCTTGGGCTGGGCTGATCCGGCCTGCTCTGGCCTCCCCTCCTCTCTCCTTCTCCCCCGGCCTGCCCCGTCTGCTTCCCCACCTGCTCGGCCTCTCCCTCTCCTTGGCCCAGTTGGCCCGCGGCCAGGCCTGCGCCCCCCTCACTAACGAGTGGGCCCCACTTGTCAATCGTCCCCTACCTCCCGCCTAGCCTCTCTCTCTCTCTCTCCCGGCCGAGAACCCCTCCCCTTCCTCCGCTCAATTCCATCAATCCTCCCGGCCGTTGACCGAATTGATTGAGGGGTTTTACTCCCCTTAATCCCCTCTTCATTTCCCCTCAAAAGCCCTAGAGAAAATCACCCTTAATCACTCTAAATAGACGGCTGTTTCTCCCCAGTGAGCCCGCCGCCATTGATCCCGGCTGCCGGCCTTCTCGGCGCCGTTCCCTCTCCCTAGTGGACTATCAAACAGAGCCCCGCTCTCCCTCTCCCCTTTCCTCTCGCCGTTGAAGCTCTCCGTCGCCTCTAACGTTGTCGCGCTGCATCCCCTAGCTCTGTCTCCATTGCCGTAGCTCCGGCCGCCCTCCGCCGACGACCTCGTCCACGCTGGCCCTCGGTGACCCTGTCTCTGGCTCGGCATCGACTTCCCAGAGCTCGAAGACCACCCGAACACCGCCCTCACTGTCATCCCAACCTGCGCCACCGTTTTCACCTTGCCGCCGGCCACTCCCGACGCCCCCCTTCGCCGCATCCTCTCCCTTTCTGCAGAGCCCGCTGCCCGCCGCGTCCCTCACCGCTGAGCCTCGCTGCCCATGCGCCCACGCTGCTGTCCTCGCCATCCCACGTGGCGCTGGCATGGTGGCCACGCCGCGGCCACGTCGGTCTGCCCAGGCTACATGTCACCTGAGTGGCCACTTGCCTGCGCGCACCCGTGGGGCCTGCCTATCGGCCTTACTCGAGACCGGCAAATGGGGCCCACCTGTCGGCACCTCCCCTCTCTCTCTCGGCCACTGACGTTATAAACCCAATTTTCAATAAAAAATAATTCAAGAAATTAGAAATATTCACTTAAATTTCACCTAAACTTTGAACGGCCATATCTTGGTCGTTTGAACTCCGAATTTACCCGTTCAAGTCTCTAAATTTTTAAAATGTCAAGAACCCATTTATAAACTTTGTTTCTACTGTTCTTATGGTTTTACTTATCTTTTGGCCCTTGTTTGCATTTGGTCGTGTAGGCGTTGCCGATTCAGATGATCCGCAGTTCCTCGTGGTCGACTGTGAAGACGCTGTGTTCGAGCAAGACAAGTCATACCATCCCTCAATCATGTTGTGTACCTATTATTGTGAAAATCTAGGTTTATTTACATTTGCATTTCACTTTATTAAATTCCCACGTAAATACTGTTTTATTTTAGCCCGTCATATATCCCTTGTTATGGCCTTATAATTGTTATATTATTTCCTTGTCAACCCTAGTATCAAAACTGTCAAGTGAGAACTCTATGTGTGTTCCTTACTAGAACTTTTAGGTTTATGCTTAGCCATGACAATTAGAAATAATTTAGAGAATTTTCAATAATGGTAAACTTTGGGAATAACTCTAAAATCATGCTTAATGTTGGAATTTTGGAAGTTAGCCAAGACATGATAAACCCCCATTCAAAATTCCCAAACTCTGTTTTTGGTTGGGCTCGGGGTACGTGGTTTTGTTAGTAGTACCTCGGCCATCATAAGGACCGGTCTTTGGGACTCTGTTGCAAAGCATAAACCATACAACCACATGTCTAATGGGTAAAGCTTAATCCGTAAGCTTAGTCCAGCCTTAAGCGATTGACATGGTGGGTCAAATGATGCCCACAATGGGTCCAATGTCTCCGCAAGTGAAGGCCAAGATGGCAAAGGTGCATGGGGGCTTAGACCACTCTTCTTGACCTAGGTTGCCTGGTGCGAGACAAGAGGTCTAGGTTGGTCTGTTGTTTAGGGTTGAACTGAGTGAAGGGTTATGTCACGTCCTGTGGAGGCCATGGGCCTCGGGTACCTCAAAGAAGACAATTACGGCCACTCGGACAAAGGATGGACCTAATCTTGTAATTAGGGATACAATAGGACTCGGCATACATAACCTTGTACGACAAGGAAAAGATATAGTCCTAGTCGGGCACGTTGTATTTCTAGAAGGAAATCCCTTTGTCGGAGTCTGACTGGGATTCTTACCCTGTAACCCTATCCCCTGGTATATAAGGGGAGGCAGGGCGTCCCCTGAGGGCAGAAGAAGAAGAAAAAAAAGATAGAATCTCATCAGAGAAACCTCAAAGGCAATGCACCACAACTGGACATAGGGTATTACCTCATCTCGAGGGCCTAAACCAGTATAAATCGTTCTGTGTTCCTTTGTAATTCATCAAGTTTAGATCTTACGAGTAGCCCCATATTCTTATTGCCGGTGTAAAACATCGACAGTTGGTGCGCCAGGTAGGGGCATCGGTGAGATCATCTTCAACAAGCCTGATGGATTGAACCACCGGAGTCGACGGCATCAACTTCTTCCCTAGGCAAACAATCACCTTCGGGAGCCTCGACTTCATCGCCGACAAATTTGGCAACCTCACCCTGACCGACTTGGATCCGATCCGATCGGCCAGGAACCAAGCCGACTCCGCACCGGTCGGCCACGTGACGTTGCAGCGATCCTCGTCGACATGCTGCGGCAATCTTCAACATGCCTGGGTCTCGGGACAACTCTTTCTTTCGGTGTTTGACTCGGACTCAACCTCAAGACAGCCAAGATCGGGTTAGGAAAGGAAGAGATCGTCAATTTCCCATTCGGACTCGGCAACACCGCGGATATCCTTAATCAACATCCGATGCGGCAGACCCGATCCCCTGGAGTTCAACTCGCATACGGCCTAGAGCCACTTGAGATTAGATAGGGAGGTCGGAGTCGTAATTACCCGCATCAACTACTCTAATTCCGACTCTCAGTCAGACAGTAGTTCGGCAAGCTTCTCTCCATCACGCGAAGTCTTCATGGCGTCCAAGGGCTCAACTCCTACTCAAGAGACATGTCGACTATGTGATTTGCAAGAGGAGGAAGCCCGCCGACTACGAGAACAACAGGAGGAAGATGCAAGACGCTTGCAGGCCGAGCGCGATGCTCACAACGACGATCTACGCAAGGCTGGGCAGACTGCTCAATAGCAAATCCTCCAAACCGAGTCAGCGATAATGACGTTTTCGTAACTTCTCAATATAATGTCGTAGCCGCTGCAACTCTACTGGATACACTACAGTTTGGGCCTGGTCACTAGGCCACCCTGACGATAGCAAGGATTAAAGCCATGATCACCACCGCTACATGTCAATAGCGTCAGCAGTCGGACGATACTTTCATATCGACCAACAGGTCGGCTTCTCCAACGGCGGTCTCATCTGCCTCAACATGACGCCGAGCGGCCGGCTCCAGTCAGGCGCATACAGAGTCACGCCACATGTCACTCGGCATCCGCAACAATGACCGACGGCGCCGACATCAAGACGACCGTCGGGATAACTAGGATGTCCGAGAACGACTACGACGCGATCTTCGACAAGACATCAATGCACAACGCCACGAACACGAGGAAGATGAGCGTCACCGACTAGAAGACAAGAATGAGCTCTTTGGCCTCCACCACGAGCGGTTTCACCACCGTAGTCGGAGTCGGAGTCCTCATACAGATAAAGGAGTACCAGCCTTCACCCATGAGCTGCAACAAGTTGACTGGCCGTCAGGCTTCAAGCTGACTGGAATTGAAAAATACGACGGGAAGACCAACCCTGGGTCCTAGCTCACAGTTTACACTCTGGCGATCCGAGCAGCTGGAGGAGATCACAAGGCCATGGCTAACTACCTCCTAGGTGCTCTAGCCGACTCGGTGAGGACATGGCTAACTGGACTTCCTAAGAGGTCAATTGGCTCCTAGGGAGAACTCCGTAAACGCTTCATCGCTAATTTCCAAAGAACGTACGAGAGGCCATCTTCTAAGTACGATCTGTATCAATGCCATCAAAGAAAGAACGAGTCTCTTCGAGATCTCATCAAAAGGTTCTCTGAGAAGAGGAATTCAATCCCGCAAATCAAGGACGAGGTCATCATCGCTGCCTTTCGAAAAGGAGTCAAGGACACCCCGTTCATCACTAAGTTCACTCGGAAGCCTTCAAGTTTTGTCAAAACTCTATTTGACATAGCGAACAAATATGTCGACTCGGCCGACGCTATTGCTGAGGCCCTCGATGACAAAAAGGCACCCCGACAGAAGGAGCAGAAGGACACCGACAATGTGGCCCCGGCTAAAGCTAGGAACCGCAAATGCAAGTCAGACAACCTCATTGCGGCAGTCGATCGGAACCATCTTCAACTTCCTAGAATCGAAGATTATCAGAACAACAAATGACATGCTCGGGGGCTCAAAACCTCAAATGCAAGGATGGCATCCCCACTCCTAACTTGTGCAATACCGAACAGCTAAGTCCTTTATATGATATTCTCATCTAAATGGGCCAGGAGGCAACTCACTTCCTTATGGTTTGACTCAGATACGGCTTAGTGCCAGTCGGGATCGGATCCAGGGGGATGAGATCGTCAATTCCTCACTCGGCCTTGCCAATGCTGCAGCCGCTTACACCTAATAGGTGTACATACTGCGCATTTTTTGTTTTTGCTCTTAGTGATTGCAAAAGTTCTCGAGTAGTATAAATTTCGATCCGTGAAGCTTTGCTCTATGAAAGACGAACTCAAGTCACCTAAAACGCGTGTCTGGGAAAGAGCCATGAACCGACTCCCGACGCTAGGGGCTATGACTAGTCGGGCAGAGTGTTTAAACGTAAGGGGTCAACTACTTGGGGAAATTAATATCAATAAGAGGAGGAGCACATATTTACATCTATTATAAAATAGATAAATTTTTTTTGGGTGATTGTTTTCTTCATCAGATGCTGTTCATCCGATATGTTTATAATGCAAGGCCCAGATCCATATATGCGTAATAGGAACTCATGGCTACGAGCCGATCTCCTACGCTCGGGGGCTGGACCAGTCTGCCAAGATACACTTAGAGTGCATCGCGTGAAGAATCACTCGGAATGCTCCATGAGGGCTACTAACCGAGTACTCGCGCCAGTTGGGACATGGATGTCACCTTGACCTTCGTACGCCCCATGGGGGCTAATAACCGACCTCCGGCTCCAATTGGGGCTCGGGTACCACTCTGCTGGGTAAGGTACGCCCTATGAGGGTCGCCAGCCGAATCCTATGCTAATGCTAGGTTCAGGTACCTTATTTGGCCACAACTCTGTTGGGTAGGGTACACCCCATGAGGGTTGCCAGCCGAATCCTATGCTAATACGAGGTTCGGGTATCTTATTCAGCTACAATTTTGCCAGGTTGGGTATGCCCCAAGAGGGTCGCTAGCTGAATCCTGCGCTAGCGCAGTGTTCGGGTACTTATTTGGTCAAAACAAGGAAACAAGGCACTATCGGAGCTTTCAATCGGAGGTAACACCAAACCCAGGATCTACGGAGGTGCTCATCATTATTCAAGACTGGAAGACCCCAATCATTAGATTCCTATTGAAAGACGAACTTCCTAAAGATCGCAATGAAGTCGAGTAAGTCAAGCGACGGACCAAAAGTTTGATCATAGTCGGAGAAGACCTATATTGTCAACGCGTATCCGGAGTTCTCATGCACTGCATCACACTTGAGGAGGGCAAGCGGATCTTGCAATCTATCCACTCGGGCATTTGTGGTAACCATGTTGCATCCAGAATTTTAGTCAGAAGGGCCTATAGACAAGGATTCTTCTGACCGATTGCGGTTATCGACGCTGAGGCACTCGGCTGGCCCTACAAAGGATGTCAATTTTTTTTGCTTGGCAAGCACATCTACCAGCACAAGAGTTGTAGACTATCTTAATATTGCGGTCACACATCTGTTCATCATGGTGGATAAGCTCACAAGGTGGATTGAGGATAAACCCATTGCAACCATCGCTCCGGCCAGGGCAAAAGACTTCATATTGAGTATAATCTACAGATCTAGAGTCCCCAATCGCATCATTATGGGCAACGCACTCAGTTCACGGGCGGCGTATTCAAAAAATTTCTGTGACGACTTTGGCATCAAAATCTGCTATGCTTCGGTGACACACTCCCGGAGCAATGGACAGGATGAGCAATGATCAAAATCTCTAGATTTTGTAGGGCTGCGGTGGGTAGGTCGGTTTGGGCCGGCTTATTCGGTAGTAAGCTAAAGATATGAATTCTTAAATAGCATGCCCTATTGGGTCACCCGCTGGTTGCGTTAAAATCACGATGCAGGTGCTAATTTATAAGAACCGATTAAATAATTAGATACGCTTCATGCTAAGCCTACAACCGGGTGTATACATTCGGGTATTTTGATTATTTTAAGGTATTGAGAATATATCCTTATAAGGATCAATAGCTGGTCTCCATTAAAATTGGACATACAGGTATCTCTCAAGTACACCTCATCACACATTGGATTTACTCCATAGTGATACTTGGCTTACATACTTAGCCAAAATTGCCTTGAACAAAAATACTTCCAGCTGACATGATGCTGAAGAGTCTAATTTTTGGGTAGTATACTACTCGGGAAAGGCTAAAAGGTTACAGATCTTTGACTTTATGTTTAATTGTTTCACAATTAAGCACAAAGTCAGGGGCTACACCTAATAGGTGCACTTATTCGGTGCACACTATTCATATTCTTCTATGAAGCCCTTCATAGCGTCGTTGCCAGCTGATATGAAGCAGGACTCGGGAGAAGAAGCACTCGGACAATGAGTACTCGGGAGCAAAGCACTCGGGAATCTCTTCACCGTGGAGGATGAGCATTTGGCATCAGCCGTGACTCAACTATGAAGGTCTCAGGGGCTACTGTGAAGGCCATGGGCCCTGGGTACCTCAAAGAAGGCAATTACGACCACTCAGACAAAGGATGGGTCTAACCTTGTAATTAGGGATATAATAGGACTCGGCATACGTAACCTTGTATGACAGTGAAAGGATATAGTCCTAGTTGGGCACGTTGTATTTCTAAAAAGAAATTACTTGGTCGGAATCCGACTGGGATTTCTACCCTATAACCCTATCCCCCAGTATAAGGGGAGGCAGGGCGCCCCCTGAGGGTAGAAGAAGAAGAAAAAATGGATAGATAGAATCTCACCAGAGAAACCTCAAAGGCAATACACCATAACTGGACGTAGGGTATTACCTCATCTTGAGGGTCTAAACCTGTAACACCCTGAAATTATCCCTATATAAAATATTGTGCAAAAAGAATTTTTAGAAATGGAATTAAAAGTCTCAATGAGTGAAAAGAATAAAATCAGGGAAAAATCTGAAAAAAAAGGGCTTGAAAATAATTTTATAAAATTCTTTGCTTAATTATTTAATTTTTGGAATTTTCTGGGAATTAATTGATTAGGGGAAACATTTTTGGCAAAATAAATAAGCTCACAGTAGTAAAATAAAAAAGAAAAAGGTTTTTAAAATCCCCTCACAGTCTTTGGGCCAATTCTCGGCCCATTACTGTGCTCTAGCAGCCGCCCTTGCCCGTGCCCGTGCCTCGCCCTTGCCTGTGCCCGTGCCCATGCCTTGCTCGTGCTTGTGCCTCGCCCGTGCCCTGCCCGTGCCGCGCCCTCGCCCGTGCCCGCCCGTCAGGTCATCGCCTACCTCTAGCCGGGCGGCACTGTAACACCCGAGCGCCGCCGCCGCGAATCTCGCCAAATCCATTCGCCTCGGAACCGTTCTCTCCGAATCGGTTGAGGGAAAACCGAGTCCTTATCCTCCTCTACCTAATCCCCAAGAATCCGGAGCTGAATCGTGCGTGGAACGGAGCCCCGAAGCCTCCCGAGTCGGTCTCCTCTCTCTCTCTCGTCGCCGCCGCAAAACCTGTCGAGTCCGAGCCGGAGTCCGCCCCTCTTTGCCTTAAATAGCGAGACTGGAACCCCTAGGATTGTTTTCGCCCTCTAGATCGAGCTCTAGCTAGCCCTAGCCACCTTCCCGCGCCTTGCGCTTGCTCCGCCGCCGCCGCCAGGCTTCAGTTGCGCGCCGCCGTCGCCTCAGCCGCCGTCGGGGTACGCCGCCGCCTCGGTTAGGTTCGCAGGGTCCCGCTGAAGCCAGGCCGCCGCCTCATAGCCCTCGGAAGCCGCCGGAGCACCGCCGTCGACGAAGACCCAAAGCCCTCCGCCGCCTCAAGCTCGCCGCCGGTCGTTTCCGTCGCCGTTCTTCGCGGTTTCACCCTCGATAACGATCGCCTCGACCTCCTTTACCCTTTCCCCCTCTCCCTATGCGTCGCGGCTGTGTCGCCGATCGCCGTCGCTGTAGCCGCCGTTGGTCGCCGTGGTGGCGCAGCTCGCCGCCACCTTAGCGCCGTAGCCGTCGGATCTTCTCGGTTGGTTTCCTTCCGTCCGATCGTAGTGATGTTTGACCTTGACGCGTGGCGAGATCGTAGCCGTCCGATCAAAAACCCTAGAATCCAGCCGTCGTTTTTCCCTCGTGGACCACGTGTGGACTCGGTTCACCATGGACCCGATGCCTCCCTCTCACTGACAGTGGGCCCCACTGGTTAGCCGAGAGCCCCTCTCTCCTGTGACGTCATAAATACCTTTTTCCGAATAAAATTAATTCAATGATGACGCAATAAATCAGTTAATTCTTTTAAATAGGCTTAAAACTTCTAAAAATCATAATTAATTCATACGAACTCGGATTGAGGTCGTTCAAGTCTCTAATTTCTCTAAAAATCATGAACTATCCATTAAAAGTATAATATTGTACTGTTCATGTGTGTTGATGTACTGTTTTGCTTGTTTTGTTATTTGCTATAGCTACCGACGTTCAGAAGTGACGCAGTTTGTCGAAGCAGGTGTCGAAGACTGTGTGGAGCTGCAAGGCAAGTCACACAGATTCCTCTTTCTCATTGAACATATTGTTCTTATGATTAAATCTATGTTTTCTTTCAACGCTGTATTTATTTTGGAATGTCATCGGGACAGGGAAACCCTAACCTTTGTTTATGGCCCCTTTGATTTGATCACATGACATTGTACCTATGGGATAATTTTGACTAGCTACCTTTATTTACTGGTTAGCTAGAATAACTATAGGACCCTGCTTAGCCATGCCTAGCAATTAATAGAATAACTTATGGGTTGTCATAATAATTTCTATACTAATATTCAGTCACATAAAAGGGTGATTCCTATACGACGTGGTCGTATGAGAACAATTTAATGGTCCAATAAAACTTGACTAAAAGGTGGGTTGCGAGCACCAGGGTTGGATTTGTTGCTAGCGGTGCTCGTGACAGTTAAGGACCGGTTCATGGACTACTTGTTGCGAAGCAACACTCGTGCTAACCACAAGCCAGCATGGGTAATGGTAGGATCCAATGTGTAGTACGTTCAACCGGGGTCCACCATGGTGTGTTGTGGCTGTGTCAATAAGACCACCATGGCTGCGTCAATAAGTCCATGTCTTGGGTGTTGGATCGTTTCCCAGACTCAGAACCCGATCAGTTCTGGCCGGAAACTGGTGGTTCAGCGGGTGGCTTCCTTGTTGTGCGGGTTACATAGAGGATCTTATCACAATTCCTTACCGAGATACTGTGGTGGTATCAAGGGGCACAGTGATGCGCTGTGGAGTTGTGTCTTGTGGGTAAATTGGTACATCTCTGGCTAGAGTAAAACTATTCGGATAGCCGTGCCCACGGTTAAGGGCGGCCTAGCAATGTTTCTGTGATTAGTCCCACACTATTTAAATCTAATGGTTGAACAGTGGAACATGTGTAGCTCCAGATTGGAGTGGTTGGGCCTATACCGTTTTGGTGAGCGGTATAGCGTTGATTAATACTATTATTTAATTACTGTTTTATTACTCTCTCAAATATTTTATTACTTGCTTCTATGCAAACTTGAGCCATACTACGCCATCCTTTGTTATCCCGTGCACTTGCATACTTGCTGTGTGGCTTGCGGAGTATGTCATATGCTCACCTTGCAATCAACAATCATTCAGAGGAGGACTACAGTGAAGAGGACTACCTGGAGGACTAAGAGGGAGCCCAGTCAAGTGCGTGGAGTGGGAATCGTCACGCTGTTGTTTATTTATCCGCTGTTAGAACTTTATTATTTGAGAGGTACCATTCACCTCTGTAATAAATGCTTACGCTATGTAAACAATTACTTTGATATCAATTTTGTCATGTGTGCCTCGGTTGATTCCTGGACGAGGGCTTACACACAATAAAACTCCAGAATTTTGGATGGAAATTCTGGGCGTGACAAGTTGGTATCAGAGCCACCTTGACTGTAGGAAAAGCCCCTTGGTACCCTAAGAGCCCTTTGAAAAAAAAAGAATTTTAAAATTAGAACTATTCTTCCCCCTTCATTCCTTTGTTTTGGATAAACTTTGTTTTGCTAATTTTGTCAAATCCCTATATCTTTATTTTATACTTTGTAGATGGCCAACCGGGAGCCAGTACATCTGTTCGGAGTGGGTGGATTCATCAGGGAGTTACGAGATATGGCCTTCGCCATAGGGTACAATCTAGCACCAGAATATAGACAAGTCACGCACAACCCTAATGAAGAGAAGTGCCGCGTCCGCCTCACAATTTCCAGTGAACGAGAGGGAGTCCCATCCATGATCTTTGGAGCTGGAGGAAGAAATTATGAGCATGCTTTTCAAGAAGTAGCTTTGGTGGCCATTGGAGAACTTCGTCAGCGTTTTGCCGTCCGTCTGAGGAATACAGCATATCGGTATCATCCGGCAAGAACCCACGATGATGAGTACAGCAGTTATCAAGACCCAGGAGCAGAGAACAGTGCAGCCACTCAACGACTGGTAAGGATGTTGAGTGCCATGGATGATGTTCTTGCAGAGGTGGTAATTGCAGCTCATGACCGGGAGAATGAGAATCGCACCAAGATCTACAGGCTACAAAACCAAGTGGATCGGTTGAAGCGAGAGTTGGCCTTAGCCAAAGGAGAAGTACCCCCTGGAGGAGCTAGGATCCGCACTACTGCAAGGAAGAGAGTTCGTCTTCCACCTCGGATTCAGTTGGCACCAAGGACCCGTGTACTCAATGACCAAGTCTTGTTACGGGTAGTTCCACCGGTAGCATACGCCAATGATGCAGACGATGACTCAGAGGAGTCAGAAGCCAGCACGCCTTCGGAGGGATCGGAGGACAGTGGAGCTCGCACCCCCTCTGAAGTGGAGTGGGGATCAACTCAAGACGACGAAGCGGAACCTGAACACAACGGGAATGCTAGGAGGAACCTTTCGCCCCGTTGAGAAGCCTTGGTAGCACCTTAGCATCAGTTACCCTAGATCGTTGTGTTAGCAGTTGTGTGATTAGGAAATGCTTGTGTGTGTGGGGAGTAGTCAGCAGTTATGTCAGGGTGTGGTGATGTAACTATTTACATTAGGAGTTTCTTGGTGGTGTGAGTTTAAATTAGACAAATGTGAATCACTCAGTTCAGAGCAAATAAAGTGAGAGTTTAAGTAATATGAATTATGTCTCAAAGGCGTTTCCCTTTCTTCTCGTCTTTGCTCTGCAGATGGTGAACACACGTAACGGTGGTTATCATGATGGCAACGGTGGGGATAACAACCGCAGGGGAGTACCAAATGGACCGCCACAGCAGGACGACAATCTGACCATCACCCAAGTCTTGGCTAACCAGACACATCTGATGAACATGATGTTTCAACAGATGCAACAACAACAGAACCAAGCACCACAGCAGGCGCCTCCTCCTCCGCCTCAGAATAAGCTTGCGGAATTTCTGCGAGTGAGGCCTCCTACGTTCTCTAACACAACTAATCCTATGGAAGCAGGGGATTGGTTGCATGCTATTGAAAAGAAGTTGGACCTTTTACAATGCACAGATCAAGAGAAGGTCTCTTTTGCATCGCACCAGCTACACGGCCCAGCTTCTGAGTGGTGGGACCACTTTAGGACCAACAGAGTGGATGGACAGCCGATTACTTGGGCTGAGTTCGCAACTGCTTTCAATAAGACGCATATTCCTGCGGGAGTAGTGGCGTTGAAGAAGCGGGAGTTTCGAGCATTGAAGCAAGGGAATCGGTCGGTGACCGAGTTCCTTTATGAGTTCAACCAGCTTGCTCGCTATGCACCGAAAGACGTTAGCACTGACGACGACCGGCAGGAGAAGTTTCTGGACGGACTGAATGATGAGCTTTCAATTCAATTACTCTCTAGTGACTATGCAGATTTTCAGAAACTGGTGGACAAAGCCATCCGCCAGGAGGATAAGCATCACAGGATGGAGCAAAAGAAGCGCAGGATGGCAAGTTTTCGGTCGCAACAATCCTCTAGTCAGAGGCCACGTATTGTGGGACCGTCGCAGACTCAACAGGGAGGATCTTCATCAGCACCTCATTTGCAGCGCCAGGTCTACCCCAATACCACTGGTGGCAACACTGGAGCGAACCGTCCTTCCCCTCGGCCAGCCCCGGTCACAGCCACTAACCAGCTAGCCAAGAATGAAGTTGGTGGGAAACCGTTGACTTGTTTCAACTGTGGAGACCTAGGGCATTTCTCCAATCAGTGCCCTAAGCCCAAACGGGCCAGGCAAGTCGCCCTAGGATAGAACACCTCGAGCATGGTCAAGGCTCGGGTAAATAACGTCACTGCAGAGGAAGCCCAAGCCACTCCAGACGTCATCTTGGGTATGTTCCTTGTTAACTCAGTACCTGCTACAGTGTTATTTGATTCTGGTGCTACCCATTCCTTTATGTCAATGGAATTTGCTAAAGAACATGGGATACCCATTAAAAAGATGAGAAATACCATGGTAGTAAATACTCCGGGTAGCCGGATGCCCGCCAACCGTTGCAGTCCATCTGTAACTATAGAAATTCTGGAAGTGACCTTAACTTCTAGCCTGGGAGAGAAAGTAATCTTTCGTGTCCTCAATACCTCATTTTCTCCAACTTCTTTGAACCAGACAATCCTAACTGAAATCCTTGTAGTACGGGATTACCCAGATGTTTTTCCAGATGATCTACCAGGGATGCCACCTAAAAGAGAAATTGAGTTCAGAATAGACCTAGCCCCAGGCACTGCCCCTATCCACAAGAGACCATATAGGATGGGAGCTAATGAGTTGGCAGAAGTGAAGAAGCAAGTTGAAGAGTTGCTGGCCAAAGGCTACATCAGACCAAGCACGTCGCCTTGGGGAGCGCCAGTCATCTTTGTGGAAAAGAAAGATGGAACACAACGGATGTGTGTTGATTACCGTGCACTCAATGAAGTCACTATCAAGAATAAGTACCCTCTACCTCGGATTGATGATCTGTTTGATCAGTTAGAAGGAGCCACAGTGTTCTCCAAGATAGATCTTCGTTCAGGTTATCATCAGTTAAGGATTCGGGAAGAAGATATTCCCAAAACCGCTTTTACCACTCGGTATGGGTTATTTGAATGCACAGTTATGTCTTTTGGATTAACTAATGCCCCTGCATTCTTCATGAACTTGATGAATAAAGTGTTTATGGAATACTTGGATAAGTTTGTGGTTGTTTTTATTGATGATATCCTTGTCTATTCCAAGACTAAAGAAGAGCATGAGCAGCACCTTCGCATCGTTTTGGAGACCCTTCGGCAACACCAGTTGTATGCCAAGTTTAGCAAGTGTGAGTTTTGGCTTCCGGAGGTGAAGTTTCTTGGACATGTCGTCACCGCAGGAGGGATTGCGGTAGACCCAACTAATGTGGAGTCAGTCACCAAGTGGAAGCAGCCGCAAACGGTTTCGGAAGTTCGGAGTTTCTTAGGATTGGCGGGATATTACTGTCGATTCATAGAAAATTTTTCCAAGATATCGAAGCCCATGACTCGTTTGCTTCAGAAGGATGTAAAATTTTTATGGACCCCAGAGTGTGAGCAAAGTTTTCAAGAGTTGAAGCGGAGACTCGTGACCGCACCTGTATTGATCATGCCAGATCCCAAGAGAGGATTCCAAGTTTACTGTGATGCATCTCGGCAAGGTTTGGGATGTGTGTTAATGCAAGAAGGAAAGGTGGTGGCATATGCCTCATGAGAATAATTATCCTACCCATGATCTGGAATTAGCAGCTGTAGTGCATGCCTTGAAGATTTGGAGACATTACCTCATAGGTAATAGTAATGAAGTTTATACAGACCACAAAAGTTTGAAGTATATTTTCACCTAGCCAGATTTGAACTTAAGGCAACGCCGATGGTTGGAGTTGATCAAGGACTATGACGTCAAAATACAGTATCATCCAGGGAAAGCTAATGTAGTGGCAGATGCCCTCAGTCGGAAAAGCTACTGCAACGCCATGGAAAGTCAGCAGCTATCGTTGGAGTTATGTGAAGATTTTGGACGGTTGAATCTGAGTATAGTCAGCCAAGGATTTGTGGCAGCCTTGGAAGCACAACCTACCTTGGTAGATCAGGTTCGCGAAATGCAGAAGGAAGATGTAGATATTTTGGAGATCAAAAAGAACATGAAAAAGGGGAAAGCTATTGGATTCTCGGAGGACGAACAAGGTACCGTGTGGTTCGGAGAGCGAATCTGTGTGCCGGACAAGGAGGAATTGAAGAAGTTGATCTTAGATGAAGCTCACGGAACACAGTATTCCATTCACCCTGGCAGCACCAAAATGTATCAAGATCTGAAGGAGAAGTTTTGGTGGTCTAGTATGCGGAGAGAGATAGCAGAATATGTGGCTGTTTGTGATGTATGCCAGCGTGTAAAGGCTGAGCATCAGAAGCCAGCAGGATTGTTACAACCCCTTAAGGTCCCTGAATGGAAGTGGGAAGAAGTAGGAATGGATTTCATCACTGGTTTACCAAGGACCGCATCGGGATTTGATTCCATATGGGTCGTGGTGGACAGACTTACAAAGGTAGCCCACTTCATACCGGTCAAGACAACATATTCCGGTAATAAGTTGGCAGAGTTGTATATGGCCAGAATCGTATGTTTGCATGGAGTGCCACGCAAGATTGTGTTGGACAGAGGAAGTCAGTTTACCTCTAAGTTTTGGCAGCGACTGCAAGAAGGCCTGGGAGATTTACTTCACTCCAGTGTAGGTCCTAAAATCTTGAGGTTCGTAGGCGTGCCAGTCAATTTGACCCTGCAATTGACAAGGAGAAAGGATGTCAAATTCGTGAGCCAGTCGGCTGGAAGCCGGCTTGGACTCATCTCATCGGCCGATGGCCGATTTGAACTGTAGCACTTACACATCGACTGGAAGCCGATGATGGAATGAGCAATAGCATAATAAACAAGTATTAAACTAGCTGATCATCGAAGGGATGCTCAAAAATCGGCTGTAAACTTGATTAAATAAACAAACAGGATGCGTAAGTAAATAGATTAAATGAACTCCAGCCGATCATGGTTAAAGTTACTAGTATCGCCACGAAGATATTGCCCGCGCCCGTGCTCGGGCCCTTGCTCGTACCTGCACCCGGGATCTTCATCCGCTGTCCGTATCCGTGCTCGGGTTCTTACCTATGCTCGTGCCCGAGTCCTTACCTGAGGTCATGCCCGAGAACCTGCTTGTGCTCGTGCCCGGATCGGCAGAGTAAACCAATCGGCTAGCCCTTAGCCGATCGTAACAGTAATGCAGGCAAGAATGTATAACAAGGCGAGCAGTATAATCGGCTGTATTTAAGAGATAACTTATCGGCTAAGCACTCCGATAACAACATTGCATAAAACCCATCGGCTTATTAAGAGTAAAGTTATTATTGTCAGTCTAGTAGATCGGACCCAACCGTTGCAGCACAGACTGACAATGATAACGAGATCTCGATAGGCCGATAGATCTAATGCGATCGTGATGTTAAAACGTGATAACTTATCGGCTATACACCCCGATAAGACGCTTGCGCATAAAGTATCAACCTAGCAGGAACGATTTATCGCTAGCAGTTTAGTAGGTCGGACCTAACCGATGCAGCACAAACTGATGATAAACCGCTCCTAGTAAGCCGATGCGATCTACGCACGCGTGATGTGATATACCTAATCAATCTATGAGATCAAACTGAACTGATGCAGCCATAGATAAAATAAATATATCGTGGTAAGCCGACTACCATAAACCGACTAGAATATCGGACTTAACCGAGGAAGTCCTAGCCGATAGGTAGCCGGGGTGACGAGACTTACCCTCTCGCAGGAGTTTGGACCTAACCGATGCGGCCCGGCTCGAGAAGCAAGATCCCGTCGGAAGGGTGGCGATGCGCCGAATTTGTATTGATCGAGTGATGATTTACAAGGTCCCCGAGCGTACGTATTTATACCCCGAGTTACACGAGTCCTTATTGGACACGGTACATGATTTCCTAATTATAACAGAAAACACTAATAAGACCCAACCGGACACGAGGTCGGGTTTCCTAAAGATAAGCGCATGCCTAATTAATATACACAGTAAATAGCTGCCATACAGCGGTCTTCACGGCTCCCTCCTAGAATCGGTCTCTTCTGGATCAATTTCCGCCAGTTGACTGCAATTTTCCCCTTGACCGAATCTGATACAGGGCCTTACCAAATTTTGGCGTTAACACATGCTCCCCAATTTCGGAGTTCTTCTATAGGACTTCGAAATTCTTTCATTTTGGGCCTCCAGATTTCTTCCATACCGAGGCGGTCCAAGGTAGCCCACTTGCCATAATTGTTTGAAACAGTGCCAACGGCCTCGATTTCCGCCCAGTCATCATATCTCTATAAAACACTTCGTCTCCCTAGACTTTTTTTACGCTTTCACATCACCAGAGCACCACCGCTTCATCTTGCAAAACTTCGACAAGCTCCAGCGAACCCAGACGAACCGTCGCAACCCTTTCCTTCGGCTGTTGATTCCCGCATCTTCTTCCTCTCTCACGATGGCATCAGCATCCGTAGTCCCTGAGGTAATCTTCTTGCCCGATTATTTCTCCCGATTTTGTAGCCTAGATGCACCGAATCCGCCATGTTCTTCATCTGTTCTTCGTCGTGTTCTTGTTTACTGTAGCATCTTAGAGACCAGATCTTGATCCCGGCCGCCGTTTACCCGAACTTTTTCTATCATGGCCCCATGGATAGCGAAGATCCCACAGATTTCATAAGCGCCGAGACCCAGTGTATTCCTTTCAAGAACTCGGCCATGCTAGTCAGTGACTGGACAAATAGCTTCAGGTCATGGCCGAGCAAGCTGCCTGGGTGGAGGGATTGGTACATCAGAGTATCGGCCGCGAAGAGAACCCTCTGGGAAGAATCACATATCGGCCACTGCATCAACCTCTCTCTAACCGATATAGAAAGGAATGAACCACTGCTCGCATCGGCCTCATACTTCTGGTCCGATGCCCTCAATGCCTTCATGTTCGGGCACAGGCCGATGACTCCCACCTTGCTGGATGTGACCATGCTCATCTGCCTTGACACGACGAGCTACATCGACCCCTTCAAGCTTCGATTCAAGCCTACTCATCGGCTCCAAGCAAAGAACATCGGCGGCTGGTCCAGGTACATATCCATTCATAATAAGGGAACTGGATCAGTCGATGACCGAGAACATGTTGCTTTTCTGAACTTATGGCTGGAACGGTTTGTTTTTGGCGGCGCAACCCTCGGCCCAACGATCAACATGCAATGTTTGGCAGAGTGCCTGGTTGATCGGAAATAGATCCCCTTGGGGCAATTCCTCCTTGGCGCTACCTATCAGCTGCTTCACCAAGTGGCGACCAAGCTATCAGCCGGCCAGCCTGTCGGCCATATCGGGGGTCCTTGGTGGTTTGTGCAACTCTGGCTCAACGTCTACACCTCCAAGGCCTTCTCTGGGACTTCTCTTCTCAACCAATCCTTTCCAGCCGATTACACAGAAGACCAGGATCCCATTTACCGCCGATGCGTTTCCATGGGCGAAGCTGTATCGGCTCTTTCTGGCGGCAAGATAACCCCCGCTGGACTTAGTCAGTGGTTCAAGGGGTTTTATTATGGTTTCACCAGGGAGGCCACTCTCTGGTTTGCATATAATGACGCATCATCATTCGAGATGCCTTCCAACTTCGACCCACTTAATGCTTTGGATAATGATGAGTCCAAGGCCATATTCCTATCGGCCATCACCCCTTGTCTGCTGCCAACTGGCTTTTCTCTGGGCCGATCGCAACCATCATATGAGTTTTACCATCCATCGGTCGGCTCCCGCCAGCTTGGCCTTGGTCAACTTCCGATCGGCCTATTCTTCATCGACAAACTTCAGGCCCGGGGCAACGTCAACAACGCCCTAGAGTATGATCAGATGCGGACTTTAATAGAACCCCTTCTTCTAGGCGCCGCCAACGAGGTGTATGTCTGCACTGCCAACACCAAGCTTTTTGTTCGATGGTGGTCAGAATGGAAGAAACATATATTCAGCTTAGCGGCCACCTGCTACTATTCTCGCCTCGACGCCGACTACATCGAATCCGATGAAGAGGTAACACCCGCAAGCCTTAATCATCATCTCCAATCATCTCTCACTCTTAATTTGCAGGCTGCCAGCGTCGAGCCTCCAACGACAAGCAACAGTGGTCGGCCGATTCTGTATCAACCTCCATCAGCCACTCCAAACTTAGGGCGCGATGCTCCATCTCCATCGGCTCTCCTCAAGGCGCCTCGGCCGATAGGACAAAAACGGAAGAAGTTAGCGCATCGCCCCTCCCTGAAGAAGCAGAAAACCGGTGCCGATGTCATTGCCACGACGCCATCTTCTCCCCAGACAACATCGGCTCCCTCATCCCCTCAGGTATGCGCCAAGTCTTGACATTATTACCCGCTTTCTTATTCATCTTACTAGTTTTCTTTTCAGCTCAAGTCGTCAGCTCCAGAACCTCAACACTCCTCTGACATCCCTCCAAGCACTGAGCCGATGGCTTCTCCAGCTGCCCCACTCTCAGCACCAAGTCCTTGAGCCGTCGATGAGACTGTTCCTATTCCATCGGCTGACATCGGCCCCTCCGAAGAACAACCTACTCATCTCCCTGAAGCCGATGCCACCCGAGCTGCCGATGTCCTTCCTCAGGTAATCTCTTCACGCCCATACTTCACTTTTAACCTTCTACTGATCCTTTTACCGATGTCAATTTTGCAGTCTTTAGCCGATTTGTTTTCCTTTGACATCGGCAAATACTTGGAAGCAGAAGACGAAACAGCCACCAGCGCAGTAACCAAACCGTCCTTCCTAGCCGATGTGCGCGATTACTTAACGAGCATCATCAGTCGGCTGGAAAACCCAATTGATGCGCTAGTGGAAGACTGCGGGCCGATCCAAGCAAGACTTGCAGAAATTGAACACCATCTGCCCGAAGAACTCGTCGACGCACTAACTCCCGCAGCATATCTGGAGTCTCACAGATTTAAACTCATCAAGCTTAGACAGCGCATAGCCGATCGCGCTGACCAACAGAAGATTACCGAAGACATCCAAGCCGATCGGCTGTTAGCCCAAATAGAGAAGAAAAAACTTGATGACATGCAGCTGCCCCCCAAGAGCTCCAATCCAAGCTAGATCAACTGAAGAAGAAGGAGGCCGATTTGCTGTCAGAACTTGAAAAAGTTCGCAACGACCTTGAAGCAACAGAATCCTAGCTTATCGGCCTGCCGCAAGCTATTCAAGACCAAGAGGCTAAGGTTGCAGCGACGGTGCGTCAAGTCATTCATCGACGCAAGAATTTGAAGAACATCCCGGGCTCCGATGAAGACGACATCCGTGCCATTACCGAGATTGACCAAATCCGTCTGCACGCCATCGAAATGATCCAAAAATTCACGTAAATTAATGACCAATGGCTTCATGAAACATGTTGGTTGTTCTGTAATATATCTTGATCGGCTCTGTTGCCTACCTCCTTCACCCTTGATACTATTTCTGTCTGTTTGATCTAAAGGCGATATCGATTGATATCGGCTGTCTTTAGGCGATGCAAAAACATCGGCTTTCCGAACTATTTTAAAAAAAATCGGCTGTACTTAACCGATTTAAGAGTTGATCCAAACGCTAGGATAGTATTTCTTGAGATATTTTCTGTTAAGCGCTTTAGCAAACTCTGTCCCGTCAAGATCCTCTAATACATAGGCATTACCAGGCACACAGTGATTAATCCGATAGGGCCCTTCCCAATTAGGCGACCATTTTCCAAACATATTATCTCTGGACCCGATCGGCAAAATCAACTTCCACACAAGATCCCCCTTGGCAAACGATTTATTCACCACCTTTTTGTTGTAATGACGAGCTGCCTTAGCCTTGTTTTCCTTGATCCTTTCCAATGCCCTCAACCGATTCTGAGCCAAATCTTCAAGTTCATCTGTCATTAAATTATAATAATCATCGGCTGTTAACTGATTCTGCAAAGAAATCCTCCTAGAGCCGATGTTAGTTTCCCACGGCAAAACTGCCTCATGTTCATATACTAACTGATACGGTGGCACCCGAGTAGATCCATGACATGCCATCCGATAGGCCCATAGTGAATCGGCTAATGTAGTATGCCATCGCCGCGGCTGCTCATCAATTTTCCGCTTAATCAACTTGATCAAACTCTTGTTAGAAGCTTCCGCCTGTCCATTGGCCTGAGCATAATAAGGCGATGAATTTAATAACTTGATTCCCATACTGGCAGCAAACTGTTGAAACTCATCAGACACGAAAATAGACCCCTGATCAGTAGTTATCGTCTGAGGAATCCCAAACCGATAAATTATGTGCTCCTTTACAAACTCAATCGCTTCCTTAGATGTAACTTTCTTCAAAGGAATCGTCTCTACCCACTTGGTAAAATGATCTGTCGCCGCCAATATGAACTTATGTCCTTTACTTGATGGAGGAAAAACCTGGCCGATCATATCAATTCCCCAACATCTGAACGGCCATGGTTTGATGATAGGATTCATAGCCGATGCTGGTGCTCGCTGTACATTTCCAAATTTCTGACAATCTTGACACCCTTTATAGTACCTGAAGCAATCTTCCAGCATTGTCGGCCAAAAATATCCTATTCTTCTCAGCAATCGCTTCATCTTATGAGCCGATTGATGAGTCCCACAGACGCCTTCATGCACCTCGCACATAACCACTTTGGCTTCTTCCAAATTCAGGCACCTAAGCAGAACTCCCTCAAAAGTCCGATAATACAGTTCCCCATCAAGCAGCACATACTTAGTAGCTTTATACCGAATTTTCCTGGAAACCGATTGCGACGGATTTTGCAAATAATCAATTATCTCCTGTCTCCAGTCATCGGCCTTGTTTTTAATGTCACTATCGGCTATTTCAACCTCAACCTGTCTATTCAGCCGATAGCCTGAAGCAATCTGTGCAAGATGTCCTCTAAATTCTGCTCCCTGGGAATATGATCTATTGATACTATCTTGAAATCTTTTAACAAATCCATACATTCCTCATAATATGACCTCAAAACATCATCCCTGCACTCATATTCTCCAGATAACTGCTTGATCACTAATAAAGAATCGCCAACAATCTCTATAATATCGACTCCGATCTCCTTCAAAAGTTGAAGTCCTTTCAATACCGCCTCGTACTCCGCTTGATTATTGGTCCGACAAGGTTTAATTGTAAAAGCAAACTCAAAACTTTCCCCTCGAGGTGATATAATAACCAAGCCGATACCAGATCCGTGCTTGCAAACCGATCCATCAAAAAACAAAGTCCATGGGATCGGCTCCACATAACCTTCGTGAGCCCCTTTGTGTTGTACAATGAAATCGGCCACTGCCTGCCCCTTGACTGCTTTAGCCGATTCATATCTCAAGTCGAACTCTGTCAAAGCAAAGATCCATTTACCAACTTGCCCTCTCAAGACTAGAGCCGACAACATATATTTGACCACATCGGCCTGGCAAACTACTGTACACTCAGCCGATAGGATATAATGCCTTAACTTCGTACATGAGAAATATAAACACAAGCATAACTTCTCCACCGCAGGATATCTTGTTTCAGCATCCAAAAGCCTTCTGCTCAGATAAAACACAACTCACTCCTTTCCCTCAAATTCTTGTATCAAAACAGACCCGATGGACTTCTCATCGGCTGACAAGTACAACCTAAACGGCACTCCTCTCTGCGGCGGAATTAAAATAGGTGGGGAACCCAGATAATTCTTGATCTCATCAAATGCTTTCTGCTGTGCCGCCCCCCACACAAACTCTTGATCGGCTTTCAACTTCAATAACGGAGTAAAAGACTCAATTCTTCCTGACAAATTTGATATAAACCTCCTCACAAAGTTAATCTTGCCGATCAATGACTGCAATTCTGTCTTATTGCTTGGTGGTTCCGTGGTCTTGATGGTTCTGATGCTTCGCTGACTGACTTCAATCCCTCGCTCATGAACCATAAAACCTAAAAACTGCCCAGCCGATACACCAAAAGCGTATTTATTGGGATTCATTCTTAGTCCGTATTTCTTGGCCCTCTCCAGCACTTTTCGCAAATCAGCTATATGGCTTCCCTCACTTTTAGACTTGACCACCACATCATCAATGTAAATTTCTACCAACAAGCCGATGAGATCATGAAATATATAATTCATCGCTCTCTGATAAGTCGCACCGGCACTTTTCAATCCAAAAGTCATTACTACCCACTCATACAAGCCGATAGCTCCAGGACACCAAAACGCAGTCTTATGTATATCTTCTTCAGCCATAAAAATCTGATTGTATCCTGCATTGCCGTCCATGAAGCTGATAATTTTGTGACCTGATGCTGCATCCACCAATGAATCCGCTATCGGCATTGGGTATTCATCCTTGGGGGTAGCTTTATTCAGATCCTGGAAATCAATACATATCCTCAATTTTCCGTTTTTCTTCTCCACCGGGACGATATTAGAAACCCACTCAGCATATCGGCATGGCCTTATAAACTTGGCATCATACAACCTTGTGATTTCCGCTTTGATCGGCTCATATAACTCTGCCTTGAATCTCCTTGGAGGCTGCTTGAACGGCCGATATCCTGGTTTAATGGGCAGCCAATGTTCAACAATTGATCGGCTTAATCCTGGCATCTCATGGTACTCCCAAGCGAAACAATCCTGATACTCCTTCAACAGTGTTATCAATTCTTCTCGAAGTTCAGGACTTAACCTTTTGCTTATGTACGTCGGCCTTGCTTATCTCCTGGTCCTATGTCGATCTCCTCCAAATCATCGGCCGACGTAAATCCTTGCCCCAGTTTCCCCTCGAAGTCTTCAATGGAGCCCATCAGAGTAACAATTCAGAGCCGACTTGCTGAATCGGCTGTATCCCTTGGCTAGTGACCTTGAGATAGTCTCCTTCCCATACTTTCCCGGATAGGCAATCAACACCATCGGCTTCCCAGACTGGCAAATCGGTCATTGCAATGTTGGTTGACCGATCTGCTAGGACCACTTCGACTTGATCTCCCTGCCACTGTATCAAACATTGATGCATTGTCGAAGGCACGCAACAGTTCGCGTGAATCCAGTCCCTGCCGAGAAGCAAACTATATGACCCCTTTCCGTCGATGACGAAAAACGTGGTGGGTAATGTCTTATTCCCCACTGTCAACTCCACGTTTAATACGCCTTTCGCCTCTGATGAATTCCCACCGAAGTCCTTTAGCACCATATTCGTCTTGATCAAATCTTCGGCAGTCTTCCCCAATTTCCGGAATGTGGCATGAGGCATGAGATTAACTGCTGCTCCCCCATCAACCAGCATCTTGGTCATTGGCTTCCCATTCACATAGCCCTTGATATATAATGACTTCAGGTGCCGATGCTCTGACTCTTCAGGTTTATCAAATACGGCTTGTTCGGGTTGCAACGTTAGTTGAGCGAAAACTTCCTCATTGCCTTCTTCATCTGATGAAAGTGCTTTATACTCCTGAGGCAAAAAGAACACCATATTTGCTGGGGCTGATTGATCAGCTTCATCGTCCTTTCTTTTCACGCGCCATACTTGTTTAGTTCTTTTGTGACGATGATCGGCCTCTTCCTGATCTTGTCTCTGTTCTTCTTGTTGCTCTCGGTGCCGTAGTCGCTGTGCCCTTCTCTTCTGATTCTTCGTGAATATCCCACTAGGGCACCATTGAGGATTCTGGACTTGTTTTTTATGTACTTCCTCTTCATCTTCTTCAAAGAACTCTTCATGGATTGGCCCTAATCGGCTATGAACCGATGCTCTTTTTCCAAGCGACCGATCCTATGAAAACCTCTGCTGCTGATCATGCCGATTCCCCATATTACTGCACTCGGGGCAATCTTCAACTGATGGCAATCTCATCCCTTGATCCCAGCAGAACCGGAAGAACGGGCAGTCCCAATGCGGATTATATCTTTCTGGTTCATCCCTCTGTTCCTCATACCTTGAATATTTTTCTATCATATCCGATGAAGTAATCCTTGATTTATACCTTTGACGTCTTGCTCCATTGGCCTGATCCCTTGATGATGATCCTGCATAGACCATGTTTACGGGGAATGGGTGTCCATCGATCTTCATCGGCTTCTTGTCTTCAAATTTGATTCTTCCCTGTTCGACAGTCGACTGAATTTGTTGCCGAAAAACTTTGCACTCGTTAGTATGATGCGATATAGTATTGTGCCACTTGCAATATCTTCTCTTCTTTAGTTCTTCGGCTAAAGGAATCACGTGATTTGGCGGCAATTGTATCTGCTTCTCTTGTAACAGCAAGTCAAAGATTTTATCGGCTTTATTAATATCAAAATCATACCGCTTCTCCTTGTCGATATCTTTGACCCATGGGCATGATACTGATTTCTTGTTCCTGGCCCATTCCGCCAATCCAACCTCAGCATCGGATCCCTCATCGTCTGAGCTCGATGAATAAACTTGAACTTGAGCAACCCTTCTCTGATATTTATCCTTTTTCGCCTCTTGGAACCGGCTTTCATGAGCCGATACCTTCTGTACCAGGTGCACCAGGGACTCGAACTCTTGTGATGAAAACCTCTCCTTAATTGGCGCCAAGAGACCCTGGAAAGCCAAATCGGCCAGATGCCCATCGCTCAAGTTTAGACTGTAACACCGGTTTCTGACGTCCCGAAATCGCTGAATGTATTCCGGTACTGTTTCATCTGGCCGTTGCCTAACCGATGTCAAATCTGTCAGTCTCATCTCATGGATTCTAGCAGAGAAGTATTTATGAAACTGTTTTTCTAGATCGGCCCACCCCCGAACGGAATTCGGTGGTAATGAAGAGAACCATGTAAAAGCCGATCCACATAGGGATAAGGGAAAAAACCTAACCCTCAGAGCCTCTTCAGCCGATGCCTCCCCACACTGTGCCAGGAATCGGCTGACATGTTCCACTGTAGATGTGCTGTCTTGCCCTGAGAACTTAGAGAAATCCGGGACCTTGTATCGGTGTGGTAAAGGAACCCTGTCAAACCACTCAGGATATGGATGCCGATACATAAATGTCTGTTCCTTGGGCTTGATCCCGAACTGCTCCCTTACTATTTTAGCAACCCTAGTTGATAGGTCTTCTTCCCTCAGGTTGTCCTATTGATACTGCACAGGTGGAGTTTGTTGCCGATTCTGTCTATGATACTCCCTCTAGTAAGTACCTGGATCGGCCCCGCCTCCTGGATAATTTTGCTGATATCCCCCATAATAAGAAGACCGATGATATCCAGCAGGAATATCCTGTTGCCCCCTAGCCTGGTTCTGTGTAAACAGGTTTTCTGGTATGTCTCTGCTAACATTGTAAGCAACTTGATTTGGTTCGACCTTTGGTGGGAGGAAAACAGGACCTCGAGTAGGCTCTTGAATAATCGATCCATCCACCGTCTTCTTTATGAGATTGTGAAGTGTGTTCACCAGAATCCCGGATTGATTGATGAGTGCGTGATGAACTGCTTCATTCACCATCTCTTGCAAGGGTTTTACTGGTGGACTTTCAGGTGGTGTACGGCTCGATTCTCCAACCAGTAGGCGTGCCAGTTAATTTGACCTTGCAATTGACAAGGAGAAAAGATGTCAAATTCGTGAGCCAATCGGCTGGAAGCCGGCTTGGACTCATCTCATCGGCCGATGGCCGATTTGAACTGTAGCACTTACACATCGACTGGAAGCCGATGATGGCATGAGCAATAGCATAATAAACAAGTATTAAACTAGCCGATCATCGAAGGGATGCTCAAAAATCGGCTGTAAACATGATTAAATAAACAAACAGGATGCGTAAGTAAATAGATTAAATGAACTCCGGCCGATCATGGTTAAAGTTACTAGTATTGCCGCGAAGATATTGCCCGCGCCCGTGCCTAGGCCCTTGCTCGTACCTGCGCCCGGGATCTTCATCCGCTGTCCGTATCCGTGCCCGGGTTCTTACCTATGCTCGTGCCCGAGTCCTTACCTGAGGTCATGCCCGAGAACCTGCTTGTGCTCACGCCCGGATCGGCAGAGTAAACCAATCAGCTAGCCCTTAGCCTATCGTAACAGTAATGCAGGCAAGAATGTATAACAAGGCGAGCAGTATAATCGGCTGTATTTAAGAGATAACTTATCGGCTAAGCACTCCGATAACAACATTGCATAAAACCCATCGGCTTATTAAGAGTAAAGTTATTATTGTCAGTCTAGTAGATCGGACCCAACCGTTGCAGCACAGACTGACAATGATAACGAGATCTCGATAGGCCGATAGATCTAATGCGATCGTGATGTTAAAACGTGATAACTTACCGGCTATACACCTCGATAAGACGCTTGCGCATAAAGTATCAATCTAGCAGGAACGATTTATCGCTAGCAGTTTAGTAGGTCGGACCTAACCGATGCAGCACAAACTGATGATAAATCGCTCCCAGTAAGCCGATGCGATCTACGCACGCGTGATGTGATATACCTAATCAATCTATGAGATCAAACTGAACTGATGCAGCCATAGATAAAATAAATATATCGTGGTAAGCCGACTACCATAAACCGACTAGAATATCGGACCTAACCGAGGAAGTCCTAGCCGATAGGTAGCCGGGGTGACGAGACTTACCCTCTTGCAGGAGTTCGGACCTAACCGATGTGGCCCGGCTCGAGAAGCAAGATCCCGTCGGAAGGGTGGCGATGCGCCGAATTTGTATTGATCGAGTGATGATTTACAAGGTCCCCGGGCGTACGTATTTATACCCTGAGTTACACGAATCCTTATTGGACATGGTACATGATTTCCTAATTATAACAGAAAACACTAATAAGACCCAACCGGACACGAGGTCGGGTTTCCTAAAGATAAGTGCTTGCCTAATTAATATACACGTAAATAGCTGCCATACAGCGGTCTTCACGGCTCCCTCCCGGAATCAGTCTCTTCTGGATCAATTTTCGCCAGTTGACTGCAATTTTCCCCTTGACCGAATCTGATACAGGGCCTTACCAAATTTTGGCATTAACACCAGGCGAGTCTGAAGATGGCCCCGTTCGAGGCTTTATATGGACGGAAGTGCCGAACGCCCCTGCTTTGGGATCAGACGGGAGAACGACAAGTATACGGGACGGATATCCTACGGGAAGCGGAAGAAAAAGTGAAGATCATACAGGAACGACTTCGAGTAGCACAGTCTCGTCAGAAGAGTTATGCGGATAACCGCAGAAGAGATCTTAGTTTCGAGGAAGGTGACTATGTGTATTTAAGAGTCACGCCACTCAGGGGAGTACACAGATTTCAGACTAAAGGGAAGTTGGCACCACGTTACGTGGGACCTTACAAAATACTGGAACGGAAAGGAGAAGTTGCTTATCAACTAGAGTTGCCTTCTACCTTGACGGGAGTACACGATGTCTTTCATGTATCTCAGTTGAAGAAGTGCTTACGAATACCAGCCGAAGAAGCCGACCCAGAGCAGTTCGAGATTCATGAAGATCTGACCTACGTCGAGAAGCCCATTCGTATCCTTGAGACCAGTGAAAGGAATACTCAGAATCGAGTGATCAGATTTTGCAAAGTTCAATGGAGTAATCACTCGGAAGAGGAAGCCACGTGGGAACGCGAAGATGAATTGAAGTCTGCTCACCCGCACCTCTTCGCCTGAGCTCGCGAATCTCGGGACGAGATTCTGTTTAAGGGGGGTAGGTTTGTAACACCCTGAAATTATCCCTATATAAAATATTGTGCAAAAAGAATTTTTAGAAATGGAATTAAAAGTCTCAATGAGTGAAAAGAATAAAATCAGGGAAAAATCTGAAGAAAAATGGGCTTGAAAATAATTTTATTAAATTCTTTTCTTAATTATTTAATTTCTGGAATTTTCTGGGAATTAATTGATTAGGGGAAACATTTTTGGCAAAATAAATAAGCTCACAGCAGTAAAATAAAAAAGAAAAAGGTTTTTAAAATCCCCTTACAGTCTCTGGGCCAATTCTCGGCCCATTACTGTGCTCTAGCAGCCACCCTTGCCCGTGCACGTGCCTCGCCCTCGCCCTCGCCCGTGCCCGTGCCTCGCCTGTGCCCTGCCCGTGCCCCGCCCGTGCCCGTGCCCGCGCCCTCGCCCTTGCCGGTGCCCGTGCCCTCGCCCGTGCCCGCCCGTCAGGTCGTCGCCTACCTCTAGCCGAGCGGCACTGTAACACCCGAGCGCCGCCGCCGCGAATCTCGCCAAATCCGTTCGCCTCGGAACCGTTCTCTCCGAATCGGTTGAGGGAAAACCGAGTCCTTATCCTCCTCTACCTAATCCCCAAGAATCCGGAGCTGAATCGTGCGTGGAACGGAGCCCCGAAGCCTCCCGAGTTGGTCTCCTCTCTCCTCTCGTCACCGCCGCAAAACCCGTCGAGTCCGAGCCGGAGTCCGCCCCTCTTTGCCTTAAATAGCGAGCCTGGAACCCCTAGGATCGTTTTCGCCCTCTAGATCGAGCTTTAGCTAGCCCTAGCCGCCTCCCCGCACCTTGCGCTTGCTCTACCGCCGCTGCCGGGCTTCGGTTGCGCGCCGCCGTCGCCTCAGCCGCCGTCGGAGTTCGCCGCCGCCTCGGTTAGGTTCGCAGGGTCCCGCTGAAGCCAGGCCGCCGCCTTGTAGCCCTCGGAAGCCGCCGGAGCACCGCCGTCGACGAAGACCCGAAGCCCTCCGCCTCCTCAAGCTCGCCGCCGGCCGTTTCCGTCGCCGTTCTTCACGGTTTCACCCTCGGTAACGATCGCCTCGACCTCCTTTACCCTTTCCCGCTCTCCCTGTGCGTCGCCGCGCCGCCGATCGCCGTCGACCATCGGATCCAGTGCCGCCGCCATCGCTGTAGCCGCCATGGTCGCCGTGTGTGCGCCAGCTCGCCGCCACCTCAGCGCCGTAGTCGTCGGATCTTCTCAGTTGGTTTCCTTCCGTCCGATCGTAGGGATGTTTGACCTTGACGCGTGGCGAGATCGTAGCCATCCGATCAAAACCCTAGAATCCCAGCTGTCGTTTTTCCCTCGTGGACCACGGTGGACTCGGTTCACCATGGACCCGATGCCTCCCTCTCACTGACAGTGGGCCCCACAGGTCAGCCGAGAGCCCCCTCTCTCCTGTGACGTCATAAATACCTTTTCCCGAATAAAATTAATTCAATGATGACGCAATAAATTTTGACTAGCTACCTTTATTTACTGGTTAGCTAGAATAACTATAGGACCCTGCTTAGCCATGCCTAGCAATTAATAGAATAACTTATGGGTTGTCATAATAATTTCTATACTAATATTCAGGCACATAAAAGGGTGATTCCTATACGACGTGGTCGTATGAGAACAATTTAATGGTCCAATAAAACTTGACTAAAAGGTGGGTTGCGAACACCAGGGTTGGATTTGTTGCTAGCGGTGCTCGTGACAATTAAGGACCGGTTCGTGGACTACTTGTTGCGACGCAACACTCGTGCTAACCACAAGCTAGCATGGGTAATGGTAGGATCCAATGTGTAGTACGTTCAACCGGGGTCCACCATGGTGTGTTGTGGCTGTGTCAATAAGACCACCATGGCTGCGTCAATAAGTCCATGTCTTGGGCGTTGGATCGTTTCCCAGACTCAGAACCCGAACAGTTCTGGCTAGAAACTGGTGGTCCAGCGGGTGGCTTCCTTGTTGTGCGGGTTACATAGAGGATCTTATCACAATTCCTTACCGAGATACCGTGGTGGTATCAAGGGGCACAGTGATGCGCTATGGAGTTGTGTCTTGTGGGTAAATTGGTACATCTCTGGCCAGAGTAAAACTATTTGGATAGCCGTGCCCACGGTTAAGGGTGGCCTAGCAATGTTTCTGTGATTAGTCCACACTATTTAAATCTAATGGTTGAACAGTGGAACATGTGTAGCTCCAGATTGGAGTGGTTGGGCCTATACCGTTTTGGTGAGCGGTACAGCGTTGATTAATACTGTTATTTAATTACTGTTTTATTACTCTCTCAAATATTTTATTACTTGCTTCTATGCAAACTTGAGCCATACTACGCCATCCTTTGTTATCCCGTGCACTTGCATACTTGCTGTATGGCTTGCGGAGTATGTCATATGCTCACCTTGCAATCAACAATCATTCAGAGGAGGACTACAGCGAAGAGGACTACCTGGTGGACTAAGAGGGAGCCCAGTCAAGTGCGTGGAGTGGGAATCGTCACGCTGTTGTTTATTTATCCGCTATTAGAACTTTATTATTTGAGAGGTACCATTCTCCTCTGTAATAAATGCTTACGCTATGTAAACAATTACTTTGATTATCAATTTTATCATGTGTGCCTCGGTTGATTCCTGGACGAGGGCTTACACACAATAAAACTCTAGAATTTTGGATGGAAATTCTGGGCGTGACAAAACCAGTATAAATTGTTTTGTGTTCCTTTGCAATCCATCAAGTTTAGGTCTCACGGGTAGCCCCATATTCTTATTGCCAGTGTAAAACATCAACACGTTCTCTCCCGAGGCACCGTGGCGATGCACGGCATATGGTAACGCATGTGAGACGTGTCCTATGGGTAAAGTGTACACATCTAGCCACAGTATGAACTATTCGAATAGCCACGCCCTCGGTTATGGGCAAGCCTAGCAATGTACCCAAGTTAGAGTTTTTTCTCTCTTGATGACTTTATGGCACAACTGGTTAGATTCTTGGTATAGCCTGGGAAAAGGCATGATGGCGCAGGTGCGCAGCTTTTGTTCATAATATTGTTGTAGAAATAGGATGTTTTTATATAAAATGCCTTAATGTTTGAAAAGTACTCCTGCCTGCCCATTTATCTGCAGAAATGTAACCTTATGAATATTCCTTGGACTCCCTTGCATTATAATTGCATTTGTCGGTATGATTTGTTGAGTATTGTGGTTGTACTCAATCTTGCTCACTCTCTCCAATCCAGATGAGGTGTTTTCCGGAGATGAAGGCTTTGAAGATTAGCTCGTTTCTTCAGTCTCGTGTATGTGGGCTTGGTCCCTAGTCCGTTTGAACGTTTTATTTGATTATCTTTGAATGTTGGGCCTTTGGTCACCACTGTAATAAAGTACTCATTTATATTTTTGCTATTGTAAACTCTGGTATTTATCAATTTTGTGGTGTACCTCGCCTCCTGGGATGAGGAATTATACACTTACGTATGGAAAGTATCTTTGGATATTTTCCGGACGTGACAACTGACATTTCCTATTAATCTGAGAAAAAAATGTACATCAATTACAGAAGTACTGTATGGCGCTTGCAGAAAAAAATTACAGGGCATCAACTACAAAAGTATAACTCAGTAATTTATCTAAGCACATATCAGTAATTACAGGACATCGACTACAAAATTACTATTTGCAAAATTGATAAAACAGTACTATATATAGCAGCAGATCGAGCAAGCACTGCACTTAGATCAGATCAGAGTAAGGGTGAGATATAAGAATTCCATATAACTTGTTTCCAAAAATCTAGATAAAGATTTCTACTAGCTTAAGTATGCACAATCACTTGATAGTAATTTCTGGATGCTATAGCCATTACGGTATTTACAATTACAAATCAAGCTTCACATGTTTTCTCAACGCATTTCTGGATCAGAGAATACTATAGTTGGGAATTAGGATCACGATTAAGCCATAAATTTTTACCTCGCCTGATGCCAGTGCTAGAGCCTGCTCCTCTTCCGCTCTCCCTTCCCCTTCCATGGGGGACGATGCTGCTGTATCGGGCATCCACTATTTGGGGAGCTAGAGATTCATAGAATAACAAAGTTATTTGAAGTTTCTCCAAACATGGCCTTAAACCAACTTTAGCTAAATTTGATGAAATTTCCATGGAGAGATGCAGAGATGGAATTACTATTTAAAATTTCATAAAATTTAATTAGAATTCATTTTTTAGTTTTCAAATTATGGGTCAAATCTGACCCCTTCGTTTTTATAGCTAAAATTATTTTCACTTAGAATTATGATTTTTGAGCCTATACTTATTTAAGAGTGAGGGGCTACATAAATAGTCCAAAAAAAAATTCAAACACTCAACTAATGGAAGTGCATAGAGGGGACCAAAATCTGTAGTTCTTTCTTACTCCGCTACGGACGAGTGGGTCCCATATAAAAAAGTATTACTCCCTCTTTTTTTAATAAATGACATCGTTCAATTTTGACGTTTGACCATTTATCTTGTTTAAAAAATTTTAGAAAGTATAGTTTATTTTGTTGTGACTTGATTTATCACTAAAGAAACTTTGGGCATGACTTATATTTTTTATATTTACACCAATTTTTTGAATAAAATGAATGATCAAAAATCACGATAAAAATCAACGGTGTTATTTATTAAAAAAAGGAAGGAATATTTGTCGTTAGTTTCACAAAACTAGTAATCGTACACGTGCAAGGCACATTTTTTAATACATATTTAAAGAGCAGTAAAAACGGAAAGAGCATTGGAAGAGCATGTTTACCCACTGAATTTAAATACATACGTTCAGGCAGCAATCCAATAGCTGTTTTATTGTTTGAAATAGATTTCCCTTCACTGACTATAGCAAAGGTACTAAATTCCCATTAGCTCATACCATGTTAGAAGTTAGGACCCTAAACCTGCACATCAAATTTGTGAGATAAAAATATACCTCAAATTTAAACTAAATATTCATTCAAAGAAAAAGAGAGTTACACAATTGTTTCCTTGCTGACTATAGAACAAAGAATGATCTCCACAACAACTCAAGAACTTTGTTTTTCTATCTTGTTCGGTGATAGATCAAACTCTAAGAATAATTAAGAATAATAAGAATAAATTTAGATGCCCGGTACCCCTGAAAACAAATAATAAGAATAAGTTAATAAATTAATTTGTATGTTTCCCGCATGTAAATTAGTTAAACTATAGTATCCATCAAGTCAAAGTTTTATTCCGGCGTGGACATATATATAGTAAAAATGGGTCAGAAAATATGAAATGACATTATGCCAAGCTTCAGATGGAAAACAAGTGGGCATAGAACATGCCATTTGTAACCTTCAATTCGACAGTCTACAACTCCAGCATGTGAACTCCATAAATGGAAAAGAAGTTTTGTAACTCAAAGCTTTAGAATAGTTCATTGAAAACAATGATTCATAGGGGAAAACATAATTTCAGCATGAATGCTTGATCTAGAACAAAAACATCTCCCTTTGTTGCATATACCACTACTCCAGATATGCATGCAGTCATGTAGAAGTCAAGAAAAATAAACATTTTGTACTGAATACAATGAGTAGTCTAGGTGTCACACCCAGAATTTCTATTCAAAATTCGGGTGATTTATTATACGTAAATTCTCGTCCAGGTATCAACCGAGGCACACAAATAACATAGTTGATATCAAAGTAAATGTCTTACATAACCGAATGTATTTATTACAGAGGCAAATGGAACCTTTCAAAATAAAAGAAATCTAAGCAACAGAGATGAAAGAGGAGAAGAGGGCGTTGGCGGCGGCGGCGGCGGCAGCTTGAGTTTCTCTCGTCCGGGCAGCCAGTCAACCGGCGGGGAGCCTGCCATTGCTGGATTCAGCAGCCCTGGCCTCCTTGCTGGCAGATGCGATGGCCTCGCTGTGAGAGAGCGGCGGCAGTGACACGGCGATGATGGCTAGAGGAGGGCGAGGCTGCGGCAGTGATGCTCGCACGAGGGGAGGAAGAGGGCGAGGCAGCATGCGTGAGGGGAGGTGGGCAAGAGGAGCGGTCTTGCCCTAGACCCGGCGGCTGCCTAGTGCACGCAGGAGGAGAGGCGGCAAAGGTGGAACGCGCACAGGAGGAGCTTGTGGTGGCGGTTACTGCCTAGAGCAAGAGGAGCGGCGGGAGTGGCGGAGAGGCAGCCACAGCTGGCAGCGGAGAGGTGGCCGCGGGTGGTGGCACCGCCGCACGTTGGGGAGAAGTATCAGTGGAGGTCGGGGAGACGGTGCTTTGCGATGTGGGATTGAGAGACAGATTGCTAATTGCAGCTAATTGGAGCGCTAATCCAACTCGCGATGTGGGACATTAGATCAAGGGATCCAACAGTTAGAAAACATCTATGTACATTTGTTTGGGTGGACGTAGAAAAAAACCAACTGGTACTTTTTATATTAGTATAGATGTTTTTTTGCAGGGAATATCTTTTCCATGATTATATGTCGTTTACTAGGTACCTAGCTATTCTATTGTTTAGAAGGTAGGCAATTCCAATCTTACATTACAAGGCTGGGGAATGTATCCTATGCACATAGGTTTTTTTGTGCACACACCATGTACACTAACTAACAAATATGACCAAAAATTCTAGAAAAATTTATGCGCGTACTTCTAATAGTACTTACACCTATGTATAAAGTCTCATTTTTAAATTCATTATACATAAAGAGTAACAAAACAAACAAAATTTTGACAGATTTATACTCTTAAAACTGTCAGATTTTTTTGGCTAAAATATAATGAATTTGAAGATGAGACTTTATACATAAGTATAACACTATTGAAAGTACGTGTACAGATTTTTCTATAATTTTTACTGATATTCGTTAGTTGATATGTACGGTATGCGTACGAAAAACTTGTGTGCATAGGAAATGTTCCCAGAGGGCTGGGCAGGTGTGAGACTGCAAATGAAGAGGCGGCCATCTCCTCGATACATGCCGTGCAAAAGCAAAAGCACACCATTGCCGCACCGAAACAGCCAGCCGCCGTCATCCACGCAATCTCTTCTTAGCCCGCAACCGCCTCGATCATCCACTGCTCTTGGACTGCAACCACCTCATCTGCGCTTCGCCGCCGCTATCCACTCCATCCACTAACCGCAACTGCCTCATCTTCGCCCGCCTCCGCCATATGTCCTTGTGGCCATCTATGTACCCACACTACTACAAAATTGATTTTCACCGATGCCCATCCAATATCTTCACAGGTGGACCATAAGGGGCCATGCCTCTGCGGTAGGTTAGGTGGGCCCCGCAACAAAGCCCACCTGCGGAAACTGTCACACCCTAAAGATAGCCACACTAAATTATACCTGAGAAAAAGCCCAACAAAAATAAATTTAAAATGGCAAAAGGAATTAATTAAATATGTGAAATGCAAATTAATAAATTATTATGGCTGGGAACATTTTTCCTATGTTCTCCTTGCCAAAATATATTAACTGGATTTTTAGTGGAATTTTCAGAGCATAGGAACTATTTTTAATAAATAAAAAATGCTTATCGGAATTAAATTCACTTCGGAAATCATTTTCCATTTTCTTTTCCTTCGGTTTTTTCTCTTTTTCCTCCTTTTCCTCTCGCTGGGCCGTCGGCCCAGCACTGTGCCGCCTCCACGCGCGTGGCCCGTGCACGCCTGCCTCCCGCCGACCCCACCTGCCAGCGACCGTCCCGCACTCCTCTGCTGCTGCACCTTGGGCCCGCTCGTCAGGCCGCTCCTCCCCGCGCGCCTACGCTCCTCCCCGCTGATAGGCCGGGCCTGCATGTCAGCACCGTCTTCCTCCTCTGTCCGAATCGGGCGGAGGGGAAAAATCCCCTCTGCCGTCCGATCCAGCGCCGCCTCCCGCCTCCGCGCCCGCTCGCTCTGGTTCAAACGGGGGCGGACCGAGTCTGCGCCCAATCCCTCCGTCCTCACCCACTCCCGCGTGGGAATCGCGTGCACGACCCCGACGCCGCCGCCCTCAATCCAGCACCGAGTCGAAGCCGTTTGGCCACGTTTTCTCCCGGCCGAGTGCATAAAAGCGTTCGCCCCTCTCTCTTCTCCGTCTTTTCCCCCACATCCCGACGCCTCCCGAGCATCCTAGCACCTCGTGCCGCACAAACCAGAGCCGCTGCCACTCTCCGCCGTCTCCGGTCACTCGCTGCTGCCACTGTAGCCGCCGCCAGACCATGAGAACACCACCACTAGCTTCGCCGCACCCGTGCGAAGCCCGGCCACCGCATCCACGAGCCCCTGCGCCGCCGGATGTCCGATCTCACCGTCGCGCACTTCGGTAAGCCGCTCCGCCGGCCTTCGGCCGCGCCTCCCCGTTGATCCGTTCGGTCATTTTGGCCCTAATTGCTCCCCACATCGTTGCCAGGATCTCCTCAACCCCGTCCACGTCTCCGTCGCCGAAAATCCTCGCCAGGGCACCATCTTCGCCACCTTCTGGTCACTGTGACCCCTCGGTGAGCTCTCCTTCATCTTCCTCTCTTCCTCCCGCCGCTCGCTGTCGTCTTCCGGGGGCCGGATGGTCGCCGGCGGTGACCATCGGGCCGCTCGCCCCGCCGCGGCACGGCTGCGCCGGCGGGGGCGAGCCCTGGACCAGCCGCATGGATTCCCCGTGGGCGCACGCCTCCTCGCCGCGTGCCCGCTTCCCGCCGGGCCACGGTGGACTCGGTCCACCGTGCGCCGCTCTTCCCCGCGTCGCTAACCGGTGGAGCCCACCTATCGGCACCGGCTTCTCGGTTCAGTGACGCATTAAATTTTTTAATTGCACAATAATTCGTTTAGTAATTAGTTATATATTGGAAATAATAGTAAAACTTCAACAATTCATAACTAATTCATACGAACTCCAATTAAGCCCATTCAAATTTCATTAAATCCAGAAAAATGTCAAGAATCCAATAAAAATATTCTTAGCTCATGTTTGCTTGCCCACATGTACTCTTTTTAATTGTTTGTGCATTGCTTGCTATAGAATCCGACGTCGGTAACCCTCTGGTGTATTTCGAAGTCGTAGCAGAGTACGTCGAGCCGGAGCAAGGCAAGCTGCACTGTAATCTTTATCATTTTGTACCCATTTTTTGCTAAATTGCTTTGTTTATTTAAATAAATTGCATTATTTTAATATTTCATTTGGATGGGTTATGACCTATATAATGATAGGACTGTGCCTTAGTTTTGAAACCTGTATCCTTGTCACCTGGGTAATAATATGATTAGATTACTCTTCTTAGGATGCTTAGCAACTTAGCTCACATGGGAATTAAATATTATCTTTTTATATGACTCGACTCAATGTTGCAAAAATGGAACTTTGGATAGGCTAATGTTAAATTAATAAAATTGGACCTAAATGGTGGGCTGTGGGTGTATGGTTCTGCTTGTCGCGTCCATGGCAATTAAGGACCGGTTCGCGGGAACCACTTGGGCAACTAACCGTACTTTCCACAAGCCAGCGTGGGTAACAGCTAGGCTTGTAGCGTTTCTTCTCCATTTCCTAGGCATCGAAGATGAGGGTGGGCAGGATGGAGTTGGGTCGGCCCGGGGTAAGGTTGATCGGCTTCTGAATTCACCATGGCGCAAGGGGGGTAGCCTGGCCAATATAGTGTGCCCTGTCGGCAGGTGCAACCTCAGCATGGTGTGGATGGTTAGGGAGAGGTTTCATGAACGGTCCTGTCATAGCCTCTCATGGGGCATCGTGGTGATGCACTGGCACACGGGAACGTGTGTGGGGCTGTGTCTTGTGGGTAAAGTTGTACACCTCTGATTAGAGTAAATCTATTCGAATAGCCACGCCCGCGGTTATGGGCACATTGGTCAAGACTCACCGTGATTAGTCTTACCTTTAGATAATTAATCTGGCTTTATGGAACTGGTGTGGTTCGGGTGGAAGGTGTGGAGTCCGGTCAATGTGGTGGAGTTGATCGGGGGTGGCCAGTTAACGTGGTGTAACGTTAATCGGTGAAGACTGGTGAGCGTAGTGTAACGCTCATTAGTGACGCCTGGTGGACGTGGTGTAACGTTCATCAGCACGGCCTGGTCAACATGGTGTAACGTTGTTCAGTGGTGACTGGTTAACGTGGTGTAACGGTAACCGGAGGAGTCTGGTGAACATGGTGTAGCGTTCATTAGTGGAGACTGGTCAACGTGGTGTAACGTTGATCAGTTTAAGGGATGGTTGGGCTTGGTTCATGTGGTTCATGTGGTTAACGTGAATTGGTGGAGAACTAATATTGTTAAATTAATCAACCTTTTTACTGTTTGCGAACTACTACTATTTGCAATTGCTTTTACGCAAATCAAACCCTAGCCCATCTTTGTTCCTCATGCATATGAATAATTGTGGGTGTGATTTGTTGAGTACTGGGTGGTACTCAGCCTTGCTCCCTTTTCCCCCTCTCAGTGTTGGAGAACGCGTCCGACGAGGATCGCCCTGAGGCATAGGCTGGCTCCGCCGTCAAGGTGCTTGTGGGATGGAAGCTGCTGCTGGGCCCGTTGTTTATAGACTTTGTTTTACCCTTTTTCCACTGCATTTATATACTATAATTTTACTTTGTTTGCAAAATACTCTGTATGGCAACTTGGATTTGTGTACCCTGGCTTTCCTGGGTAGGGATTTAATACACATGAATGTTCAGAATTTCGGTGGTGAATTTCTGGACGTTACAAGTTGGTATCAGAGCCGAGCTTGACCGTAGGACCAGCCAAATGGAAACCCTAAGAGCCCTCCGAAATTCTCACTTGCATATGCTTCTCACATTTGAAGTTATTTTGGGAAAAGTGGGAATTCGTTCTCGGATTGGGATAAAATCTTAGCCGTTTATTTGATGGAAAATTTTGAGTCAAGTCAAATCTGGAAGGAAAATTTTATTCATGGATTAGCATGGGTGTCCAAATTTTGGGAAAACATTGGTTAATCTCGGGGAAGGTATGATTTATGGCATGCATAAAATATTTTGATTTGCTTTGCAATTGCTATGAGAATTTGATTTGGTATTATTTGGTTTTGTAGTGGTGTTTTGTCGGTCTCAAGTTACTTACAAAATTATTTTCTGCATAAAATCGTTGTTATTTCCAACGTATTTACTGTTCACTTATTTGGATCTAAGGATACATTGATTCCCCTCCTTGCCTTCTATAGATGGACAACCTCCCCAACCAGCGTGGCACAGACATGGGCGGTTTTGTGGAGGAGCTTCGGATGATGAGTTTCACTTTGGGGTACAACCATGCCCCAGAGTACACTATAGTGGAGCCCATGGAGGGTGAGCTCCCACACTGGGTTCGCTTGGAACTGCCAGGCGAGATATACCTCCTACTTGCTATGGAGGTCGAGGTTGGTGGGCGCACCTTTAGCCACGCCTGCCAAGAGGCCGCTTTCCGCCTGATTGGAGAGCTACGGCAGAAGCACCACGCTACCCTCTGCACCACTGCCTACCGCTACCTCCCCTGCCGGGCGCACTACCAGACCTACAGTGCATTTCAGCTGGCAGACAACGAGAACAACACCACCATCGTCCACATGAGGCAGGCGATGTTGACCATGGACTACATGCACGCCAATTGGGTGCGTGCAGCTCACGACCAGGAGGACGCCAACAGGATGACCATCATTGGTCTCTAGAACCAGATCGACTGCCTGAAGAAGGAGGTCGCGGAACTGAAGGGACAACCGCCACTCGGTGGGGCCAGGATCCAGCTAACCTCGAGGAAGAGGACCCTTCCTATAGTGCGTGTTCAGTTGGCCCCTAGGAACGGGCCACACGCACCGCCACCGGCACCAGCGCCAGTGCTAGCACCAGCTCCAGCTCCAGTACTAGCACCAATGGGTGGATGGATCAGCGCGTCGTCAGGCGACGACGGCTCTCAGGAAGGCACCAGCATCCACGGGGGCTTCACTTCCACCCACGACAGCAGCTCCTTCAGCGGGTCTTGTACCCGCAGCGAGGCCAGTTCTTCGGCCCATGGAAGTGTGGATTACGTGGGCGGATCCAGGAGCCACACCGACGATGAGGTGGGCGACGAGCAGGAGCTGGAGTACAACTCAGACGACCACAGGAGCCACTTGGAGCATTAGACGTGCCACCCTTAGTTTGTCATTTTCTTAGTTTGATTTCCTGTTTAGTTGTAATGTTAGGAATGTTTGCTTTGCTTGGGGTTAGTTGGTGACATACCGTCTGTTGTGGTATGTCCACCGTAATTAGGAGTTGAACTGATTTTCCCTCATGTTTCCAACCAAAAATTTCAGTTAATTTAATTCAGCCACTAAATTATCACTCCTGTTCTGACCCACCTGTTTTTCTCCTTCCCTTCCACTGCTCTCCCCTTCAGATGGTGAACACCAGGAGTGGTGCCCGTGCTGCCAGCGATGCCAGCGCTACCAACTAGCGGGAAGGAGCACCTTAGAACCAGGGAGCACCCAACCACGTGCCACCACCACTACCAGAGAAGCCGACCTTGGCACAGGTTCTGGCCAACTAGAACCAGATGATGGCTATAATGATGCAACAAATGCAGCAGAACAATCTGTAGCAGCAACACCAGCAACCACACAACCTGGCCGTTGCCCCTCAGTCCAAGCTGCCTGAGTTCCTGAGGGTCAGGCCGCCAACCTTCTCCAGCACCCCCAACCCCATAGATGCCAACGACTAGCTGTTGGCAATTGAGAAGAAGCTCAACCTCCTCTAGTGCAACGACCAAGAGAAAGTCGCTTTAGCTACTCACCAACTCCAAGGTCCCGCATCAGCTTGGTGGGACAACTTCCAGGTGACCTGCACCGCTACCACAGAAGTCACTTGGGCAGAATTCTGCCACAATTTTTGGAAGTCGCAAATTCCGGCAGGAATTGTGGCACAGAAGAAAAGGGAGTTTAGGGACTTGGTCCAAGGGAACAAGACGGTCACAGAATACCTCCACGACTACAACTGTCTAGCGCGCTACGCGCCTGAGGATGTCCGCACTGATGCAGAAAGACAAGAGAGGTTCCTGGACGGACTGGATGACGAGCTAACCAATCAGCTCCTCTCAAGCGATTATCCATACTTCGAGAAGCTGGTGGATAAAGCAATCCGCCAGGAAAGCCAACGCAACAAGGTGGACCGCAAGAGAAAGGCTGCTCAGTTCCGGAGTCACCAGGGGCAGCATCAGAAGCCACGGATGATGCTGGGCCAGCAGGGTGGACCGTCCACCATGATCATCCGTCAACAACGCCAGTTCCACCTGGGGCGCTTCGGAGGCAGCAACAGCAACAGCGGGCAGTACAACCGTCAATCCGCTCCATGCCCACCAATGGTGCCAATACAGCAGGGTCAGTCACGGAAAGACGGTGGGGGCAGGACTTACGTCTGCTTCAACTGCAATGAACCGGGTCACTTCGCCGGCAAATGTCCGAAGCCAAGGCGGATGGGATCTAGGCCTGTAGCTCCCCAACACCCCAATGACAATCAACAGGTGATAAAGGGGCGCGTCAACCATGTCTCCACGGAAGAGGCGCAGACTGCACCGGAAGTGGTATTGGGTACGTTTCTTGTGAACTCAATACCTGCAACCGTACTTTCTAATTCTAGTGCAACACATTCTTTCATATCCAAGAAATTTGTGGGGGCACATGGGATAAAAGTAGTGGAACTTAAAATCCCCATGAGGGTTCATACACCCGGGAACCGCATGATAACTGCTCACTATAGCCCTTCAGTGAGCCTAGAAATCCAAGGATCACCTTTTCTAGCCAATCTTATCCTCTTGGAATCCAAAGACCTAGATATCATCCTAGGAATGGATTGGTTGACCCGACACAAAGGGGTGATCAACTATGCGGACTGCACCATAACAGTGACCAGTTCGGAAGGAAATGGGGTTATCTTCAAGTCACTTGTGTCGCTGCATCAGGAAGTAGGCTTGAATTAGGTCACAGCAGAGCAACCGTCGGAAGGTGGGACGAAGTCAGAAAGGAAAATAAAGGACATTCCAATAGTAAGGGAATACCAGGATGTGTTCCCAGAAGACCTACCAGGGATGCCATCGGAAAGGAAAATTGAGTTCAGGATTGATTTGGCACCTGGAACAGCACCAATATATAAGAGGCCGTATAGAATGGCACTGAACGAGATGGCAGAAGTCAAGAAGTAGGTCGACGATCTGCTACAGAAGGGCTACATCCGACCAAGCATATCACCTTGGGGAGCACCAGTCATCTTCGTGGAAAAGAAAGACAAGACAAAACGGATGTGCGTGGACTATCGCGCACTAAATGACGTCACTATCAAGAACAAGTACCCCTTACCAAGGATTGATGATCTTTTCGACCAATTGGAGGGTGCCACCATTTTCTCCAAGATAGACCTGCGATCAGGCTATCATCAGCTGAGAATCCGAGAAGAAGACATACCGAAGATAGCCTTCACCACGCGGTATGGGTTGTACGAGTGCACTGTTATGTCCTTCGGACTGACGAATGCACCTGCCTTTTTCATGAATCTGATGAACAAGGTATTCATGGAATTTCTGGACAAGTTTGTGGTAGTGTTCATCGATGATATCCTGATCTACTCAAAATCAACAGAAGAGCATGAGCAATATTTTCGTTTGGTTCTTGAGAAGTTAAGGAAGCACCAGTTGTATGCCAAGTTCAACAAGTGCGGCTTCTGGCTGAGAGAAGTGCAGTTCCTCGAACACATCATCACTGCCCAGGGAGTTGCCGTGGACCCCACGAACGTGGAATCCGTCACCAATTGGAAATTGCCTAAGACAGTGACACAAGTGCAGAGTTTTCTTGGACTTGCGGTTACTACCGCCGGTTCATCGAGAACTTCTCGAAGATTGCCAGACCCATGACACAATTACTAAAGAAGGATGTGAAGTTTGTCTAGACATCCGAGTGCAATCACAGCTTTGAAGAACTCAAAAAGAAGTTGGTTTCAGCACCGGTCCTGATCTTACCGGACCCCAAGAAAGACTTCCAAGTGTATTGTGATGCATCCCGCCAAGGGCTAGAGTGCGTGTTGATGCAAGAAGGCAGAGTGGTAGCCTATGCATCGCGTCAGTTACATCCCCATGAGGGCAATTACCTGACCCATGACCTAGAATTGGCCGCGGTGGTCCATGCTTTGAGGATTTGGCGGCATTACCTTATCGGTAACCGCAGTGAGATTTACACGGACCACAAGAGCTTGAAATACATATTCACTCAGCCTGATCTGAACCTCCGCCAGAGAAGGTGGCTGGAACTAATTAAGGACTATGATGTGGGGATACATTACCACCCGGGGAAAGCCAATGTCGTGGCAGACGCTTTGAGCAGGAAAAGTTACTTCAACACCGCTCGAGTAGAGGCACAAGCCCATGGATTCGTGGGCATTGTCGAACATGGATTCGTGGCAGCCCTAGAGGCCTAGCCCATGCTTTTTGACCAAGTTCCCGAGGCACAAGCAAATGATCCAGAAATTAAAGAACTTAAGAAGAACATGAGGGTCGGAAAAGCTCAGGGTTTTACGGAAGATGAAAACGGGACTGTCTGGATAGGAGAACGTTTGTGCATTCCAGAGAATAAAGAACTCAAAGTCCTAATACTCCGGGAAGCCCATGAGACGTAGTACTCCATTCATCCCAGAAGCACAAAGATGTACCAGGACCTTAAGTCAAAGTTTTGGTGGGCCAGCATGAGAAGAGAGATCGTAGAATTCGTGGCACTTTGTGATGTGTGCCAGCGAGTCAAAGCAGAACACCAATGGCTTGCTGGACTGTTACAGCCGCTCAAGGTCCCAGAGTGGAAGTGGGAAGAGATCGGGATGGACCTCATCACCGGTTTACCCCGCACATCTTCAGGATATGACTCAATTTGGGTGATCGTTGACCGACTCACCAAGGTTGCGCACTTCATCCCCGTGCATACAACGTATACAGGTAAGAAACTAGCAGAACTGTATATGGCTCGCATAATGTGTTTACACGGAGTACCCAGGAGGATCATCTCCGATCGTGGTAGCTAGTTCACTTCTAAGTTTTGGCAGAAGTTACAAGCAAAACTGGGAACCCGACTAAATTTCAGCACAGCATATCATCCACAAACAGATGGTCAGACTGAAAGGGTCAATCAGATATTAGAGGATATGCTAAGGGCTTGCGCACTGGACTTCAGAGGAACATGGGACAAGAGCTTACCCTACGCGGAGTTCTCGTACAACAACAGTTACCAAGCCAGCTTGCAGATGGCGCCGTTTGAAGCTCTGTATGGCAGGAAGTGCCGTACACCCCTTTTCTGGGATCAGACAGGTGAACGCCAGGTATTTGGAACTGACGCACTCAAAGAGACAGAAGAGAAGGTGGCCATAATATGGGAGCGCTTAAAGACGGCTCAATCGACCGTCGCCGAGACCTAAGTTTCGAGGAAGGGGACTATGTGTATCTTCGTGTCACACCACTCCGCGGGGTACATAGGTTGCAAACCAAAGGGAAGTTAGCACCTTGCTTCATGGGACCCTACCAAGTGCTAGCCCGTAAAGGCGAAGTGGCATATCAGTTGAGCCTCCCAGCTTCAATGACAGGTATAGACGACGTGTTCCACATGTCACAACTGAAGAAGTGTTTGAGGATACCAGCAGAACAGGCAGATCCAGAACAGATTGAGATCCAGGAAGACCTCACCTATGTGGAGAAGCCAATTCAGATTTTGGAGATAGTGAAAGAAACACCAGAAGCCGGGCAATCAGATTCTGCAAGGTACAGTGGAGCCATCACTCAGAAGAAGAAGCCACCTAGGAACGAGAAGACGAACTGAAGTCCGCCTATCCCCACCTCTACGCCAACACGTCCGAATCTCGGGGAAGAGATTCCGTTTAAGGGGGGTAGGTTTGTCACACCCTAAATATAGCCACACTAAATTATACCTGAGAAAAAGCCCAATAAAAATAAATTTAAAATGGCAAAAGGAATTAATTAAATATGTGAAATGCAAATAAATAAATTATTATGGTTGGGAACATTTTTCCTATGTTCTCCTTGCCAAAATATATTAACTGGATTTTTAGTGGAATTTTTAGAGCACAGGAACTATTTTTAATAAATCAAAGACGCTTATCGAAATTAAATTCTCTCTGGAAATCATTTTCCATTTTCTTTTCCTTTGGTTTTTTTCACTTTTTCCTCCTTTTCCTCTCGCTGGGCTGCTGGCCCAGCACTATGCCGCCTCCACGTGCGCGGCCCGCTCGTGCCTGCCTCCCGCCGACCCTACCTGCCAGCGACCGCCCCGCTCTCCTCTGGCGCTGCACCTCAGGCCTGCTCGTCAGGCCGCTCCTCCCCGCACGCCCGCGCGCCTCCCCGCTGACAGGCCGAGCCTGCCTGTCATCACCGTCTTCCTCCTCCGTCCGAATCGGGCGGAGGGGAAAAATCCCCTCCGCTGTCCGATCCAGCTCTACCTCCCGCCTCCGCGCCCGCTCGCTCTGGTTCAAACGGGGGCGGACCGAGTCTGTGCCCACTCCCCCATGTCCTCTGGCGTCCTCACCCACTCTCGTGCGGGAATCGCACGCACGACCCCGACACCACCGCCCTCAATCCAGCGCCGATTTGGAGCCGTTCGGCCACGTTTTCTCCCGGCCGAGTGCATAAAAGCGTTCGCCGCTCTCTCCTCTATCTTTTCATCCACATCCCGACGCCTCCCGAGCATCCTGGCACCTCGCGCCGCACAAACCAGAGCTGCCGCCGCGCTTCGCCATCTTCGGTCACTCGCCGCCGCCGCTGTAGCCACTGCCAGACCACGAGAACGCCACCGCTAGCTTCGCCGCACCCGTGCGAAGCCCGGCCACTGCATCCACGAGCCCCTGCGCCGCCGGAAGTCCGATCTCACCGTCGCGCACTTTGGTAAGCCGCTCCGCTGGACTTTGGCCGCACCTCCCCGTTGATCCGTTCGGTCATTTTGGCCCTAATTGCTCCCCACATCGTCACCAGGATCTCCTGAACCCCGTCCACATCTCCGTCGCCAAAAATCCTCGCTGGGGCACCGTCTTCGCCGCCTTCCGGTCACTATGACCCCTCGGTGAGCTCTCCTTCATCTTCCTCTCTTCCTCCCGCCGCTCACCGTCGTCTTCCGGGGTCCGGATGGTACTGGCGGCGACCACCGGGCCGCTCGCCCCGCCGCGGCACGGCTGCTCGGTGGGGGCGAGCCCTAGACCGGCCACGTGGATTCCCCATGGGCGCGCGCCTCCTCGACGTGTGTTCGCTTCCCGCCGGGCCGCGGTGGACTTGGTCCACCGTGCGCCGCTCTCCCCCGCGTCGCTAACCGGTGGGGCCCGCCTGTCGGCGCTGGCTTCTCGTTTCAGTGACACATTAAATTGTTTAATTGCGCAATAATTCATTTAGTAATTAGTTTTATATTGGAAATAACAGTAAAACTTCAACAATTCATAACTAATTCATACGAACTCCGATTAAGCCCTTTCAAATTTCATTAAATCCAGAAAAATGTCAAGAATCCAATAAAAATATTCTTAGCTCATGTTTGCTTGCCCACATATACTTTTTTAATTATTTGTGCATTGCTTGCTATAGAATCCGACGTCGGTGACCCTGCGGTGTATTTCGAAGTCATATTAGAGTACGTCGAGCCGGAGCAAGGCAAGTCGCACTGTAATCATTATCATTTTGTACCCGTTTTTCGCTAAATTGCTTTGTTTACTTAAATAAACTGCATTATTTCAATATTTCATGTGGATGGGTTATGACCTATATAATGATAGGACTGTGGCTTAGTTTTGAAACCTGTGTCCTTGTCACCTGGGTAATAATATGATTAGATTACTCTTCTTAGGATGCTGAGCAACTTAGCTGACATGGGAATTAAATATTATCTTTTTATATGACTTGACTCAATGTCGCAAAAATGGAACTTTGGATAGGCTGATTGTTGATGTTTTACACCGGCAATATGAATATGGGGCTACTCAGCGGATGGAAACTTGGTGGATTGCAAAGGAACAGGGAGAGGTTTATATTGGTTCAAGCCCTCGATGTGAGGTAATACCCTACGTCCAGTTGTGGTGTTATTTCTTTGTGGATTTGCCTCTGCTTCTATGAGCTCGTATGTTGTTCTGCCCTCAGGGGGCGCCATGCCTCCCCTTATATAATGGGGGACAGGGGTACAAGGTAGGAGTCCCAGCTGAATACGGCCAAGGGATCTCCTCTTAGAGATACAATCTACCCGACTAGGACTATATATTCCTTATTGTACAAGGCAAAGTCTGCCGGGTGCTACTATATCTCTAATTACAAGTCTCGGCCCATCCTCTATCCGAATGGCCCATATGCTTGTGATGAGGTACCCGGAGCTCATGGCCTCCACAGTAGCCCCTGAGACCTTCATAGTTGAGTCACAGCTAATGCCGAGTACTCATCCTCCACGGTGAAGATTGCTCGAGTGCATTGCTCCCAAGTACTCTTTGTCTGAGTGCTTCTTCTTCCCAAGTCCTGCTTCATGTCAGCTGGCAGCGAGGTTATGAAGGGCTTCATGTAGATATATAAATAGTGTGAACCGAATAGGCGCACCTATTAGGTGTAGCCCCCGACTTTGTGGTTAATTGTGAAGACAATTAAACATAAAGTCAAAGATCTTTAACCTTGTAGTCTTTCCCGAGTAGTATACTACTGGTATATGAGACTCTTCGGTATCATGTCAACCGGAATATGATTTATAGTCTTGCCGAGTAGCATGCCACTCGTATATGGGACTCTTCAGCTTCATGTCAGCTGGAAAGGGGGTTTATAGTCTTTCCCGAGTGGCGTCCCACTCGGAAGTTAGACTCCTCAGCGTCATGTCAGCTGGAAAGAAGGTTTATAGTCTCTTCCGAGTAGTGCACTACTCGAAAGTTAGACTCTTCAGCGTCATGTCGGCTGGAATAATGTTGCTCATGGCAACTGTTGACCAAGCATGTAGGCCGAGTACCACTTTATGAAATTAAATCTATTGCGTGGTCAGGTGTACTCGAGAAAGATACCTGCATCCCCAATTTTAATGAAGACCAGCTTGTGATCCTTATAAGTATATATCCTCGATACCTGGGGGATAAGACAGATACCCAAACACATGTGTTTAGCAATTAGGCCTTCATGAAGCATATCTGTTTACCTCATCGGTTCCTGTTGGTAGCATCAATTTTAACCCAGCCTGCGAGCGGCCCATATTGAGCGTGCTACTGTAGAAACTCATATCTTGGTGGCCCAATACCGACTTTGCGAGCCCAAGCCCACGAGTCGGAAGCGGCTCTATAAAAGGCGGGGAGAGAGAGAAAAGATTCCTTCATCTTTTCCAATCCACCAATCGTTTCATCTTCCGCTTCTGGGCCGAAATTTCGCCTCCCGCTCCACTAGGGTTCACTATTGCTCGCTCTTCCCCACCAAAACTCGGGCGATTCCGCTCTTCCTTGTCCACTCCAAACCTCTAGCAGCATTCCCCCCAAATCTTCTCAACCCCAACCATGCCGAGGGCGTCAGATTCAGTGGATGCGTCGGATGATGTCTAGCCGACTTCAGACTGCGGGTCGGCAAAGTTGAAGCTTCTGGAGAAGCAGCTGAAGGTGTAGAGCCAGGAGATTATCCACTGGTGTCCGGATAAAGATGAATCGGCTCCAAAGCCCTAGGACGGTGAGACTGTCGTTTTTGCCTCTTTTTTCCACCGGGTCTTTCTCTTCCATCTTCCGAATTCCTCTGCCAGCTCCTTTCTTTTTATGAGCTCGAGTTGGTGAATTTGAATCCCAACTCAATTCTTTAGATCTCCATTTTCGTGACTCTTTGTGAGTGCTTCTTGGGTGTGGAACCCCATCTAAATCTATTCAGGTATTTGTTCCATATCAAGCCCCAACCCTCCAAGAATAAAATCCAAGTGATTGGGGGGCTGGTGTCCAACTTAGGAACGAGATGAAGAAGATCTATTTAGATATTCCTTTGAAATCTTCTCTCAAAGGTTGGTATAAGGAATGGTTTTACTGTTCTGATCTTGAGCCATGCCTTTCCCCTTTTATGGGTTTGCCCTCGGTGATTATTGCCAAGTGGTCATCTCTGCCCACCTCTGAAGAAATGGGGCAGGCTAATACACTTGTTGGAAGGATTAGCAAGCTGAAAAAAGCCGGGTTGACTGGTCCATGGGTGGCCAGACGCTTCTTGACTTGGGGCCTCAGGCCGCTAATGCTGAGGTGCCACTTCGGCTGGGACTACAGGGGCAAAGGTGATCCCAGCAGGGAATTCTCTGACCTGATAGACAAGTATAAGGTGACTGACATCCTACTGGATTTCTTCGCCAGTGGGGTGGTCAAAACCAAGGACACAGATCGGTCCGTGGCGGCTTACAGCAAGAAAAGGCCGCGCCCGAAGGTAACCTTTGCTGATGTTATCTTGTAGTTCATCTGTGGTGAATGCTTGCAGATATGTGCCCGGATTGGCTCCACAGTGTATAACTTGTCTTGTTGAACTGCTTGCAGTCGTGTGAGGAGTTCGATGACGACTCCCGAAAATTGTCGGCCTGGAAATCAAAGAAGAGGCCGAGAAGCCCTTCTGCTGCCCAGCCTGACTCCAAGAGAGCGGGGAAGAGACCTATTGTAGATCAGGGCAAGAAGGCTGTTATGAGGCCGAGTACCGCTACCGGGAGTCTGAAGATAAAGGACTCCGCCGGTGCAGCACCTAGGCCATTGAGTCCCAGACCGGGACCTGTGCAGTCGAGCTCAGCATCATCGAGCCCAACTAGAGTGCTGCCAAGTACAGGGCCGATTCTAGCGCCGCTAGGCTCAGCAACATTGAGCCCAAGAGTGGCGCCGCCGAGTACCTAGGTGCCCCAGCCAGCCGCACAAGGAGTGGGGCCAATCAGGATAAAAACGCCGCAGCCGACTGCCACGCCGATTGGCCCGACAGCCCGCCACAGCCCACCATCGGGATCTGGATCTCTCGAGCAAAAGCTTAAGTTCTCCAAGTGGTAGGTTGCTCTGGCTCTTCTGAAAATCTTGTTTGTCATGGTAGTGTCTTCAAGTCTGACTTGTTACGCAGGAAGCGGGCCGATATTGATCTCAAGGAGACCACTCCGACCACTCCCGTTATAGAGCTAGTCCCAACCAAGCCAGCACCAGCGAGCACTCCTACTGAGCCGGTGACGGTCCTAGTTGCAGAAACTGAGACGGTCCTGACTGCAGGGCCGCCGACACCGGCCGATCAAGGGGCGGTTGTCAAAACTGCTGCTCTAGCCCCTGAGCCAGCCCTCGAGGTCCCAGAGGCCGCCGAGTTGAGGGCCGGGACCCCGTCGCCGTCCTCGTCAACGTCGTCATCGTCGTCGTCGCTGTCTCCTCCTTCGGACAGACCAGACCTTCCCAGGCTCGAAGCTCCTCCCCACAAGTTCCCACGGACATTCCGCTGGATGGCGCCCGACGGAACCGCGAGGAGTTATAAGCATGATGAGGTTGCAGCGGAAAAGGAGCGTGAAGACTTGCTTCGTGCCACAATTGCCTCGTCCCAGGGGATTCAGGTATGATTTCTGTTGTACTGGAGTCTTGGTAGTCTTCCTCGTATGAGTGTTCTGACGCTTGACTCTGCCTTGACTTGTTTCTCCTCGAGCAGATGCTTGTTGACCGCTCGGAGAAGATGCACGAGGTCCTGTCCCGGGTTGCCCCCCAGCTCCAAGAATTAGACCAGCTCCGGTCCCTGAAGACCGTATTGGAGGAGTGCCATCAAGGGAGGGAAACTTGGCTGAAGAACGCCGTCACCCAGCTCAGGAACGAGAATTGGGACCAAGCCAAGAAGATGAGAGGTAAGCCTCTAGAATGCCTCTTCTTGACCAAATCCTTAGTATATTTCTCCAGCTGTGTTGTTCCCGACTGCCCAGTTGTATCTTGACTGCAACATTGAGTTCTCGACTAATCTGTCGTGCAGCCCTCGAAGCCGAGCTGAAGACCCGAACAAAGGGAGAAATCCAGCTGAAGGAGGCCGAGAGAGCCAAAGCCGGGCTTGAAAAAGACAAAGCCGACCTGACAAGGGCCAATGCCGAGCTTGAGCAAGAGAAGGCCGAGTTGAAGAAGGCCAACGCCAAGCTCGAGAAGGAAAAAGTTGAACTAGATAAGACCATAGCCAAGTGGGAGGCCGACTACAAAAGTAAGTCTCCGCCCTGACATTGATCAATCCATTAATTACCCCATCTGTAGTTTTGCCTGACAAGTTTTCTTGTTGGTGAACCCGGGTAGCTGCTAGAGCCAACTCCCAAATCCAATTTCAGGCTTTTGCAGAGGAAATAAAGTTCGACAAGGAGTCACGGGAGATCCTTGCTGAATCCGTGAAAGGGCTCCTTGACATGATGGACCCTCGCTATGTGGGAACCAGCTCCAACACGGTGTCTCAGGTACAGGCGTGCCTTAATGACGCACTGAGTATCCTGAAGAGGTACTCGGATGAGCGTACTGTTGTCGGCGTGGCCTAAACCTTGGCGACGACCGAGTCCATGTACCCTAGGGCAGATATTGAAGCCATCGGGGAGGGATTCGCCGAGGAGACGACACCTGAGGAGGCGCTGGAGCTGATAGCCAAAGCGAGGCCGATTGCAGAGATGATCACCTGAGACCTGGGTATGTAAGAACAGTATATCATGCAGTCGGTGTATTGTGGATTTTTGTAAAGACATGTGTAAATATATGTGCAATGCCGCCAAGCTCTAAATTGTTACTCAATTGTCATTAGTTTTACCCGACTATATAGTCTACGCCGAGTTAGTCTATAGGAACTTAATAAAATCGTTCACTGCAGAGTGCTGTACTTGGGCAAATGTGACGAAGTCGTAGTAAAACTTCATAACTTAAGTAAAACAAGCTCGTATATTATTGACATAGCACATATAATACATGCAGCCCCTGACTCACTAGTCGGTTGAAACAAGCGGCGTAGTGAGTCAGAGAAAAACTGTACACATGAGAAAAGTATAAAACTCAGGTATAGAAAGGACGTAGCTGTTCTATATTCCATGAGTTGCTGATGAGGGCACCGTCTTCGGTCTTCAGTCGGTAGGCGCCTGGCTGAGTAACCTCAGCGATAATGGACGGCCCTTCCCAGATTAGGGATAGTTTATGCCTGTCTTTGGTGGTTTGTATTTTTCTCAAGATGAGATCTCCGACCAAAAAGGCGCGGCCACGGACATTGCGATTGTGATAACGACGTAGGCCTTGAAGATACCTTGCCGACTGGATTGTTGTGATATCCCTCGTTTCTTCCAACTGATCTAGTTCGACCAATCAGGTATTGTTGGAGATGTCTTCTGAGTAAGCCCGAACTCGTGGAGAGCCGAACTCTAACTCAGTTGGTAGCATAGCCTCAGCACCATATACCAGAAAGAAAGGGGATTGCCCAGTTGCCCGACTAACCGTGGTTCTTAGGGACCAAAGTACAGATGGGAGTTCTTGTACCGACCGGCCCACGTATGGTTGTAATCGGTCAAATATCCTGGCCTTGATACCTTGTAAGACTATACCATTGGCTCGTTCAACCTGCCCATTGCTCCGCGGGTGTGCCACAGACGTATAGCATATCGTGATGCCGAAGTCGTCACAGAAATCTTGAAACACGCCGCCCGTGAACTGAGTACCGTTGTCGGTGATGCAGTTGGGGACCCCGAATCGGTATAGTATACTCATGACGAAGTCCTTTGCTCATGCCGTTGTTATGGTTGCAATGGGTTTGGCCTCAATCCACTTGGTGAATTTATCCACTGCGACGAACAAGTGTGTGAACCCTCCTGGCGCTTTCTTGAAGGGCCCGACCATGTCAAGCCCCCATACTGCAAAGGGCCAAGAGATCGGTATTGTTTAGAGTTCTTGGACTAGGAGATTGGTTTGTCTTGCGTAGAACTGGCAACCCTCGCATGTGTGAATAATATCTTTGGCATCTGTTTCTGCTGTTGGCCAGAAAAATCCCTACCGGTAAGCCTTTCCGACTAACGTCCTGGATGCGGCATGGTTGCCACATATACCCGAGTGGATCGACTGCAGAATCCACTTGCCCTCCTCAGTGGTGACACAGCGCATGAGGACACCGGATGCACTTCTTCGGTACAGGTCTTCTCCGACGACTAGGAAACTCTTGCTTCGACGTTTGACTTGTTCGGCTTGGTTGCGATCTTCTGGGAGTTCATCATCTAGGAGGAATTGGAGAATAGGAGTCCGCCAATTGTGACATATGTTTAGTACTTCGTCTATTGCTAGGTAGGTTCACCTCCCGACTGCTCTGGCACTAGTTTCATCTTGACTGATGGCTCCATAAGTTGCTCGACAAAGATCCCTGTCGGGACCGCTTCTTGCTTGGATCCCATGTTTGCCAATTCATCTGCAGTGTAATTGTATTGTCATAGGACGTGTGTTATCTCCAGCCCGTCGAACTTGTTTTCCAGCTTGTGGACCTCCTGACAGTATGCCGCCATGGTATCATCGAGACATGTCCAGTCCTTCATGACTTGGTTCACCACGAGTTGAGAATCTCCACGCACAACCAGTTGACGAATGCCGAGTGATATAGCAATACGGAGCCCATGGATAAGTGCCTCGTACTCGACGAAGTTGTGGGAAGCCGAGAAGTGGATTTGTAGAACGTACTTGAGTTTTTCGCCGGTGGGGGACGTCAGTACGACGCCAGCCCCGGCGGTGGCGATCCTAGAGAACCATCAAAGTACATTGTCCAATACTCTAGCTTCGCTGTTGATGTAGGCATTTGAACCTCTGTCCACTTGGCCACGAAGTCGGCTATAGCTTGTGATTTGATTGTTGTCCGTGGATGAAAGGTGATGTCGAACGCCATCAACTCGAGCGCCCATTTAGCAATTCGGCCAGTGGCCTCGCGATTATGCAGGATGTCCCCGAGTGGATACGATGTGACCACCATGACTTGATGTGTTTGGAAATAGTGCACTAGCTTCCGAACAGTGATGAGTAGGCCATAGAGTAGCTTCTGGACCTACAGATATCTCATCTTCGAGTCGGCAAGGACCTCGCTGACAAAATAGACTGGCCATTGAATTTTTTGGATGTGACTCGGTTCGGATCGCTCGACCACCAACACCGTGCTGACTACCTGAGTAGTTGCCGCTAGATATAGCATTAGCAGTTCTTGGGGCATGGGTGACACCAACACGGGGGGTGATGTGAGAAATTGTTTGAAGTCTTCGAAAGCTTGCTGGTCTTCAGGAGTCCATTGGAAATTGTTTGCTTTCTTCAATAGCTTAAAAAAGGGCATGCCCCGTTCGCCCAGTCGGGAAATAAATCGGCTGAGTGCTGTCATGCAGCATGTCAGCTTCTGGACGTCCTTCTGGTTAAACAGGGGTGCCATGTTCATGATTGTGTAGACTTTCTCCGGGTTGGCCTCGATGCCGCGATGCGAGATGATGAAGCCGAGTAACTTGCCGGATGGCACACCGAAGATGCATTTTTCCAGGTTCAACTTCATCTTGAATCTTCGAAGATTTTGGAAGGTTTCTTCCAGGTCAGCGATGAGGTCTTCTTTGGACTTGGTCTTGATCACCACATCATCGACGTAGGCTTCCACATTGCACCCGATCTGAGTGTGAAAACACCGCTGAATTGCGTGTTGATACATTGCTACAGCGTTTTTCAAACCGAACGGCATAGTGATGTAGCAGTACGCTCCAAACGGCGTGATGAAAGACGTTTTTAGGCAGTCCTCCTCCTTCAGGTTGATTTGATGGTATCCTGAGTAACAGTCGAGAAAGCTGAGAAGTTCACACCCGCAGTTGAATCCACCACCTGATCTATTCTGGGTAAACCAAATGGATCTTTGGAGCACACCTTGTTGAGATCGGTGTAGTCGACACACATGCACCATTTACCATTTTTCTTCTGGACCAGAACTGGGTTTGCCAGCCAATCCGGGTGATAGACCTCTTTGATGAACCCGGCTGCGAGGAGCTTAGTTATCTCCTCCCGAATAGCATCTTTCCGGTCCTGAGCGAATCGCTGTAGCCGTTGCTTGACTGGCTTGGCGTCTGTCTTGACGTTGAGGGCGTGCTCGATCACCTCCCTTGGTACGCCTGGCATATCGGACGGTTTCTAGGCGAAGATATCCTTGTTGGCTTGGAGGAAGGTGACGAGTGCGTCTTCCTATTTAGGGTCGAGTCCGGTCCTGATTAGAGCAGTCTTGGAGGGGTCGGAAGGATCTAGGGGGATCTTCTTCATGTCATAATCCACTAAGATTCCCGACTTCGCTGCTTTTTTGACCGGAACTTGTTCTTCCTCGACTTCGTTTGTGGCGGCTTACCGAATGCTGTTGCGCTCGACTGCTGCCTCTTGTGATTGAGCCAATTCGCAACTCTCCTGGTCGCAGGTGAAGGTTTGCTTGGCATCGCTGCAGAGGGAGAGGACTCCTGCTGGCCCTGGCATCTTGAGCACCATGTAGGTATAGTGCGGTATCGCCATGAATTTGGCGAGCGCCGGCCATCCGAGTATCGCGTGGTATGGAGTCTCGAAGTCGGCGACCTCGAAGTAGATGTTTTTTGTGCGGAAGTTATCCCGCGTGCCGAAGGTGACAGGCAAGGTTATCTGCCCGAGTGGAGTTGAAGATAGGCCGGGAATTATCCCGTGGAAGGGCGCCGTACTCAGCCGCAGATCTGAACGAGGAATCTTCATCTCATCTAGGGTCTTGACAAAGAGGATATTGAGCGCGCTGCCTCCGTCTATGAGAACCTTCTTCAACTTGATATTCTTGACAACCAGGTCCAGGGCGAGTGGGTAGCGTCCCGGGTGTGAAAGCCAATTTGGATGATCTACGCGGGTGAACGTGATGGACGTCTCTGACCAGCACAAATACTAGGGGGACATCTGCTGTAGAGATTGCGTTGATGTCTCGTGCCATTAGCTTCTACTTGCGTTTGGACTCATACGCAGACGGCCCTCCGAAGATGTGGTTGAGCTCGGCCTGGGGATCTTGAAAATCGTCGGCCAGGTCCTGATCTGGCTTGTCTTTGCTCTTGTTGGCGCCAGATGATGAAGCCTGCTCAGAGGCAAACTTCTTGAGCATGAAGCAGTCTTTGGCCGTGCGTTTGCCTTTGGGGTGGAAGGGGCATGGCCCGTTCATGACCTTCTGGTAGTCGTTGTTCCGTTGGGGCCGCGATCGAGTTCGCTCTATGTTGGCCACCTCGTTGTCCGACTTCCACTTGCGGTTGCCGGTCTTGTTGTGCGATGACTTGTTGTTGGCTTTCGCCTGCTGGTCCTTCTGTCGTGACTCTTTCTTCTCGTCGAGGGCCTCTACGACCGCTTCGGCCGAGTCGGCGTATTTGTTTGCCATACCGAAAAGAGCCCGGACAGAGGCTAGTGGCTTCCAAGTGAACTTCGCAATGAACGGGGCGTCCTTTACTCCCTTGCGGAAGGTGGCGATGATGGCCTTGTCCTTGATCATTGGGATCTGGTTGCACTTCTCGGAGAACCTCTTGATAAATTCACGTAGAGACTCGTTCTTCTTCTTGGGTAGCTGATATAGATCGTGCTCGGAAGACGGCCTCTCGTAGGTCCCATGAAAGTTAGCGAAGAACTGCTCCCTGAGTTCTCCCCAGGAACCAATCGACCGCCTCGGGAGCCCTGTTAGCCATGTCCTCGCTGAGTTGGCCAGGGCAACCGGGAGGTAGTTAGCCATGGCTTTATTGTCACCCCTGGCAGCTCGAATTGCTAGGGTGTATACGGTGAGCCAGGACTCGTGGTTGGTTTTACAGTTGTATTTCTCAATCCCCATAGGCTTGAAGCCCGACGGCTAGTCAACGTTCTGCAGCTCGTGGGTGAAAGCTGGAACGCCTTCATCTTCGTGAGGGATCCGGCTTCGACCGCAGCGGTTAAACCGCTCATGGTGAAGGCCGAAACGCTCATGCTCATCCTCCATTCGGCGGTGCTCGTTCTCTTTGCGTTCGCGGCGCCAAGCGTTGATGTTGTGGCGAAGGTCGCGTTGTAGTCGGACTCGGAGGTCTTGGTTGAACCGGCTGTCATTTTGGTGACGCCGCCGATCGTTGTTATTGGTGTTGCCGAGTGAGGTTTGCCACGACTCCCCGTGTGGCTGACTTGAGCCAGCCGCTCAGTGTCGTGCTGATGTAGATGAGCCTGCTACCGGAGAACCCGACTGGTTAGTCGGAACAAGTGTGTCACCCGACTGCTGGTGCTGCTGACAGGCAGCAACTGTAATCATCGCCTTGATCTTGGCGATAGTCGGGGTGGCCTGGTGATCAGGCCCGAGCTGGAGTGTGTCTAGCAGAGTTGTAGCGGCCACGACGTTCTGTTGTGGTGTGACAAAGACGTCGTGGTCGCCGAGTTTGGTTTGGAGGATCTGTTGTTGAGCGGTTCGCCCAGCTTGCGTAGCTCGTCATTGCGAGCCTTGCGGTCAGCTTCCTCCTGTTGCCATAGTCGGCGCGCCTCCTCTTATTGCTCCTCTTGTAGTCGGTGTACCTCCGGTGGAGGAGTTGAAGCCATGAAGACCTCTCGGGGCAGAAGGAAACTCCGCAGACTGGAGTCCGAACTGGTGTTCGAACCATTATCTGACCTGGAGTCAGAGTCCAAGTAGTTTATCGGAGTAAGAACGACTCCGACCTCCCTGGATCCAATCTGGAGCGGCTCTGAGCCATGTCCAAACTGAACTATGAGGGATCGGGTCTACCGCATGAAGTGTAGATCTGCGGCATCGCCGAATCTTCGTGGGAAATTGATGATCTCTCCCCTTCCAAGCCCAACTCGGGCTGGCTCAAGGCCTAGCACGAGTCGAACACTGAAGGAGAGAGTTGTCTTGTGGCTCGGCGAAGTAGAAGATTGCTGCATCAGATTGATGATGGTTGTTGCAGCGTCTTGTGGACCGACTGGCGCGGAGTCGGCTGGTTCCTCGGCCGGTTGGATTGGATCTACGTCTGCCAAGGTGAGATTGCCGATCTAGTCAGCGACGAAGTCAAGGATTCCGAAAGTTATTCTATCTCCGAGGGAGAATTTGTCGCCGTTGACTCCGCTTGTTGGATCCATCGAGATTGTTGATGTTGATTTCACCGAATCCCCTACCTAGCGCGCCAACTGTCGATGTTTTACACCGGCAATATGAATATGGGGCTACTCAGCGGATGGAAGCTCAGTGGATTGCAAAGGAATAGGGAGAGATTTATATTGGTTCAGGCCCTCGATGTGAGGTAATACCCTACGTCCAGTTGTGGTGTTATTCCTTTGAGGATTTGCGTCTACTTCTATGAGCTCATATGTTGTTCTGCCCTCAGGGGGCGCCCTGCCTCCCCTTATATACTGGGGGACAGGGGTACAAGGTAGGAGTCCCAGCCGAATACGGCCAAGGGATCTCCTCTTAGAGATACAATCTACCCGACTAGGACTGTATATTCCTTATTGTACAAGGCAAAGTCTGCCGGGTGCTACTATATCTCTAATTACAAGTCTTGGCCCATCCTCTATCCGAATGGCCCATATGCTTGTGATGAGGTACCTGGGGCCCATGGCCTCCACACTGATGTTAAATTAATAAAATTGGACCTAAATGGTGGGTTGTGGGTGTATGGTTCTGCTTGTCGCACCCATGGCAATTAAGGACCGGTTCGCGGGAACCACTTGGGCAACTACCCGTACTTTCCATAAGCCAGTGTGGGCAACAGTTGGGCTTGTAGCTTTTCTTCTCCCTCTCCTAGGCACCGAAGATGAGGGTGGGCGGGATGGAGTTGGGTTGGCCCGGGGTAGGGTTGATCGGCTTTCGGATTCACCGTGGCGCAAGGGGGTTGTCGATGTTTTACACCGGCAATAAATATATGGGGCTACTCGGCGGATGGGAACTCGGTGGATTGCAAAGGAACACAGAAGATTTTATACTGGTTCAGGCCCTCAATGTGAGGTAATACCCTACGTCCAGTTTATATGTATTCCTTTGAGGAATTATGGTGGTGATTCTGGTGAACCATCTCAACCTGCCCTCATGGGGCGCCCTGCCTCCCCTTATATACTAGGGGACATGGTTACAAGGTAGGAGTCCCCATCGGATTACGACTAGGAGATCTCCCCTTAGAGATATAACGCACCCGACTAGGACTGTATATTCCTTTCTATACAAGGCAAAGTCTGCCGAATCTAGCTATATCTCTAATTACAAGGCTAGGCCCATCCTCTATCCGAGTGGCCCATATGCTTGTCATGAGGTACCCGGGGCCCATGGCACCCACAGTAGCCCCCGAGACCTTCATAGTTGAGTCACAGCTGATGCCAAGTGCTCATCCTCCACGGTGAAGTCTTCCCGAGTGCATTGCTCCCGAGTGCTCTTTGTCTGAGTGCTGCTTCTCCCGAGTCCTGCTTCATGTCAGCTGGCAGCGAGGCTATGAAGGTCTCGATGTAGATGTTGGAATAGTATGCGCCGAATAGGCGCACCTATTAGGTGTAGCCCCCGACTTTGTGCTTAATTGTGAAAACAATTAAACATGAAGTCAAAGATCTTTAACCTTGTAGTCTTTCCCGAGTAGATTACTACTGGTACATGAGACTCTTCGGTATCATGTCAACCGGAATATGATTTATAGTCTTGCCGAGTAGGGAACTACTCGTATATAGGACTCTTCGACTTCATGTCAGTCGGAATGTGTGTTTATAGTCTTGCCGAGTAGGATGCTACTCGTATATGGGACTCTTCAGCGTCATGTCAGCTGGAAAGAAGGGTTTATAGTCTTTCCCGAGTAGTATACTACTCGAAAATCAGACTCGTCGGCATCATGTCAGCCGGGATGATTATTTATAGTCTCTCCCAAGTAATATATTACTCGAAAATTAGACTCGTCAGCTTCATGTCAGCTGGAAAAGGGTTTATAGTCTTTCCCGAGTGGCGTCCCATTCGGAAGTTAGACTCTTCAGCTCGTCAGCTGGAAGATTGTTTATAGTCTTTCCCGAGTAGTGCACTACTCGAAGGTTAGACTCATCCGCGTCATATCAGCGGGAATGAGAATTTTATAGTCTCTCCCGAGTAGTGTACTACTCGAAAGTTAGACTCATCCGCGTCATGTCAGCGGGAATGAGAATTTTATAGTCTCTCCCGAGTAGTGTACTACTCGAAAGTTAGACTCATCCGCGTCATGTCAGCGGGAATGAGAATTTTATAGTCTCTCCCGAGTAGTGAACTACTCGAAAGTTAGACTCATCCGCGTCATGTCAGCGGGAATAATGCTGCTCATGGCAACTGGTGGCCACGCATGTAGGCCGAGTACCACTGTATGAAAAATAAATCCATTACGTGGTTAGGTGTACTCGAGAGAGATACCTGTATCTCCAATTTTAATGAAGACCAGCTTGTGATCCTTGTAAGGATGTATCCTCGAGACCTAGTGGATAAGACAGATACCCAAACATATATGTTTAGCAATAAGGCTCTCATGAAGCATATCTGTTTACCTCATCGGTTCCTGTGGGTAGCACCAGCGCTATAATTTCAACTCAGCCTGCGGGCGGCCCACATGGAGCATGCTACTGTAGGAACTCATATCTTGGTGGCTGCTACCAAATAAGCCGGCCTGAGCCGACCTATCCAGCATAGCTCTAGAGAAGTATCATCCATCGCATGTCAGGATGAGTATGGCGGCGTTGGTAACCGCAATCAGCCAGAGAAATCCTTATTCGCAAGCCTTTCCGACTTACGTTCTGGATGCAAACTGGTTGCCACGTAAGCCTGAGTGGGTATAATGCAGGATCTGCTTGCCCTCCTCAGGTGTGACACAGTGCATGAGAACTCCGGATGCACTTTGACGATATAAGTCTTCTCTGACTTGGGTAAAGCCGAACAAGGTACCCGAACCTTGCATTAGCAGAGGGTTCGGCTGGCAACCCTCATGGGGCGTACCCTATCCAACAGAGTTATAGCCAAGCTAGGCACCCGAATCTTGCATTAGCATAGGATTCGGCTGGCGACCCTCATGGGGCGTACCCAACCTGACAGAGTTGCGGCCAAATAAGGTACCCGAACCTAGCATTAGCGTAGGATTCGGCTGGCGACCCTCATGGGGCGTACCCTACTTAGCCGAGTGGTACACAGCCCCGACTGGCGCCGGGGGCCGATTGTTAGCTCCCATGGAGCGTAGTCGGGAAGATGACGTCCCGACTGGCGCAAGTACTCGTAAGTAGCCCTCATGGAGCATCCCGAGTGTATTTCGGCAGACTTGTCCAGCCCCCGAGCGTAGGAGATAGGCTCGAAGCCCTGAGTTCCTGTCACGCATATCCGGAGCTGGGCCTGCAATATAAAAATATCGGATGAGTAGCATCTGATGATGAAAATAATCACCCGAATAAAATGTATTTTACAATGTATGTAAATACGTGTTCTTCCTCTTTTGATATTAATTCCTCGAGTAGTTGACCCCTTACGTTTTAAGCACTCTGCCCGACTAGTCATAGCCCCCTAGCGTCGGGAGTTGGCTCATGGCTCTTTCCCAGGCACGCGTTTTGGTGACTTGAGTTCGTCTTACATGAGCAGAGTTTCACGGATCGAGATTTATGCTACTCGAGTACTTTTGTAATCATTTAAGAGCAAAAAACGGAAAAAAGTAAATGCCAGCTTGTACACCTATTAGTGTAAGCGGCTGTGGCACTAGCAAGGCCGATGAGGAGATGTTTATCAGAAAGCGACTTAGCTGTTCGGTATTTGGAGTGGATGCCCTCCTCGTGTTTGAGCTTGTGAGCCCCCGAGCATGTCACTTGTTGTTCTGATAATCCTCAGTTGTTGAAGTTCGAAGCGTTGTGACCGACTGCCCACAATGGAGCCGTCTGACTTGCGTTTGCGATTCCCAGCTTTATTGGACCGCGTCGTCGGTGTCGTCCCGCTTCTTCTGTCAGGGTGACTTGTTGTCATCGAGGCCTCGCAACAGCGTGGGCCGATCGCGTACTTGTTTGCCATGTCGAATAGGGCCTTGACAGAGTTGGAGGCTTCCGCGTGAATTTGTCGATGAACGAGTGTCTTTGACTCCTTTTCGAAAGGCGCGATGACGACCTCATCCTTGACGTTTGGATTGAGTTCTTCTTCTCAGAAAACCTCTTGATGAAGTCACGAAGAGACTCGTTCTTCCTTTGATGCAACTGATATAAGTCGTACTCGGAAGATGGCCTCTCGTATGTTCCCTGAAAGTTGGCGATGAAGCGTTTCCGGAGTTCTCCCCAGGAGTCGATTGATTGCTTGGGAAGTCCTACTAGCCATGTCCTCGCTGAGTCGGCTAAAGCGACTGGGAGGTAGTTAGCCATGACTTTCTGATTTCCCCCACCGCTGCTCGAATCGCCAGAGTGTAGACCGTGAGCCAGGAACTCGGGATTAGTCTTGCCATCGTATTTGGTGATGCCTGTAGGCTTGAACTTGACGGCCAGTCGACTTGTTGTAGCTCCTGATGAAGGCCGGTACTCCGTCGTCTTCATGAGGACTCCGACCTCGACTACGGCGGCGAAACCGCTCGTAGTGGAGCCGAATTGCTCGTTCTCGTCTTCCAGTTGGCGTTGCTCGTCTTCTTCTCGTTTGCGGCGCCGAGCATTAATGTCTTGCTGAAGGTCGCGCCGCAGTCGGTCTCGGAGGTCCTGGCTGTCCCGACGGTCGCTTCGACGTTGCCGGTTGTTGTGTTGCGAGTGACGTCTGGCTTGACTCCGCGTGCTGCCGACTAGAGCCGGCCGCTCGACGTTGCTTTGAGGTGGATGAGACTGCCGCTGGGAAGTTGATTGACTGGTCAGTACGAGTGTGTTGCCCGACTGTTGGTGCTGCTGACATGCGGCACGGTAAGCATGGCATTTATCCTTGCGATCGTCGGTGGCCTGGTGATCAGGCCCGACCTGGACCGTGTCCAGTAGGGTACGGGCTGCCACGACGTTCTGCTGTGGCGTGACGAAGACGTTGTGGTCGCCGACTTTTGTTTGGAGGGTTTGTTGCTGAGCGGTTCGCCCAGCCCTGCGTAGGCCGTCGTTGTGGGCGTGCAGCGCGTCTTGTTTCTTCCCTGTTTTCTCGCAGACGGCAGGCCTCCTCCTCTTGTTTTTCGTGTAGTCGGCGTGATTCCTGAGTAGGAGTAGAGCCTTTGGATGCCATGAAGATTTCTCGTGCGGATGTAAGCTTGCCGAGCTGGTATCCGACTTGGAGTCGGAATCCACTGGGAGTCGTAGTCCGACTGAGAGTCGTAGTCGGAATAGTCGATTGGTGATCGTAACTCCGACCTCCCTAAGATCCGATCTCAAGCGGCTTGGAGCCGTATCCGAGTCAGAACTCCAGGGGATCGGGTTTGCCGCGTCGGATGTAGATTGTAGATATCTCGCGCGTCGCCGAGTCCGAACGGGAAGTTGACGATCTCTTCCCTTCTCGGCCCGATCTCGCTGGCTCAGAACCGAGTCCGAGTCGAACACTGAAGGAAGAGTTGTCCCTGGACTCGGCGTATTGGAGATCGCCGCAGCATGTCGTCGAAGATTGCCGCAGCGTCATGTGGGCCGACTGGCGCGGAGTCAGCTGGTTCTTCGGCCGGTTGGATCGGGTCCGTGTCGGCCGGGGTGAGATTGCCGATCTGGTCGGCGACGAAGTCAAGGCTTCTGAATGCGATTGTATCTCCGGGGGGGAGTTTGCCGCCGTCAACTTCGGTTGCTGGATCCATCGAGCTTGTAGATGTAGATCGCGCCGAAGCCCCTACCTGGCGCGCCAACTGTCGATGTTTTACAAGGCTAGGCCCATCCTCTATCCGAGTGGCCCATATGCTTGTCATGAGGTACCCGGGGCCCATGGCACCCACAGGGGTAGCCTGGCCAATATGGTGTGCCCTGTCGGCAGGTGCAACCTTAGCGTTGTGTGGATGGTTAGGGAGAGGTTTCGTGAACGGTCCTATCACAGCCTCTCACGGGGCATCGTGGTGATGCACTGGCACACGGAACGTGTGGGGCTGTGTCTTGTGGGTAAAGTTGTACACCTCTGATCGAAGTAAATCTATTTGAATAGCCACGCCCGCGGTTATGGGCACATTGGTCAATACTCACCGTGATTAGTCTCACCTTTAGATAATTAATCTGGCTTTACGGAACTGGTGTGGTTCGGGTGAAAGGTGTGGAGTCCGGTCAACGTGGTGGAGTTGATCTGGGTGGCGGTTAACGTGGTTAACATTAATCGTGGAGACTGGTGAGCGTGGTGTAACGCTCATTAGTGACGCCTAGTGGACGTGGTGTAACGTTCATCAGCGCGGCCTGGTCAACATGGTGTAACATTGATCAGGAGAGACTGGTCAATGTGGTGTAACATTGTTCAGTGGTGACTGGTTAACGTGGTGTAACGTTATCATGGAGTCCGATTAACGGGTGTAATGGTAACCGGAGGAGTCTGGTAACGTGGTGTAGCGTTTCATCAGTGGAGACTGGTCAACGTGGTGTAACATTGATCAGTTTAAGGGATGGTTGGGCCTGGTTCACGTGGGTAACGTGAATCGGTGGAGAACTAATATTGTTAAATTAATCAACCTTTTTACTGTTTGCGAACTACTACTGTTTGCAACAGCTTTTACCCAAATCAAACCCTAGCCCATCTTTGTTCCTCATGCATATGCATAATTGTGGGTGTGATTTGTTGAGTACTGTGGATGGTACTCAGCCTTGCTCCCTTTTCCCCTCTCAGTGTTGGAGAACGTGTCCGACGAGGATCGCCCTGAGGCATAGGCTGGCTCCACTATCAAGGTGCTTGTGGGATGGAAGCTGCTACTAGGCCGTTGTTTATAGACTTTGTTTTACCCTTTTTTGCTGCATTTATGTACTATAATTTTACTCTGTTTGTAAGACACTCTGTATGACAACTTGGATTTGTGTACCTTGGCTTTCCTAGGCAGGTATTTAATACACATGAATGTTCAGAATTTTAGTGGTGAATTTCTGGATGTTATAGAAACCTCTCATCGTAGGCGGCCCCTTACGAGGCCTGCGTGCAGAACACTTTTGTTCATTTGTACAAGGATTAAAATATATTTTGTAAAAGTGATAAACTATTTGTATTACTAAGTAAATTTGGGAAATAATTATTTTAGCATAGGTATTAATGAAATTTGTAATAGCAAGGAATATCTTTTAAATCAATTAAATTTGCTTTGTAGATGGACTACAGGGCATGGATGTATAATACGACAAGACCATAGCCATCTTATATTATAGAAGTATGTCAATTTGTGGAAGCTGCCAAGAAGCATGCCTTGTCTCTGAAAAAAAAGGAAATAAAGTGTCCATGCGTTGATTGTATGAAACAAAAAGTATGGGAAAATCACGATACAATTAGATCACACTTGGTGAGAGTGTGGTTTTGCTGAGAACTACACAGTTTGGACCCATCACGGTGAAAATGTTGTCTCCGAACCAAGTGACCACGATGCTACGTATGGAGTGGATGGTAATCATGCGGTTATGGATGATGCTGATGATGAGATGATGGAGGATAATGGTTATGGTTTATTATATGATGTATTTGATGATGAGGATTTGAATCTGGAGGACAAGTTGTGCCGTATTGAACCAAAAGTGCTAACAGGGGCGGTGAAAGGTTTAGATAATTTCAAGATGTTATAGAAGGTAGCGAAGGATCTTTTGTATGACAAGGAAAAGGGTTCACGATGTTGTGTTCGGTGCTTAAACTCCTAAGATTGAAGGCTAACAACTATTGGTCTGACAGTAGCTTCAATGAACTCTTGAACCTCTTAGGAGACTTGCTTACTAAGCCTAATTCCGTGCCAAGAAACACATGAAGCGAAAAGGCTATTTAAAATTTATGTATTGCACTTCCCAAGTTATTTAGAGTTTATGTAATTTTAATTTCTAATTACTGGAATTAATTTACGTATTGCAATTCCCAAGTTATTTAGAGTTTATGTAATTTTTATTTCTAAGTATTGCAATTAATTTATGTATTGCAATTCCAAAGTTATGAAGATTAATGTAATTTAATCTCTAAGTACTAGAACTAATTTATGTGTTTGTAAATTTAATTTGCTGAAAAAATGTGTTTAAATATTATTAGTTAAAAAGTTTTTCGCAGGTGGGATGTTAGGAAGCCTGCCTACAGAAAAAATTTTTGTAGGCGGGCTACCTAAGCGCCCGCCCGCGAAAAGGTTTTTCGCAGGTAGACTACTTAAGCACCCGCCTGTGTAAAACCTTTTCGCAGGCGGGGTTCTTAAGCGCCCGCCCGTGAAGAACCCTTTGTGCAGTGGACACTTAAGTGGCCCTCCTGCGCAAATGTGGACCCTATATAAGCCCACGCGGGAAGCCAAAATGTCGCCGCCGCCTTGCCAACCCTAGAGCTCATCGCCAGGCTGCCAAATTTCACTGCCGCCTCGCCAAGACATCCGCCGCTAAGCTCTCTAGCCACCGCCTTGGCCTCGTCTCCTCTACCTCTGCCTAGCCCGCCGCCGCTAAGTCCGCCGCTGCCGACCATGACCTCTGTCTCGGCCAAGCCCGGCGCTGCTGACCATGACCACCGCCTCAGCCGAGCCCATCTCTGTGTGCCTAAAACGCCTAGAAATTCACAACCAGAATTCTGAACATTTTTGTGTATAAAATCCCTGTCTAGGAAAGCCAGGGTACACAATACCAAGTTGCCATACAGAGTACATCTTACAAACAGAATAAAATTTGTCTTACATAAATACAGCGGTAAAGGTAAATAAAGCCTATCTACAGCTAGCCAAGCGAAGGCTTCCTATCCACAGGCATCTTGATAGCGGATCCAGCCTAGTCCTCTTGACAATCCTCATCGGACAGGTACTCCACCACTGAGAGGGGGAAAAGAAAGCAAGACTGAGTACCACCCACAGTACTCAATAAGTCACACCCGCAAATATGTACAATGCACGGGAGACAAAGATAGGTTCGGGGTTCATTTGCGTAAAAGCAGTTGCAAACAATAGTAGTTTGCAAACAGTAAAAGGTTGAGTAATTAAACAGTATTAATCCTCCACCGATCAACGTTACACCACGTTGACTAGGCCCAACCATCTATCCAACCTCTACAGCAAATTTTAAGTCAATTTATTATGGTGAGACTAATTACGGTGAGTTTTAACCAAAATGCCCATGACCGCGGGCATGGCTATTCAAATAGATTTTACTCTGGCCAGAGGTGTACAACTGTACCCACAAGACACAACCCCACACACATTCCCGTGTGCCAGTGTGTCACCACAACACCCCGCGAGAGGCTGTGACAAGACCGTTCACGTAACCTCTCCCTAACCATCCACAACACGCTGAGGTTGCACCTACCGACAGGGCACACCGTATCGACCAGGCTACCCCCATTGCGCCACAATGGATCTGGAAGCCGATCAATCCGACCCCGGGCCAACCCAACTCCATCACGTCTATCCTCACCAATGGTGCCTAGGAGAGGGAGGTGGGCGAGATTCTCTCGCAGGAGTGGGCGAGGGGAGCAGGGAACATGGGGGAACAGCTAGGAGACCCAGTCCGCGTTGTTTGAACAAGGGGAGAGCGCACGAGGAGATGGGCGGAGGCGGAAATCGCACGGCCCCATACGTCAGCAGAAGACAATGAGTCTGACGTGCGGGCCCTGGCCCCATACGTCAGCGGGAGAAAGGGGAGCGGGGAGCGGGCGGTCGCTGGCGGGCGGGCCCTGGCCGTCAGCGGCACGGGCGAAGCGGGCCGCGTGAGCAGGCTGGGAACAGGGATGGTCTGGCGGCCCAGGAGGAGGAAAAAGAAATGAAAAAGGAAAAGACAAAGAAAGGAAAAGGAAAATAGTTTTCCAAAGGGAATTAATTCCGATAATGTGTTTTGATTTATTAAAATTACTTCTAGTGATCTAAAAATTCCAATAAAAATCTTGTTAATGTATTTTTGCAAGAGGAATATAGGAAAAATATTCCCAGGCATGATAAATTATTATTTTGCATTTCTCTCATTTAATTAATTCACTTTGCCTATCAAAATATTTTCTTGGGGCTATTTATTTAATATATTTTGTGTGGCTCTATTTAAGGGGAAACTCAGGGTGTGACAAACCTACCCCCCTTAAACGGAATCTCGTCCTTGTGATTCGGACATGCTGGTGAAGAGGTGCGGATGGGCGAACTTCAGTTCATCCTCTCGTTCCTAGGTAGCTTCTTCCTCTAAATGGTGGCTTCACTGTACTTTGCAGAACCTGATCACTCAACTTCTGGTGTTCCTTTCACTGATCTCCATGATTCGGATCGATCTCTCAACGTAAGTAAGGTCTTCCTGGATCTCGATCTGTTTTGGATCAACCTGTTCTGCTGGTACCCTCAGACATTTCTTTAGTTGTGACACGTGGAACACGTTGTGTATACCTACCATTGAAGCGGGAAGATCCAACTAGTATGCAACTTCGCCTTTACGAGCTAGCGCCTGGTAAGGTCCCACGAAACGCGGTGCTAACTTTCCTTTGGTTTGGAACCTGTGTACCCTGCGGAGTGGTGTGACGTGAAGATACACATAGTCTCCTTCCTCGAAGCTCAGATCTCTGCGATGGTTGTCGGCGTAACTCTTCTATCTTGACCAAGCTGTCTTTAATCGTTCCCGGATAATGGCCACTTTCTCTTCTACCTCTTTGAGTGGATCGGTCCTGAATACCTGGCATTCGCCTGTCTGATCCCAAAAGAGGGGTGTACGGCACTTCCTGCCATACAGAGCTTCGAATGGTGCCATCTGCAGACTGGCTTGATAGCTGCTATTGTACGAGAACTCTGTGTAGGGCAGACTCTTATCCCATGTCCCACCGAAGTCCAAAGCACAAGCCCTTAGCATATCCTCCAATATCTGATTGACTCTTTCAGTCTGTCCATCTGTTTGTGGATGGTAAGCTGTGCTGAAATTCAGTCGAGTTCCTAGTTCTGCTTGTAGCTTCTGCCAAAACTTGGAAGTGAACTGGCTACCGCGGCCGGATACAATCCTCTTGGGTACTCCGTGTAAGTGCATTATGCGAGCCATGTAGAGTTCTGCCAGTCTCTTGCCTGAGTATGTCGTATGTACTGGGATGAAATGGGCGACCTTGGTGAGTCGATCAACGATCACCCAGATCGAGTTGTATCCCGAAGATGTGCGCGGCAAACGGGTGATGAAGTCCATCCCAATCTCTTCCCGCTTCCACTCTGGGACTCTGAGCGGTTGTAGAAGTCCTACGGGCCGTTGATGTTCCGCTTTGACTCGCTGACACACATCACAGAGTGCTACAAATTTTGTGATTTCTCTTCTCATGATGGCCCACCAAAACTTTGTCTTGAGGTCTTGGTACATTTTAGTGCTTCCGGGGTGAATGGAGTACTATGTTTCGTGAGCTTCCTGGAGGGTTAAGTCTTTGAGTTCCTTGTCTTCTGGGACGCACAATCGTTCTCCCATCCAGACTGTCCCTTTTTGTCTTCCGTGAATCCTTGGGCTTTTCCAACTCTCATGTTCTTCTTGAGCTCTTTAATCTCTGGATCGTTCGCTTGAGCCTCACGAACTTGATCGAAGAGTATGGGCTGGGCCTCTAGGGCTGCCACGAACCTAGGGTCAACGATACCCAGATTCAAGCATTTGAATTCCTGCTGCACCTCCTTGCACAACATCTCTGCTCGAGCGACGTTACAATAGCTCTTCCTACTCAAAGCGTCTGCCACCACATTGGCTTTACCTAGGTGGTAGTGTATTCCCACATCGTAATCCTTAATCAATTCCAGCCACCTTCTTTGCCGGAGGTTCAGGTCGAACTGGGTGAATATATATGTCAGTGCCGTGGGCCTGGGGTACCTCATGAGAAGCTATTGGGCCACTCAGATAGAGGATGGGCCTAGCCTTGTAATTAGGGATACAATAGAACTCGGCAGACTTAACCTTGTACAACAGGGAAAATATAGTCCTAGTCGGGCACGTTGTATTCCTAGAAGGAGATCTCTTGGTCGTAGTCTGACTGGGACTCCTACTTTGTAACCCTGTCCCCCAGTATATAAGGGGAGACAGGGCGTCCCCTGAGGGCAGGTTCACCAGAATCACCAAGATCACAATCATACATCCTCAAAGGAAATACACCATAACTGGACGTAGGGTATTACCTCACCCCGAGGGCCTGAACCAGTATAAACTCTTCGTGTTCCTTTGCAATCCATCGAGTTTCGATCCGACGAGTAGCCCTATATATTTATTGCCAATACAAAACATCGACAGTTGGCACACCAGGTAGGGGCTTCGTCGAGATTATCTTCATCAAGCCTGATGAATCCAATCAAAGGAGTTGATGACATCAACTTCTTCCTCGAGCAAACAATCACCTTCGGACGCCTCAACTTTGTTGCCGACAAGTTCGGCAACCTCACCCTATCTGAGCAGGACTCGATCCGATCGGCCAGGAAACAAGCCGACTCTGCGTTGGTCCGCCCATGCAACTCTTTCTTTTGGTGTTCGACTCGACTCGGCCTTGAGCTGGCCAACATCGGGCTAAGGGAAGAGATAGTCAATCTCCCGTACAGACTCGGCAACGCCGCGGATATCTCCAATCAACATCTGACGCGGCAAATCCGATCCCCTAAAGTTCGACTCAGATATGGCTCAGAGCTGCTCGAGATTGGATCTAGGGATGTCGGAGTTGTAATCACCCCCATCAACTATTCGAACTCCGACTCTCAGTCGGACAGCAGTTCGGCAAGCTTCTCTCCGCCACTTGAAGTCTTTATGATATCCAAGGGTTCAGCTCCCACTCAGGAAGCATGCCGACTATGCGAGCAACAAGAGGAGGAGGCCCACCGGCTGTGAGAATAACAGGAGAAAGATGCAAGACGCTTACATGCCGAGCGTGATGCCCACAACGACGACCTATGCAGGGCTGGGTGGACTGCACAGCAACAAATCCTCCAAACCCGAGTCGGCGACCACGACATCTTCGTTACACCTCAACAGAATGTCGTAGCCGCTGCAAGTCTTTTGGACACGCTCCAGTTTGGACCTGATCATCAGGCCACCCCGACTATAGCAAGGATAAAGCCATGATCACTGCTGCTGCATGTTAGCAGCACCAACAGTCGGGCGATATCCTCATACCGACCAACTGGTCAGCATCGCCAACGATAGTCTCATCTGCCTCAACGCGACGCCGAGCGGCTGGCTCCAGTTAGCCGCCCACGGAGTCACGCCAGACGTCACTCAGCAACCCCAATGGCCACCGGCGGCGTTGACGTCAAGATGACCGTCGGGACAACCGGGATCTCCGAGGCCAACTATGAGGTGATCTTCAGCAAGACATCAACACTCGGCGCCGCGAACGAGAGGAAGATGAGCAACGCCAACTGGAAGATGAGAACGAGCGCTTCGGCCTCCACCACGTGCGGTTTCGCCGTCGTAGGCAGAGTCGGAGTCCTCATGAAGATGAAGGTGTTCCAGCCTTCACCCACGAGCTACAACAAGTCGACTGGCCCTCAGGTTTCAAGCCAACTGGAATTGAAAAATACGACGGGAAGACCAATCCTGAGTCCTGGCTCACTGTCTACACTCTGGCAATCCGAGCAGCTGGAGGAGATCACAAGGCCATGGCTAACTACCTCCCAGTCGCTCTAGCCGACTCGGCGAGAACATGGCTAATAGGACTTCCCAAGAGATCAATCGGCTCCTGGGGAGAACTCTGGGAGTGCTTTATCGCCAACTTCCAGGGAACGTACGAGAGGCCATTTTCCGAGTACGATCTATATCAGTTGCATCAAAGGAAGAATGAGTCTCTTCGTGATTTCATCAAGAGGTTCTCTGAGAAGAAGAATTTAATCCCAATGATCAAGGACGAGGTCATCATTGCCGCCTTTCGAAAAGGAGTCAAAGACACCCGTTCATCGCTAAATTCACTCGGAAGCCTCCCAACTCTGTCAAGGCTCTATTTGACATGGCGAACAAGTATGCCGATTCGGCCGACGCTGTTGCTGAGGCCCTCGATGACAAAAAGGCACCCTAACAGAAGAAGCGGAAGGACACCGATGACGCGGCCCCGACTAAGGTTGGGAACTGCAAACACAAGTCGGACGACTTCATTGTGGCAGTCAGTCACAAGCGTTTTCGACCTCCCACAACTGAAAATTATCAGAACAAAAAGTGACATGCTCGGGGGCTCGAAAGCCCAAACACAAGGATGGCATCCCAAATCCCTAATACCGAACAGCTAAGTCACTTTCTGATAAATATTTCCTCGCTTGGCCTTGCCAATGCCGCAGCCGCTTACACCTAATAGGTGTACAAGCTGCACTTTTTTCTGTTTTTGCTCTTAATGATTGCAAAAGTACTCGAGTAGCATAAATTCCGATCCGTGAAACTTTGCTCCATGAAAGACGAACTCAAGTCACCCGAAATGCGTGTCTGGGAAAGAGCCATGAACTCCCGACGCTAGGCGGCTATGACTAGTCAGACAGAGTGCTTAAATGTAAGGGGTCAACTACTCAGGGAAATTAATATCAGTAGGAGGAGGAACAAATATTTACATCTATTGTAAAATAGATCAATTTTCTTCGGGTGATTATTTTCATCATCAGATGCTACTCATCCGATACGTTTATAATGCAGGGCCAGTTCCGGATACGCGTAACAGGAACTCAGAGCTACGAGCCTATCTCCTACGCTCGAGGGCTGGACCAATCTACCAAGATACACTTGGAGTGCGATGCTTCAAGAATCACTTGGAATGCTCTACGAGAGCCATTGTCCAAGTACTCGCACTAGTCGGTACTTGTGTGTGGGCTAATAACCGACCTCCGGCGCCAGTCGGAGCTCGGGTACCACTCGGCTGGGTGAGGTACGCTCCATGAGGGTCGCCAGCCGAATCCTACGCTAATGCTAGGTTCGGGTACCTTATTCGGTTACAACTCGGCTGGGTGAGGTACACCCCATGAGGGTCGCCAGCCGAATCCTACGCTAATGCTAGGTTCGGGTACCTTATTCAGTCACAACTCCGCTGAGTTGGGTACGCCCCATGAGGGTTGCCAGCCGAATCCTATGCTAATGTGAGGTTCGGGTACCTTATTCGGCTAATATAACCGACCTCTGGTGCTACTCCGGGCTCGTGTACCATGCGGCTAGGTAGGGTACGCCCCATGAGGGTCGCCAGCCAAATCCTATGCTAATGCTAGGTTCGGGTACCTTATTTGGTCACAACTCTTCCAGGTTAGGTATGCCCCATGAGGGTCGCCAGCTGAATCCTATGCTAATGCAAGGTTCGGGTACCTTATTTGGCTATAATTCTGTTGGGTAGGGTACGTCCCATGAGGGTCACCAGCCGAATCCTATGCTAATGCGAGGTTCAGGTACCTTATTTGGCTTTATCGAAGTCAGAGAAGACCTATATCATCAAAGCGCATCCGGAATTCTCATGCACTGCGTCACACCTGAGGAGGGCAAGCAAATCCTGCAATATACCTACTCGGGCATCTGTGGCAATCATGCTGCATCCAGAACATAAGTCGAAAGACTTGCGGATAAGGATTCTTTTGGCTGATTGCGGTTACCGACGCTAAAGTACTCATCCTGACACACGAGGGATGCTAATTTTATAGGGCTGCGCTAGGTAGATCGGTTTAGGCCAGCTTATTTGGTAGTAGGCCAAAGATATGAGTTCTTAAATAGTATGCCCTATTGGGTCGCCCGCTGGTCGCTTTAAAATCGCGATGCAGGTGCTATTTTACAAGAACTAATTAAATAATCAGATACGCTTCATGCAAAGCCTACAGCCGAGTGTATACATTCAGGTATCTGTATTATTTACTAGGTATTGAGGATATATCCTTATAAGGATCGACAGCTGGTCTCCATTAAAATTGGGGATGCAGGTATTTCTCAAGTACACCTGACCATGTATTGGGTTAGAGTCCATAAAGTGGTACTCGGCTTACATGCTTAGCCATTATTTGCCATGAGCAAAAATTATTCTAGCTGACATGATGCTAAAGAGTCTCATATACCAGTAGTGTACTACTCAGGAAAGACTACAAGGTTAAAGATCTTTGACTTTATGTTTAATTGTTTCACAATTAAGCACAAAGTCGGGGGCTACACCTAATAGGTGCGCCTATTCAGCGCACACTATTCATATTTCTACATGAAGCCCTTCATAGCCTCGTTGCCAGTTGACATGAAGCAGGACTCAGAAGAAGAAGCACTCAGACAAAGAGTACTCGGGAGCAATGCACTCGAGAATTCTTCACCGTGGAGGATGAGCACTCGGCATCAGCTGTGACTCAATTATGAAGGTCACAGGGGCTGCTGTCAATGCCGTGGGCTTGGGGTACCTCATGAGAAGCTATTGGGCCACTCGGACAGAGGATGGGCCTAGTCTTATAATTAGGGATACAATAAAACTCGGCAGACTTAACCTTGTACGACAGGGAAAATACAATCCTAGTTGGGCACGTTTTATTCCTAGAAGGAGATCTCTTGGTCGTAGTCCGACTAGAACTTCTACTTTGTAACCCTGTCCCCCAGTATATAAGGGGAGGCAGGGCGCCCCCTGAGGGCAGGTTCACCAGAATCACCAAGATCACAATCATACATCCTCAAAGGAAATACACCACAACTGGACGTAGGGTATTACCTCACCCCGAGGGCCTGAACCAGTATAAACTCTTCGTATTCCTTTTCAATCCATCGAGTTTTGATCCGATGAGTAGTCCTATATATTTATTGCCGATACAAAACATCGACAATATACTTTAGACTCTTGTGGTCAGTGTAGATCTCAGTGCAGTTACCAATGAGGTAATACCGCCAAATCTTTAAGGCATGGACCACTGCAGCCAATTTCAAGTTGTGTGTCGGGTAGTTTCCCTCATGGGGACGCAACTGGCGAGACGCATAGGCTACAACCCTGCATTCTTGCATTAGTACGCATACTAGCCCTTGGTGGGATGCATCGCAGTACACCTAAAAATCTTTCTTTGGATCTGGCAAGATCAGAACTGGTGCCGATACTAAATTCTTTTCGAGTTCCTTAAAGCTACGGTTACACTCGGCTGTCCAAACAAACTTCACATCTTTCTTTAACAATTGAGTCATGGGTCTCGCAATCTTCGAAAAGTTTTTGATGAACCGGCGGTAATAACCTGCAAGTCCGAGAAAACTCCGTACTTGTGTCACTGTCTTGGGTAGTTTCCTACTGGTAACTGATTCCACATTCGTTGGGTCCATGGCCACTCCCTGGGCGGTGATGACGTGCCCGAGGAACTGCACTTCTTTTAGCCAGAAGTCACACTTGCTAAACTTGGCATACAGCTGGTGCTCTCTCAACTTCTCGAGAACCAACCGGAGATGTTGCTCATGTTCTTCTGCTGATTTCGAGTAGATGAGGATGTCGTCGATGAAAACCACCACGAACTTGTCTAAAAACTCCATGAACACCTTGTTCATCAGATTCATGAAGAAGGCTGGTGCGTTTGTCAGTCCGAAGGACATAACGGTGCACTCGTACAGCCCATACCGAGTGGTGAAAGCTGTCTTCGGAATATCCTCTTCTCAGATCCTCAGCTGGTGATAGCCTGATCATAGGTCTATCTTGGAGAAGACGGTGGCACCCTCCAATTGATCGAAGAGATCATTAATCCTTGGCAAGGGATACTTGTTCTTGATTGTGACGTCGTTTAGTGCGCGATAATCCACGCACATCCGCTTTGTTTTGTCTTTCTTCTCCACAAAGATGACCGGTGCACCCCAAGGTGACGTGCTTGGTCGGATGTAACCCTTCTATAGTAGGTCGTCGACTTGTTTCTTGACTTCTGCCATCTTGTTTGGTGTCATTCTGTACGGCCTTTTGTATATTGGCGCTGTTCCTGGTGCCAAATCAATTCTGAACTCAATTTCCCTTTCTGGTGGCATCCCCGATAGATCTTCCGGGAACACGTCCGGGTACTCCCTCACTATCGGGATATCCTCTATCTTCCGATCTGGCTTCTTTCCACTTTCAGACTGTTGCTCCGCTGCGACCTGATTCAAGCTTGGTTCTTGCCTCTATAGCACCAACGACTTGAAGGTAACTGCCTTTCCTTCCAAACTGGTTACTGTAATAGTACGGTCGGCGCTGTTGATCATTCCTTTGTGTTAGGTCAACCAATCCATCCCTAGGATGACATCTAGGTCTTTGAATTTTAGGAGGATGAGATTAGCTAGAAAGGGTGATCCCTGGATTTCTAGGCTCACTGACGGGCTATAGTGGGCCATGGTCATGCGGTTCCCTAGTGTGTGGACTTGCATGGGGATCTTAAGTTCCACTACCTTTATCCCATGTGTCCCGACAAATTTTTTGGATATTAACGAATGAGTTGCACCGGAATCAAAAAGTACTGTTGCAGGTATTGAGTTCACAAGAAACGTACCCAGTACCACTTCCAGTGCAGCCTGCGCCTCTTCTACGAAGACGTGACTAACACTCCCCTTTATCACTTGCTGGTTGGCGTTGGGGTTCTGGGGAGCTGCAGGCCGGGGTCCCATACGCTTCGGTTTCAGACACTTGTCGGTGAAGTGGCCTGGCTCGTTGCAGTTGAAGCAGATGAGGGTCTTTCCCCCACTGTCTTTCCAGGGCTGGCCTTGCTGCGCTGGCACCGTTTGTGGGCACAGAGCAGGGTGATGGTTGTGTTGCCCGCTGCCATTGCTGTTGCCCCCAAAGTGCCCGGGGTGGAATGGGCGCTGCTGGTGGACGATCATGGTGGAAGGCCCACCCTGATGCCCCAGCATCACCCTCAGCCTCTAATGTTGTCCCTGGTGAGCTCGGAATTGGGCCGCCTTCCACTTGCGGTCCATCTTGTTGCGCTGATTTTCTTAGTGGATCGTCTTGTCCACCAACTTCTTGAAGTCAGGATAGTCACTAGAGAGAAGCTAGTTGGTTAGCTCATCATCAAGTCCCTCCAGGAACTTCTCCTGTCTCTCCGCATCAGTACGGACATCCTCTGGCGCGTAGCGTGCCAAGTGGTTCAAGTCATGGAGGTACTCGGTGACTGTCTTATTTCCCTGCATCAAATCTCAAAATTCCCTCTTCTTTTGTGCCACAATGCCGGTCGGAATATGGGACTTCCAGAAGTTGTGGCAAAATTCAGCCCAAGTGACCTCCGTTGTGGCGGTGTGGGTCACAAGGAAGTTGTCCCACCAAGCTGAGGCGGGACCCTAGAGCTGGTGCGTGGCGAAGGCGACCTTTTCCTGGTCGGTGCATTGGAGGAGGTTGAGCTTCTTCACAATCGCCAACAGCCAGTCGTTGGCATCCATGGGGTTGGTGGTGCTGGAGAAAGTAGGTGGCCTGACCCTCAAGAACTCAGGCAGTTTAGACTAGGGAGCGAAGGCTGGGATGTGGGGTTGCTGGTGCTGCTGCTGCAGGTTGTTCTGCTGCATCTGCTGCGTCATGATTGTGATCATTTGGTTCTGGTGGGCCAAAACTTGGGCGAGTGTCGGGTTCTCAGGTAATGGAGGTGGCATATGGTAGGGAGCCCCGTTGTTCTGTTGCGCTCCATCTTGTTGATTTGTTGCACTGGCATCACTGGCAGCGCGGTTACCAGTCCTTGTGTTCACCATCTGAAGGGAGATGGAGGTGGAAGGGGAGGAGAAAAACAGGTGGCTCAGAAACAGGAGTGGTAATTAAGTGACTGAATTAAATTAACTAAAATGCATAGTTTGGAAACATAACAAAAGTAATTCAACTCCTAACTGAGGCGGCCATACCGCAATAGACGGTATGAACCCCCGACTAACCCCAAAGCAATCATCTTGACATTACAACTAAACATGGGATCAAATTAAAAAACAAGATAAAGCTAAGGACGACGCATCTAGTACTCTGAGCAGCTCCTGCGGTCGTCCGAGTTGTACTCTGTCTCCTGCTCGTCGCCCACCTCGTCGTCGGTGCGGCTCCTGGATCTGCTCACGTAGTCCTCACTACCGTGAGCCGATGAACTGGCCTTACTGCGGGTGCGGGATCCACTGAAGGAACTACTGTCATCGGTGGAGGTGAAGCCCTGTGGATGCGTGCCGCCCTGGGAGCAGCTATCACCCTATGACGCACTGATCATGCCGCCGGTTGGTGCTGGAGCTGGGGCTGGGGCTGGAGCTGGAGCTGGCGCTGCGGTGCATGTGTGTCACACCCTGAAAATCGCCTTAATTAAAAATTATTTTTGGGTAAATGGAAATATAAGAATACACTGGAAAAATTTTTCCTGGGAAAGCATTTGAATAAAATTTTGAAATTTTCCAATATTAAAAGTCCCAAGTTTAAATTCTAAATAAATACCTGGATGCTTTTATATTCCCTGGGGTTTTAGTCGGAATATTTTAAGCATTTAAGTATTTATAATAACAAATTCATCGTGTTTCGTGGTGGCATTTACTTCTGGTAGATTCCCCATGATTTAATAAACACTCTGAAATTTTCTCGGATTTTTCGGAGCTCCAGAATTAATTTTAATGCTATAAAGATCACTTCACTAATTAATTAAATGTAAGATAAAATCCCTTTCTTTTCCCCTGTTCGGGTCATGCCTGATTCAGTCCCTTGATGTCACTCTGTTTCCCTCAAACTTTGAATCCCTTTTCTTTAGGGTTTGGCATCATTTTCTCGGAACCCTAAAGTTAGCTCGAAAACCTAAATCCGGAGTTCTCGGATTTATTCGGTTTCGAAACCCTAAAACCCCTTTGGACTCCCAATCCGAGATTCTCTGCATCCGAAATATCTATTCTCTGCTTTGAAATAAATCCCAGATATTTCCTTGAACTCTTCTCCGTCGAGAAAAATCCAAATCTCCAATCTTCTGAGATTTCCCCCAATTTCAGTCCTAATAAAACAATTCTTGTCAATTCTTTAATCCCGGAATATTTATAATATTTGGATTATTCCATTTTTCCAGTTCCTAGGAAAATATTCTAATTTCCCACATCTCCAAAATATCCATATATTTTGGGAAATTCAATTATGCCTTGAATATTTCGATCTATTGATCTCTGCAAAATAACTTCCAATTTTATCAGATTCCCGAATTATTCCGAGATCCGGCTTTCCCAAATATTCTTTGATAAAATACCTTCCGTTTTCCTAACCCCACATAATATATTCCATTTCCTAATCCTCTCCAAATATTCACAGATTCCCAAATATGTATATATGTATATATGTGTATGTGTATATGTATATCTATTCCCGAAATCCATAATATTGCAAAGTTCCGAATGTTTTTTCCAAAATTCAATATTCTGAAAATGTCCCCAAAAACCCCTATTGTTCCTATTTCCCCAAATATCCCCAGCAGTTGAGAGATTCACAAATATTCTGATTTCCAAGAAATGTTCCGACAATTATGTCCCGATATTCCAGAAGGGAAAAACCTTCTAGATAGTTCCCAAAAATTTCGGATTAACCCTAAAATTCTCCCCCAAAATTCCTATTTTCCAATTTTAGGAAAACTTCCGGAAAACTTCCTTTTTCATTTTCCCCCTCCTCTTCTTTTTTTCCCTTCCTTTCTTCTCCTTTATCTCTTTTTCCCTCTCCCTTTCCTGTTCATCTCCTACCTCTGGACTCCTCTCTCTCTCTTGCCCACTCGGCCGAACCAGGGTCAGCCCAAGCGGCCTCTAGGCCAGTGCCCAACCCGTGCCCTGTTCTCGGCCTGCCGCTGCCACCGTCCGACCCAGCCCAGCCTGCTGCCGCCGCCTGCGCCTCCTTTCCGCGAGCACCGCCGCAAAACTCGGCGTGCGCCACCCGTCGCCGCCCCGGACTCCCTCCCCTATAAAACCTGAGCCGCCGTCAGCCTCAGTGCCCTAGCCAATGCCCAGCGCCGCCGCCCCTCTCCCGCAGTCGCCGCTGCTGCTGCTCTACTGCCCATGCGCCGCCGTCGCCTGCTGCCGCCGTTGCGCCCTAAGCCGCGCCGCCCCCTCGCCTCTATGCCCTGCTCGCCTTGCTCCATCTGTCGCGCCGCCTCCTACTCCCTGTGCACCGAGTGCCGCTGCATCTAGCCGCCAGCCACCCGCGCCTCTCACCGCCGCCCCTGCTGCCCGAACCCGCCGCCGCTCGCCTGTGCCCGGACCTCCTATGCCGTCGCTGAGGTCGTCGGCATCCTCTAGTGAGCATCATGCTGCTGCACTGGCCTTCCTCCCTATCGTCACCATCCTACTGGCGTTCGTCGCCGTCGACGTCGTCTAACGCCGCTGTCGACGCCGCTGCGCCCAGCCGTCGTCGCCGGTCGTCCCCATCGTCGTTCTTGCCACAGGTGAGCATCTCCTCACTGGAGCCGCACCGTCGTTCATCGTCGGCGGTGTTCTCTAGCCTGACGCCAGCCCTGCTGTTTCCCCACAGCGTCGCCCTCGTCGTCCACCGCGTCGTCGTCAGTCGTCGTCGTAGCCGCCTCGGAGCCATCGATCTCCGCCGTCGGCAAGCACCCCGCGGGCTGCCATGGCTGCTCAGCATGTTTTTTTCCAGCGCCCATGACGGTGGGCCCTGTTTGACAGCTCCCTGTTGGACCCCACGTGTTAACTCCGAGTCGATCTCAACCGTGGATGCTCCCAGAACCAATCCAATCCGTCCAATCTACTTTAAACTCCAGATGAAACCCTAACCGTCGGTCTCCTCAGGTTAGATCTCAGTCATTGGATTACTGTACTCTGGTCATATGCCACCTTAGCCCTAATCACCTCGTCATCAACCCTTATCAGCCACCACCCCATCCTTTTGCTCAAGTGGTATCCATGTCAGCTAGTCGGTCCACCATCCTTTCTTTTTCTTAGGTCTATGAACCAAGCCTACCATGGGCCAGCCATTGACCTATGGACCCTGTAGCCTTTATCCATTTAAAAATATTTATTTTAATCTGAAATTCTAGAGAATATTCCTGGGAATATTCTTTTGCAATTCTTTTCGGAGTTATTCTGAATTCAATCTTCCGGAGGCCGTATCTTTTCCGTTCGAACTCCGATTCGACCCGTTCTTCTACCTAAATTCATATAAAATCATGGTTTACATGTTTATGTACTATTTATTTAGATTTTCTTGGGGTTTTTTATCATTTTATGTGTAGTCACGTAATTTCGCCGTTTCGAAAGATCGAGGAATCTACAAAAGAGTTCGGAAGGCTTATTGAAGATGTTTTTGTTGCAAGGCAAGTCACATGACAATCTCCTTGAGCATGTTGATCCCATTTGTGAAAATTATTTTGTTTTAATGTTATTGCATGCAACACTTTTGAATATCATTATTATGGGTATTTATTTATTATCCTATATTCCACGATTATAGCCATTTTGTGATTAATTCCTTTACCTTGATACCCTGGGTAAATAATATTGACTAGCTGGATGTTTAATTAATTATCTAGCTAGATTATTTAGGATTTGCTTAGCCTTACCTAGAAACTTTAGCATCATTTTATGTGGGTAATTAATGACTCATTTATGATTAAGTATTGATTAATGGCAATAATTTCACGACGATTGGTCGTGGTTGGTTAATTAATTGAGCAAACTAAAACTTAACTGATGGTGGGTTGTGAGCACCAGGGTTGTGAATGTTGCTAGCGGTGCCTGTGATAATTAAGGACCGGTTCACGGACTACTTGTTGTGAAGTATTTATCGTACTAACCACAAACCAGAATGGGCAACGGCTAGATCTGTAGTATAGCGAGTCCAACAGGAGGCACCATGGTGTGTTTGTGGCTGTGTCAATAAGACCACCATGGCTGAGTCAATAAGTCCATGTTCTGGGCGTTGGATCGTCTCCCTATCTGGGAACCTGATTAGTTCCTGCCGGAGACCGGTGGTTCAGCGGGTGGCCATTCTGTTGGGCGAGTTGCATGAAAGGTTCTGTTACAATCTTGATTCGGGTACTTTCAGGTATCACTACACATGGCTGACATGATGTTGAGATTGTGTCTTGTGGGTAAAGTTGTATATCTCTAGCCAGAGTAAAACTATTCGAATAGCCGTGCCCATGGTCAATGGGTGGGCCGAGCAATGTTTTTTGTGATTAGTCCCACACTACTCGTTAATGGTGTTAAATGATGGAATTTGATAGCTCCAGTTTGGAGAGTTATGGTTTGGGCCTGAACTGCGTTGGAGCGCTGTTCAGTGGTTGATCTAATGTTGATTAATGATTAAACTTTACTATTTTCAATGCTTTCAAATGCAAATGTTTTAAATTCTGATGTATGCAAATAAGCCATACTATGCTTTTCTTTGGAATCCTATTGCATTATGTTGCATTCCTTGTGTGGCTTGTTGAGTACGGTGGGTGGTACTCAATCTTGCATTAGTGCAATCATCAAAGTGAAGATTTGTGAGGAGGAGAAGTTGGTGTTTGGCTTATACCCCAGTTGAGCTGCCTGTGGCTTGGTGCTGAAGCTACTCTTGGTTGCCGTTCCGCTGCTGTTTTCTTCGGTGTGAGAACTAAGTGCATCTGTTGTAAGTATTTGTCGTTATTTTGTTTTGGTTATGTTTATCAAATTATCGATTTGTGTACCTCGGCTGATTCCTGGACGAGGATTTATTGCACAAATTAGCTTTGAAAATTCTGATGAATTTCTGGGCGTGACAATGTGGCCCGTTCCTAGGGGCCAGCTAAATACGCACCGGAGGAAGGGTCCTCTTTCTCGGAGTCAGACGGATCTTGGCCCTACCGGGTTGCGGCTGCCCTTTAGCTCCGTGACCTTCTTCTTCAGGCGGTCGATCTTGTTCTAGAGACCGATGATGGTCATCCTGTTGGCATCGTCCCTGTCGTGGGCTGCACACACCCAGTTGGCGTGCATGAAGTCCATGGTCCACATGGCTCACCTCATATGGACGATGGTGGTGTCGTTCTCGGTGTCAACCAGCTGGAAGGTGCTGTTGACCTGGTAGTGTGCCCGGCAGGGGCAGTAGTGGTAGGCGGTGGTGCGAAGGGTGGAGTGGAACCTCTGGCGTAGCTCTCCAATCAGGCGGAAAGCTACCTCTTGACAGGCGTGGTCGTAGGTACGCCCGCTAATCTCAACCTCTATGGCTGGTAGGAGGTACAGTTCGCCTGGCAGCTCCAAGCGAAGGCATTGTGGGAGCTCACCCTCCATGGGCTCCACTGCGGTGTACTCCGAGGCATGGCTGTACCCCAGGGTGAAGCTCATCATGCAAAGCTCTTCAACGAATCTACCCATGTTTGCATCACGTTGGTTGGGAAGGCTGTCCATTTATAGAAGGCAAGGAGAGAGAATCAATGTATGCTCAAATCCAAATAGAGTGAACAATAAATAATTTAGAAATAAACAACAATTTTATGCATGAGACAATTTTGTGCATAAACTTTATTAAGGAACCGACAAAATAATATAATAGAACCGAATAGTGCTAAATTAATTTTAAATAATAATTGTAGAGAAAGTAAAAAGATTTTATGCATGCCTTAAATCATACATAACCCCCCGATAAACCAATATTTTCCCAAAAATTTGAACACCCATGCCAGGACCCTCGAATAAAATTTCCATCCTAGACTTGACCTGACTAGAAAATTTCAGTCAAATAAAGGCCAAAATTTTATCCCAATCCGAGAATAAATTCCCAATTTCCCCAAATCAACTCCAAGTGCAAAGGCACATGCAGATGAGAAATTTCAGAGCGCTCTTAGGGTTTCCATTTGGCTGATCCTACGGTCAAGTTCGGCTTTGATACCAACTTGTAACGCCTAGAAATTCACAGCCAGAATTTTGAATATTTCTGTGTATAAAATCCCTGTCCAGGAAAGCCAGGGTACACAATACCAAGTTGCCATACAAAGTACGTCTTACAAACAGTTGACACCGAAAATCACCAGCAGCGTCGAGAACGAGCTGATGATATGGTTCGATGCACTAAACACGCGAAGGCCTAGGAGATATGCTTAACTCCAGTGTAGGTCCTAAATAGTTGAGGTTCATAGGCGTGCCAGTCAATTTGACCCTGTAATTGACAAGGAAATAGAAATATTAGATCGGTGAACCAATCGGCTAGAAGCCGAATTGGACTCATTTCATCGGCCGATTGCCGATATGAACTAAAGCACTTATACATCGGCTGGAAGCCGATGATGGCATGAACAGGTAAAATAAATAAATCAGCCGACTACCAATAGAACATGTGCATCGGCTGGGAAGCCGATGACAGTGTAGATAATCAAAATAATAATCAAGACAATGTAGTCGGCTTTATCTAGTAAAAGATAACTTATCGGCTAGACACTCTGATAAAACATTGCATAGACACCCATCGGCTTAACAAGGATAAAATTATCATTATCAATCTAGTAGATCAAACCTAACTGATGCAGCACAGATTAATAATGATAAAAGAACCTCGATGAGCCGATAGATCTAATGCAATTGTGATGTACTATACGATAACTTATCGGCTATACATCCCGATAAGACGCTTGCATAAAATCTATCAACCTAGCAGGAATAACTTATCACAAGCAGTTTAGTAGGTCGGACCTAACCGATGCAGCACAAACTGATGATAAATTACACCCAGTAAGCTGATAAATCTACGCACGCATGATGTGATATACCTACTCGGACTAAGAGATCAAACTTAACTGATGCAGCCGTAGACAAAATAGATATATCGTGGTAAGCCGACTACCGCAGACCGGCTAGAATATCGGACCTAACCGAGGAAGTCCTAGCCGATACGATAGTCGAGGTAACGAGACTTACCCTCTCGCAGGAGATCGAACTTAACCGATGCAGCCCTGCTCGAGAAGCAAGAACCCGCCAACTGTGTTAAAATCACAGTTTAGGTGCTATTTTACAGGAGCCGATTAAAATAATCAGAAATACTTCATGTTAAACCTAATTGCTGGACACGTGTGTTCCGATATCTGTGTTATTTAAAAGGTATTGGGGATATGTCCTTATAAAGATTGCTAACTGGTCTCCATTAAAATTGGGGATGCAGGTATCTCTCAAGAACACCTAACCACACATTGGGTTAAATCCATAGTAGTACTCGGCTTACATGATTAGCCAAATTGCCTTGAGCAAAAATATTTTCAGCTGATATGATGCTGAAAAGTCCAAATTCTAAGAAATATTTTACTTACGAAAGACTTAAAGGTTAAAGATATTTGACTTTATGTTTAATTGTTACATAATTAAGCACAAAGTCGGGGGCTACACCTAATAGGTGCGTCTATTCGGCGCATGCTATTCAAAATTTTCCCTGAAGCCCTTCATAGCCTCATTGCTAGCCAACATGAAGAAGGACTTGGGAGAAGAAGCACTCGGACAAAAAGTACTCGAAAGCAATGCACTCGGGAAATCTTCACCATGGAGGATGAGTACTCGGCTTCAGCTGTGACTCAACTATGATGGTCTTAGGGGCTATTGTGGAGGCCATGGGCCCCGGTACCTCACGGAAGACAATACAGTTACACAGATAGAGGGTGGGCCTGTCATGTAATTAGAGATATAGTAGAACTCGGCTTTATGTTACCTTGCATGACAAGGGAAGGGATATAGTCATAGCCGGTTACTCTATGTTCTAGAGGAAAGTCCCTGGGTCGAGTCCGACTGGGATTCCTGTCAGGTAACCTTGCCTCCTCGGTATATAAGGAGAGGCAAGGAGCCCCTGAGAGAGGGGGAGAGAGGATCGACATACATACAACCAATCTCGCCAGAGAAATCTCGAAGGCAATACACAACAGCTGGAAGTAGGGTATTACCTCACCTTAAGGGCCTGAACCAGGATAAATTCTTTTTGTCCCTTCGCATCCATCAAGTTTAGGTCTTATAAATAGCCCCCCATAATCAATACAACCGATATAAAACATCGACTCTTATTTGCAAATTTTCTTTCATTTTTCAATTTTTAGTTTAATGTAGCACAATAGTGATGACAGTCATGATTTTATCATCAGTCGACAACGCCGTGCTCATCATACATTGTCATCTGAGTCTCAATCAAGACATTCATCTAGAGTTCCCATTACAGGCAGTCTCCGTGCTACCCTCGGAACCACTGATGCGTAAACGCACTTAGTAGCCCGGACAAGAGTGAATGAAAGCATAAATGAGACATGGCACTAAAATAAGCAAGATTAATACAATGCTTGAACGGAAAACATGAGCATTTCGAAAACATATACATATGTTGCAATGAAGGAGTAGACAAAGTGTGAACATGAGAAAGATACTCCAAAGAGAACTAGCTACTAGATCAGACATTTGCACATTGATTAAGTTCAAGTTATTATTGAATTTAGGCAAGTTGTAACGCGCCTGATAAACATAACAAGATCATACAAGCTACTAATGTGCATGAAAGCTAGATAGAAGATCAAGCTTAAACAAGAGTAAGACATGCTTGAACATAAAGATGACTAAGAGATAACAAGCAAAGCTCTCAATTTATTGCAGGGTATATTACAATGCTAGAATTTAAACATGATGCAGTATGATACAAATGCAGGAAAGAAACTCCCCCTCAACTCAAGCCATAGGGGTGAATCACCCCTAACTCACTCCTCAATTTTTCAAAATGAGAACGATCAAGAGGCTTGGTGAAAATGTCCACAAGTTGACCCTCGGAATCAACAAACTCAAGCACAATAGTCCCTTTCTCAACATTATCTCTTAGAAAGTGGTACCGAATTTTAATGTGCTTTGTCCTTGAATGTTGAACCGGGTCCTTAGCAATGTAAATAGCACTAGTATTGTTGCAAAGCAAAGGAACACTTGAAAAAGACAAGCCGTAGTCTTACAAAGTGGAAACCATCCAAAGAATCTGACTACAAGAACTTGTAGCAGCAACATATTCAGCTTCAACAGTTGATTGAGCAACAGAAGATTGTTTACAAGAAGACCAAGGAACCAAAGAGGTGCCCAAAAAGTGACAAGTGCCAGAAGTGCTTTTGCGATCAATTTTACATCCAGCAAAATCTGAATCAGAGAAGGCACGAATTGAAAGAGTGAATGAGCTGGAGTACCAAATACCATATTCAAGAGTAGACTTGATGTAGCGGAGGATGCGCTTGATGGCTTGATGATGCGAGCTCCTTGGAGAAGCTAACCTCACGCATAGGCACACGGAGAAGTGGATATCCGGCCTTGACGTGGTCGAGTAGAGGAGGGAGCCGATCATGCTCCTGTACTCACATTGGTCAACCGCCTCGCCATCCTCATCAGGGCCCAGTGCTGAAGTAGTGGCCATGGGAGTGGCGATTGGCTTGCAATCCTCTATCTCGAACTTCTTCAAGAGATTCTTGGAGTACTTGGTTTGATGAATGAAGGTACCTTCCTTGGTTTGCTTGATTTGGAGGCCAAGGAAGTACATTGGCTCACCGTCATACTCATCTCGAAATCCTTGCTCATTATCTCTGAAAACTTGGCAACAAAAGAGTGAGAGGAGCCACCAAAAATGATGTCATCAACATAGCTCTAAATGAGACGAAAATCAATGCCATCTCTGAGAGTGAAAAGAATTTTATCAACCTTCCCCATTTCAAAACCAGTTTTGACCAAAAAGGTTTTCAACCTCTCATACCAAGCTCTAGGGGCTTGCTTCAAACCATACAAAGCCTTGTAAAGTTTGAAAACAAGATTTGGAAACTTTGGATTTTCAAAACCTAGGGGTTATTTGACATAAACCTCTTCTTCTATGATTCCATTCAAAAAAGCACTTTTCACATCCATATCCATTTGAAAAAGTTTGAAACCCATGGAAGCAGCAAAAGCCAAAAGGATTCATATGGCTTGTAATCTAGCAACTGGTGCAATGGTTTCTTCAAAATCCATGCCCTCAACTTAGGTGAAACCTTGTGCAACCAGTCGGGCTTTGTTTCTTACTATGGTACCATCCTCCTCCTGCTTGTTTTTGAAAACCCATTTTGTTCCTATTACATTGAAACCTATGGGAGGCTCTACAAGGGTCCAAACTTTGTTTCTTTCAAAATTTTATAACTCTTTATGCATGGCATTGACGCAATTCTCATCAGATAAAGTGTGACAAACATGTGTTACCCTCTCATCCAGACCTCCGATCATCATATGAGATGAATATCGATTCTGGATGTGTCGGGTAGCCATCGGTGCTGAAGTCCCACCATCAACCTCCACAGGTACAACTGAAGTAGAGGAAGCAGCAGGAGCCTCTCCTGAAGGTGATGTCGTGGAAGGAGATCTACTCTCTAGCACTGATGGTGATGAAGTAGCTAGAGGTGGGAGAATGGAATCATCATCGTCCTCATCAGAATCCTCCTCCACGAAGATGCTCTCAGCAATACATGGAGATCTTGAAACATCTGGTCTAGCACCGGGGCTAGCCTCATCAAAGGTGATCTCACAAGTCTCTACAATCTTGTTAGTCTCAATAACATAAACTATGTAAGCACAAGAATGGGCGGCAGCATAGCCAAGAAAGATAGCATCAGAAGATCGAGACTCAAACTTGTCCAAATTTCCAGACTTGAGAACAAAACACTTGCAACCAAACACTCTGAAGTGGGAAACACTTGTTCTGCGACCAAATATGAGCTCATAAAGAATCTTGTGTAAGGTGGTTCTCACGAAGACTCGATTTGAGATAACGGAAGCAACAGAAATAGCCTCAGTCCAAAATCTCCTGGGAGTAGCATACTCATCAACCATAGTACGAGCCATCTCCACAAGTGTGTGGTTCTTTCTTTCCACCACACCATTCTGTTGTGGAACATATGGCGAAGAGAATTTATGTTCAATTCCACAAAAAGCACAAAATGATTCAAATGCGGCATTTTTGAATTCCAACTCATTGTCACTGCGAATAGCTCGTAGGGCACCAGGAAATTCCAAAGACAAACGCCGAGCAAGATCTCCAAAGAAACCATAAGTCTCATCTTTAGATTCCAAGAAGAAAACCCAAGAGTAACGAGAGTAATCATCCACAACAACAAGAACATACCATTTCCCACCCACTGATTGGACTCTTGCGGGACCAACTGTATCCATGTGGAGTAACTATTCTGGCCCATCTGTCATAACCCAAGTCACTGGTGGATGAGAAGAAACAGTCAACTTGCCATGACGACAAGGAGTACAAACAAGATCTTTTGCAACTTTAAGCTTTGGCAAACCTCGGATCAACTCAAGACCATTGATCCGAGATAGATGCTCAAAGCCAATGTGACCAAGTCTTCAGTGCCAAAAGAACAAATCTCTACTCTCAGAAGCAACAAGATATCCAGAAGGTCCAGAAGAGAAGACATCCAAAACAGTAAAGAAGACATGACCAACTCGAGAAATATCAAACACAAGAGACTTAGAAGAATCAAGAACTCTGCAATTGTTTTTCTTAAAACGTACCTCAAGATTCTCATCACATCGCTGTGACACTGAGAGCAAATTGTCCTTGAGTTTGCTCACAAGTGCCACATCTTTTAGCATGAATTTGTTATTCACTTTGATTGTTTCCTTGCCCATCACTTGTCCACAGCTTGCATCCCCAAAAGTGATGGTCTCACCACCGGATGTGCGAGTGAGAGAAGTGAACCACTTGGCATCACCGGTCATGTGGTGTGAGCAACCGGAGTCCACCAACCAAGTGTCACTTCTCCCGACTTGAAGGTCCTACAAGTAAGAAACAGCAGACCTCGATGACTCAGTACTGGGATTGTGAGAAAACACATAGGAATTCAATAATGACTCATGCGAGAAGTGAAAATAGGGTTAGAATAACCAGATGCATGTATTGGCCCCACCTATTCTACCTTGACCTTGCTAAGTCATGTTCAGGGTGCACATCTCGGCGAGGAAAGTGAGATACACCACTTGAACGACACTGATAGGCACACTCGAACCTCTTAGGGACTCTCATAGGAACACTACGGATGGCTCTCAAGGTCCTAAGGCGTTCTTAACGCTCCTTCCTGGCCTTTCTAAAGCAGAAACTTACCAAATGGGAAGCCTTTCCACAAAAGGTGCACTCAAACTTGGTTTTCTCAACAGGCTTGGTATCTTTGGTATCACTCTTGTTCTTGACTACCTTAGGCCCAACCGGCTTGGGAGTGGTTTAGCTTCTACAGGTTTAGGTAAAGCTTCTACAGACTTGGGTTCCTCCTTGGGATCTATAGGCTTAGATGTGCTAGAGCTAGACCCATCTATGAAACTGGCTGATTTGGAAACTATGGGTTTTTGAGCTAACTTATGATCCCATCCTTAAAACCAACTATCTCATAGGTACCTATCCTCAAGGACTCACCAAAGTCATATCCTAGGCCTTGGTTGTTTTTGCTAACTTTGGATTGGTCTAGAATCATGTTCAACTTTTTCTTTCCTTGGGCAAACCTTTCTAAGAATTGTTGCAAATAGGTGTTCTCTCGAGCAAGGATAGCATGAGACTCCTCACATTTTGCACACTCCTTTTTAGCAGCAGCAAGATCTAGCCTAAGAGAGATGCAAGATGCACCAGAATCAAGAGATTTAGCAGAAATAACATCAAGCTTAGCATCTTTCAATTCAGCTTCCATAGCAGCACAATTAGAGCAATTAGTTTGAATAGGAGTTTTAGAAGCAACATGTTCAAGCAAGTTATTTCTGATTTTAAGCAAGCCAAGTTGTTGTTTTAACTCATCATTTTCACTGGTAAGCAAAGGACAGTTTTCACAGTTTCTTATTCTATCATGATCATACAACCTATTGATTCCATCAAACTTGTCCTTCCATTCTTTTACTTTCATTTCAAGCAAACCTAAGTTAACTGTCATCTCATAGCAGGTAGAACAAGCAGTATTAGCACTAGAAGGGCTCCCAGCTCCTAAGGCACATGCATCAATTCTATTCTTGAGGAGTTTGGTTTCAGCAAGATAGGATTGACAAGTGTGACAAGTATCCTCCTCAGGAATCATGGAACGAAGCCTACCAATTTCTAGTGCCATGCTATCCTTTTCATTTTTTAGCTTCTCAATTTTAAGCATAGAAGATTTATATTTCTTGCTAATAGTGATCATGAGATGAGCCATTCTTTCTCTACTGTCATCCTCATCATAATCAAAACAAGAACCATCACTCAAGAAGGATCCATCCAAGGAGAGGGCATCATTAGGACATACCTTAGGATGCTTAGCTGAGTCAACCTTTTCCTCAAGTGCCATAAGACACATGTCGGGGAAGAAGTCATTGGCATGATAGCACATGCCGGAGAAGTCCTTGTCCTTCTTTGCCTCCTCGCGATCGTCGTCTTCAAAGTCAACATCGCTTTGCTGCACCTCCTCGAGGGTAGCTAACACCATGTTGATGGCCTTCTTCATTATGTTCTTATGTCCTCCTCGTACTCGGCCCTCTGGCCGCTTGGACGTCTTCTCATTTTTCTTTTTTAGCTTTGGGCAATTTGCACGGATGTATTTTGGCTCTCCACACTCAAAGCAAGTGATAGTGTTGCTAGACCAACCTCTCTTTCTCTCTTTGACATTGTTGTAAGCCCTTGAAAACTTTCGAGCAATTAGACCAAGATCATCTTCAGGGATCTTCTCTATTTGCTCCTCAGTGATTGAGTGTAAAGCGGCAAGTGAAAAACCAACACACATGAGGGCTGACTCTGTAGCAGGAGTGCTAGCAGTAGGCTCGGCTACCAAAGCCATCGAGTGCTTGTGACCTTTCCAATGGAGCATATCCATCTCGTGCGTTTTCAGCTTTGAGTAAAGTTTTTCCACCGTAAGGTCGCTCAAGGGAGCACTCTCTGTGATGGAGGTAGCCTTAATGGCTCAAACATCATAATCAAGACAATTCAAAAGGTCATGCCAACAGATCTCAAGTTTAAAACAATCTTGTCAAAACATTTGAAATAGTCATCAACTGATTCCCTTTTTAAAATTGGTTTTGACAAAACGTGCCCACGTGCCTGGTGAGGCGAGTGCACATATTTCTCTAGTTCTCTCCACCACATATTTCTCAAGTGGCTAAAAGAGCACTTACCCTTTTAAGGTGGTCTCTCTCTCCTAGAATAAGTAAGGTGGTACTAAAGTTTACATGTATGCCTCCCATGAGGTGGGCTTTTGAGATTTTTCTATGAACTATTCTCCCATTGGGTCCTTGGCCCACTAATAATTCCAACAATTTAAATGATTTATTAATTAATAATTTAATTTATGATATCTTGTTGAATTTCACAAATGAACCTTAGAAAATTTAGTATTAGCTCTTGAGATTAGCGTTGGAATTAAGCATCACAGCCATACGGCTGATACCTATATATGGCTCCGTCCCCTATGCGACCAGCCAAGTTCGTTCTTTGGGGAGAGGGCATTTGCAAAAAAAGTAAAGACCCCCATACGTTGCTTCTTTCCTTCAGTACATGGGCCAGCTCGGCTGCATGCCACATGGCCCAGCTAGCCGACGAGGCCATGCACGCACAAGGACACATGTCCACTGAATTACGGCGAAAGATGCCAACCAATCAGTGGCAGAGCTGGAACAAAATTAAGGGGGGTGCACCACTTTATCATATATATAGCAGTACATTACTCTAAATAATATTATTTAATCTTTATAGACAACTTTTAACACCAATACTAGTGAGTAGCGAGAAAAAATGCTTACCAAAATAAAAGAGGGAAGAAAGCTAAGGAGGGAACATCAAGAAATCATAAAAGACAATCGATCTAGGCAATATACATCCTCAAAGCTGCCAAGCTCAATGTTATCAATTGTCAAAAGCCTACAATAAAACTAGAATTGAAACATCTTAATTTTCAACTAAAATTGTATATATGGAGACATGGAGTAAACATGTAAAAAGGTAAAAGTAAATACATTACCTTTCAGTAAACTCGTTTTTTCATTTTAATAAAGCGGTCAACTACAGTCTTGTTGGTAACTTTTCTCATTTCTTCTTTCTCCACATAGCAAATAAGGCTATGACTTAAGTATTCATCACCCATACAATTGCGCAATTGTGTTTTCACAATCTTCATGGCTAAAAAACATCTCTCAACTGTAGCAGTTACGATAGGCAATACTAATACTAGCCTCAAAAGACAGTAAACCAAAGGATAGCAAATATGTTTTCTTGTCTCCACCATTTTCTGAGAAAGCTCACCAATTGTTTCTATGTGGGAGAATCTATCATCTTCTCTCACATCAGCGATGTATAGACTAAGATGATGGCTAAGATCTCTCAAGTCTGCAGAACTGGAATCATTAGGATAAAGTTTTGCTAGGTTCATCAAACTCTCCACATTAAAATCACGGAATGATTCTCTTGGATTGAAAGCAGTTGAGCAAACAAGCAATTCAGATGTTGTCTCGTTGAAGCGACTATTTAGCTCTTGAAGTAACCAATCAATAACATCATTAAAACAATCCACTTCATAATGATGCTTGTTCGTAATTCCTGTTTTTTTCCTTGGCTTCTTCGGATTAATGTATACTTCTCTCATCTCTAATTTAATAATATCATATTTGTCACAGAAATTATACACATCACCCTCCAATGTTTCCCATCCATGTATTCTGAGCTCATCCAAATGACCTTTAGTAGATCTCACACATTTAACCGCATTCACAATGTCTTTATCCTTCTGTTGTAGTGCTAATGACAAGGTGTTTGTGATTATTAGGACAGTCAACATGAGATGCAAATAAAAGACAAAGTTGAAAGACTGGAAGTACACTAAAAGACCTGCTGCTTGATCTCTTTTTGCCCTATCCTTGTCATCCTCTTTGACAAATTCAAGCACTTTGACAATTGTTGGGAACGTGTCTACCAAACTTTTGAGAGTTTTATAATGAGAACACCAACGAGTATCTCCTAGTCTTTGAAGACATTGCTCTTGATTTAATCCTTTTCCACTTTGAAGTAGCCCACAACCTAATGCATTGCTCACATGCTCATGATTAATGTCCCTAACCATGTCTCTTCTTTTAGTTGATCCACCAAGCACATTTAGCAAGGTAGAAATCATACCAAAGAAATTACTAATTCCTTTGTGCTTTCTCACAATAGCCACAACTATTAGCTACAATTGGTGGGCAAAACAATGGACATAATAAGCTGAACTACTCTCTCTCATGATCAATGACTGTAACCCATTAAACTCACCTCGCATGTTACTAGCCCCATCATACCCTTGGCCTCTTACTTGACTCAAGCCTAAATTAAATTCTACCATTAGAGCATTAATAGAAGACTTGATGTATGAAAAAGTTGTTTCCTTCACATGAACAAAACCAACAAACCTTTCTGTCACAATTCCACATTTATCAACGTATCTCAACACCACTGCCATTTGCTCTTTGCAAGAAATATCTCTTGACTCATCAACTAGCAAGTAAAACACATTACGGCCAAGTTCTTCCATAATAGAATGTAATATTTCCTTTGCAAAACATTCAACAATGTCTCTCTGAACTTCAGGAGACACCATAAGACAATTCGCTACTGCATTTTTCCCCACTACCTTGCCTAAAGCAATATCATGCTCTGCTAAGAAATCATAAAACTCCAAGAAATTGCCTTTGTTGTATGAATCATTGGACTCAACATGTCCCCGGAAAGGCAAACCTTGCTTTAAAAACCTTCTAGCAACATTAATTGATCCATTTAATCGAACAAAATATGCTTTTCTGGTGGCTTCACTTTGTACTTGCATATGAACATCAATGTGCTGAGCTCTTTGCAACAAAGCATCACAATTTTTCATGGCTTGATTATGTAAGCTACCGACACCACCAACATGCTCTTTTAGCCTACTTTTTCTATGCCATCCATTCCAACCATCAACAACAAATGCCTTATACCTATCCTCTTTCTTATTGCGATCTCTAAATAAGAAACAGAAAAAACAATATGCTCTATCTTTTGCCTTGCTATATTCAAGCCAACCTACAAACTCATCAAACCATTCCTCACTAAACTTTCTATCTTTACTTGAGATCTTTGTGATTGGAAAGCTAAATGGGCGTGGTTGGCAAGGCCCTTTCTGCAAGTATTTCCTTGTGACCCTATCTCTCTGATTTGGATGGTAATCATCAATCTCTTTTTTTAAGCCTGGGTCATATTCAATCTCCTTCTCCCAACTATTATCATTCGGTTCTAGACATGAATTCCCCATAACTACATTATTGGCACTCTCCGGTGCTTTCTTTTTAAGATACTTCTCCATAACTTGTCAATTAAATAGTTGTATCATGTTAAAAAATAATATTTAAACAATAAGCTTAAATATTCAATTGATCAAACCCTAACTTATAATCTGGATAAATGAAAAGGCACTATAAACAATCACATAAACTCATACTAATTTGATTATTTTGCTTAGAAAAAAATCAAACTAATTGGATAAAAGAAGGGGAAAATTGGAAAAAAGGAAAAGATAGAGAGATAGAGAGAGGACGAGGAGACAGACAGATTGACAGACACACGGCTGGGCGGTGCTGGCCTGGCCGGTGCTGTGGCCGTGGCCCGTGGGCGCATGGCGCGTGGCGACGTGGCGCGTCAAGTGTCAGCGACTGATCACTGAGGGGAGGGCTGAGGCGACGTCTCAGCAACTCAGGGAGCGACGCGCGTCGGCGGTCGGCGTCAGCGTCAAGACTTCAATACTTCACGAGTGAATGGGTGATCAGGACATCAGGCAATGAGCCAATGAGGTTTTGGTTTTTCTCTTTGCTGGCCGCATGGGCTGTTGATGCCTGATGGGCCTTCTGACCTTCTCCAGTCCAGCTCCTACTCCTCTCACCTCTAGGCCTACTTCTGTTGCTTTGTTGGATGATGGGCTAGATGGATGGTGCACAATTTTGGGCCTAGGGGGTTCCCATATGGTGAAAAGGGGGGGGATAAGTGGTAAAAATGAAAATTGGGCCGGGTGCCTGTGAACCTCTGCCCCTACGACCAATCATGTTAGTGTGCACTTGTACCCTCCGTCCAAAAAAAAAATTCTTAGCTATAAATCTAGATAATTGCTTATTCCGATTTTGTAACAGACCAGAATTTCGACTTTCAAAATTCTAACCAAAACAAAATAACAAAAAGACCTCGGAAGTAAAATCCTATAATTTCCAAACTAGGGAGCAACGATAAGAGGTTTTGACCAAGTTAAAATACTTTAGGAATGCATAAAGATTTTAGGAGTTAACTCACAAGAAACAAAAAATGTAATATGACTAACTATGTATAGATAAAAGTTTGACTTAAAATATGGAGATAAATAAATTATTACCTTTTTGTGCGCATACTCTTTATTTGGATTGCTTTTGGATTTTAAAGTGCATTTCCATAATAGGATGCATATACATTTGTATAGCCTAAATAATTTCTAAGGAGAATAGGTCTAACATAAAATCATAGAAAAATTCCTGTAAACACTATCCCACATAATTAATCCACTGTAAATTTTACATGATTTTATCATTTGAATAAATACTTCAATAAAATCCCTCAAATCAGCAAAACTAGGAAGCTAGCTAAAAATGAATAGGTATACTTATAAAATTCACCAAATAAAAATGAGGACTAATTAGACAGAGCCCTTTTGCCAAAGTGTGTGCCCACAAGAACCCTACCACCAGTAATTTTGGTTTAATTTATCTCCCAAAGAAAACACATCAAATGATAAGATCAAGGCACTGGAGAAATAAATGAAACTGCAGAAAAACTGGATCAACAACCCTACTTTGTAAATTCACCAAAAATAAACCAGATCACTTCTAGCAACAAAATTTGGCCAGAAGGTTAATCACATTCTTCTCTATCTCCAGTAATTTTTACCAAATTTTATCAATTCAATAAGTGTCTCAAATAAATACTCTTAATTCAGCAATACAGAAAAACTTGCACCTGCAGACAGCCTACTTGACACTTTTGCCAGAATTAATCCATCAATCACATTCTCACTAAATCTTACCAGAACCTGGATTAGATTGTAAAATAATTGCAGTAAAAATTCCAGTACAATCTTCACGTAACTTGAACATGAAATAATAGGACAAAGCTCACTGACACAGACTAGTGCACAGCAGAAACTGCTTTTTGGCCAAACTTTGCCATTTTCTCCAGAGAAATCCACAAGTCCCACAACTCTGAATTTTGGCACAGAGCTAGCCAATACCACCTACTGCCCACAGTAATTTTACCCAGATTTATACCCCATGGTAACTTAGCAAAACACTTGAGTAAAGACTGCATGCTTGACAGCTAGCAAGACAGCTTCTAGATGACTCCTCTCTCGTTCTTCACTTCCAAGTGGGACCCACAAGACCCCTGGCCCACCTGTAAGCCTCAGCCTTTCATGAGACAGTGTGCTTCACTCAAAAATCTACCCACCTTCTCTCTTTTCCCTAGAGATTAACTACAAGGGCCCACTAGTCATGGACAAAACCTAGCCATATGTGTGTGAAACCTTGTTGTCTTAAATGTGGGACCCACCTTGACCACTGTGGAGTTGGAGCACCTCAGCACTGCATGGCACAGGTGTCGTTTCCTCCTTCCTTTCTCCTTCCCAGCTCACAGACCAAGCCCTGGACAGCACACCCTTGGAGACCTCGACCGTTTCACTCCAAAATTCACCAGAGAACTCCACTCCTCTTCCTCTTCACGTTCCCACCGAAGTAACCAACGAAATCCCCAAGGATCACCGGCGGTGAAGTCGTCTGCTCCGCCACAGATAGTGTTCGATCGCGCCCGATGCACCTCCGGTGAGCCCCATCCCCTCTCAACCTCCGGAACATGATCTCTACCTTCTAACCATTCCATTTTCGTACCCTGTTGCCCTAGGAACCGCTGGCCGAAGTCACCGTGTCGCCGCCGTGCTCTGTCCCTGCTCTACTGGACCGCCGCTGTGACGCCATCGCCGTTCCGGCCACTCCAGAGCGCCGCAAGCCGAGCCACCGTGCCAACATCGTCGCCTCGTCTCTAGGAGCTAGCCGACCGAAGGGATCAAGCTGTGAAGCCATGGAACTCGAGATCGACGCCCTCTTCTTCCTCTCCGGCCAACTAGCGCCGCCGTCGATTTCTTTCTCTCTGGTAGTCCTCAGTTCGATTCATTGCACAGGAGCCATCTCTAGGAAGTCTTTAACCTGTTAGGCACCTTACCTCAACCGCAGGACAACGGAAGCAAGACAACGACGATCACCCGAAGCACTCCGCCGCCGTGAGACTTGTTCCGACGCGCTCGCCGCCGTTCCAGCCCTGCCGAGTGACTCAATAGCCTCAGTGAGTATCCCTGGCACTTTAGACACCACATGTATACATTATTTTGGTCTGTAATGTGACACCCATATGCATGCCGAGTAAGTTCGCCGCCTCCGTCGACGTCGCCGTCGATTCCGACCACCCCAGACGGTGAGACTACCACCTAAAGTGGCGCAAGAACTCGTAGGACATTCCTCCTTTAGTTAGCTCTATGAGATCTATCGCCGTTCGCCATCGCCGCCGCAGAGAAGCTCGTCGGCTACACCCCCTCTGTTTCGCCTGGCTGGACTGTCCGATCCGTGGGCAGACGGTCCGATCCATTGCCGCGCGCGCCTGCCCTGTTCTGTCTCACCGACGCGCGGGCCCCATCCTTTATGAAATCAGGGAAAAACAAATAAAATACTTAAAAGCCTTTCTGTTCAACTGAAAAATAGAATAAATTGTAAAATCCATAGTAAATTCATTTTAACTCCAAATTGGGTGAACTAAAATCTGTTGGAATCACAAAATTATGAACTTTATTTCTGTTGCTTGAAATCTGGAAGAATCAATACCTAAAATGTCTCAAAAATAATAAAGGATATAAAATACTTAAACACTATACTAATGCTAACTACTTCAACTTTAATTCAATTAATGTTTGATAAGTTCCTAAATACTGGACTTCTCAGTAGAAGACTAAAACTTGGTTAAATTTGAGCTAAAGATACTTTTATATAAAATGGAGGATAGGAGGATACCTTAATAGGCATATAAAAATACATTAACTTCTAAAATCTATAAATAATTCATATGAGCTTCAAAAATGATGAAATCAATTTTGTTAACTTCAAAATATTTGCTCTCCACTTCTGAAAACTGAGGATTTGCTAAAACTAGTATGAGAACTCTTTATATTTTATACAGAGGATAAATGTTTTATATAAGGTATAGGAGGTAAAATAATTCATAAAAATCATATAAACTTCATTTTTACTCTAAGTAAAATACACCCAAATGACACACACCACATTCCTCTCAGATATCAAAAGGTTAAATTTCATAAATACCTTGCCCTAAAACCCGTGCATACTAAAATACATGTAGAAATACGTATACTCGCCTAGAACTTGGGAAAATTAATCTCTCTTAAAAAAGAAGTCGATAAAATGGAAACTTCTTCACCACAATTCATCTAAAACCAGTACCTAGCCACTGTGTAAATTTCACACATATTAAGATAACTTCAATTTAACCTTATACCGTATTCTAACGTATTTTCGTATAGAACTCGTAAAATTCATAACTCTCAAACAGAACGTGATAAAATAGAAATTCCTTCACCTAAATTCACTTTAGACCAGTAGCAACCTAAGGCATAAATATCATGCATATTAGAGCATTTCATATTTTCTGCATTATTTGCTATTTATTCGATCGTACGTTATTTTCCTTTTAGAGAACGAATTCGATATCGGTGAAGAAGTGAAATAGTTGGAGTCCGAGTACTCAAGAGTAAGGCAAGTTTTCTCCCCTCCTCCTTGAACAAATTGAATCCTATGTTTTGGGGAATGAAATGTGTTGTTTGCAAAATTGCATGCGTATTTGTAACTATCGGTATTTAAATTGTGGAAATGGGTAGTTATAACCAATTTGTTGCATAACCAACCTTGAGAACTTGTATCCCTTGCTGATTGTAACCTTAGAAATCATTAGAGCATTTTAATTGTGCTTATTTGGGGCTATATATGCTTATACATATATAAATTGCTTAGCCATGCTTAGAGATATGCTAGAATAGATTGTGATCACTTTATAAATGAGATTTTGGGAATTTTATAACTTCTGGACAGAGGAGAAGCCTCTGGTTATTTGTGAACTAAAATGATGAAAAACCTGAATTTAGACTTGGGCGGCAAGTGGTGTGCATATGGAGTAGTTGCACACCGATAGGGGGAGTGTTCGCCCGGGTCAGTTAAGGACTGAACTCAGTGCCATATTCTCATGTTAAACAGTACAACCACATGTGCTAGTTATGGGATGGCCATAGTAGATTAAGTTACTTGATGTTTAGCCTTGCATTTTGGTAGGCAGAGTAGCATGGGCAGTGCCTACGAATGTACTGTAGGGCTGTTCAGCGGAGCTACCTATGTGAACCATGAGGGACTGTGATCACCTCATGGCATAGGCGTCTAAGTTGGTCCAGTACAACGTTGTGTGCCTCGTGGGGAGTCAGGAAGGCTGCCGCCACGGCGCTGGGTTTAAGGCGTGGGCCCGCCACCCACGGCATCGGGTTTGCACCCCGATGTGGAGTAACACACCTCGTGCTGGTGCAAGGCTAAATGTTAGGTAATGTAAAAGCTGTGTTGTGACCTCTAGACCGCATTCAACGTGAAGAGTGTGGTGGTACCGACGGGTACCGGACAAACTAGAGTGTAGCCGTTGGGCTTCTATCACATCATGTGGGTAACGATGTACAAACTCTGCAGAGTCAAAACTAATCGGTTAGCCGTGCTCACGGTCATGAGCGGCATGGTTGTGTCCATTGAGTATAGATTTATGTTTCTAAAATGCTTTATGAAATTGGGATGAGGATTGGTGATTTATGAGAACTACTATGATTATTACAATGTTTATGATGACTTGTTGCCAGGAGGGGCATTATGTTGGAAAATATTATGTTGATCACTTCGCTACTTATTATACTTGTTTAAATGCTTTCTAAATTACCGTTGCAAATGATTGTGAACTAAAATTAGCTTTATGCAAAACTGAACCCACAAATAGCCTTTCCTTGATTTAGAACTTGCATGTATTGTAGGATTGACATTGCCAGTACATTATTTCGGTAATGTACTGACTCTTGCTTGTATTTCCGTTGATTACCTGGTTGTAGGTTGAGTGCTACGGGATTCCGTTGCTTCTTCAGGATTGATTCTTTAAGGGGTGTACCCCTAGTCGGATTGCCTGTGGTATGGGTAGACAAGCTTCCGCTGAATCATATTATTTGGCCTTTTGGCCTATGTAACTCTGATGTAGAAAATTTAGTTTACTTACTTGTACAACCACTTATTGTATACCATTGCTAGAGATGAAAGTGTGGACTAGCAATTTTCCTGGGGCTAGTCTGCATGAGTATAGACTTAGAACAGTTGAGATGCATGGAGAATAGTTCAACCGTAGACCATGTCCTCAGAGATATGTATCGTGTTTGGTCGCCGCCTTCGTGTGGTTTGACGGGCATATCTCGCCGTGTGGACTGGTGTAACTATTCTTCCAAATATCTCTTGTGTTCTTAGTCTGGCGTTCGGTTGTTTTGCATTATATTTGGTGATTTGTGTGACAAGGCTGCGATGAGGTTGGATGGTTACAGTTTTATTTGGTTTTTATTCGAGATCCCATCCAACTAGATATTTCGCGTTGTCGTACCAATTACCTCTTATAGTGCAGAATAATCGGGTGCCCACAGCGGTGGTATCAGAGCCAATACCGACTATAGGAGCCCCTTAAATTGGTCGTTAGTTTGGCATTCTAAAAGTATTTTGAGAACTTTGCTCTCAGCTACAAACTATTTGTGAAAATAAATCTAATTCTTATGTCTCATCCCTCTTAAAGAACTACTCTTCCCTATGTCTCATATTTTGATTTTAAACTCCTATTCTTGTTCTATAGGACCGGAAACTTTTGAAAAATGGTACTTCTGAAAATTTATGTTGAGGAAACTCTTATTAAACTTTCCAAACCAGTACCAAGTGGTTTAAAAGTTTTTGAAAATTCCATTTGCAAAAGTAATTCCAAAAATCTAGTCGAATTTTTAAATATCGGTTTACAATGGCCTATAGAGTAGGTTTTGGAATAAAAGATGGCCAAACTAAAAATATGTTAGATTTAATAGGTTGTAACACTTCACCATGGTACCTCTGTACCAAAAATGAGTTTTGCGTGATTTTAATCTTCTCCTATCCCAGTATCTCAAAACTTACCGAAAGACCTAGAATGGATAGTTTGGGGCAGGTTTGGAATTGTTGTGCTTGGCCACTAGATTGTTTTCTTAGACGGACCTCCACAAACTCATGTAGCCTATGGATCCATTTAACTTCATTTAGTAAAAAGGAAAGTAAAATTTAAAATGCTTCAAGCTTGTCTTAAAATTCAAAAGCTAGTAGTTGCACAAGTTCTGAAAATCAGTAGTTAGCATATTTCATAATTTTGTATAGGTCATACTAAACATACTAAAATTCTGAAATTTTTATAGTAGCCTGTAGACTTACCCAGTAGGCATCATGAATTTTTCTGGAATTTTTAGGTCATTGCATCACGGCATAAGAATTCAACTATGATGCATGCACATGTTCTGAAATCTGTAGATAGCCGATTTGTAAAATTTTGTATAGCCCAAACCATAGGTGTTAAAATTTGAGCTGTTTCCAGTAGATTGTAGACTCACATGGGGAGCACATGAATTAACCTTGAATTTTTAGACTACTACATCACTACATAAAAATTCAAATAGAATACATGGTCATGTTCTGAAATCTGTAATTGACATACTTCATATTTTTGTGTAAGTTAAACCATAGGTGATAAAATCTTGATCTTTTACCAGTAGCTCGTAGACTCTCCCAGTAAGCTTCTGGAATTTTTATGGAATTTTTAGACGACTGAATCATGATCAAATAATCCACACATTAGATATGTTCAGAATCTGGAACCTGTAGGTTACCTACTTAACATATTTGTAGAGCCCAAACCATGAGTGACAAAATAACCATTTTTGGTCAGTAATTTAGGAACCCAGTGAGGAAGCCCTAGGAATTTTCTTAGAATTTTTGAACCAGTTTGTTAAAAACTAAAATTCGACAAGTGCACTAGCAATTTGCTCCAGCACTGTATAGTCTGTCTTGTTTATTTTTTCCACAAAAATCTATTTGTGTAAAAATTCTAATTCTTTCCCAGAACAAAGAGAAATTTAAGAGAACTTGCATACAAAATTTTTGTAATTTAATCAGGTCTGTAGAATATCCCTTAGACCCTGTCATTACCAGATAAGTGCATAAGACAGACTCTAGGGTATAGTTGCTAAATTGTTCTTCACAAATGTAATTGATCGAAACTTCTAAAAATCTTAAAGGGGGGTAGTACCTCTAATTCGAAACATAAGTCAAGATGCATCGCAAGCTCTAAGGTACCTAAAGCCTTCCTAAGTAAGATCGATCATACTTGCTAGGTATCGGGTAGGTTTTGCTCCTAGAACTATAGTAGTTTGATAGTTTCTTTTAGCTTTTACCGGTTCTAAATCATGTATGTCCACCAAATCTTTCTAGGTGAACTTGAGAAGTGTTAGTTAGAAATTGCCTAGGGTATATCGGTCTTTAATTTAGGAGAGACCATACATTTAGAACTAAAATATGCCTCTAGTTACTACTAGCATCTCCAAAAACCACTAATTGTTATCTTGCCTAAAGTTGTGTCCACCCACATTGAAATAGAAATTTTTAGTTAGTAGAAACCCATTTATCAAGGAAGTTCCACGAGTAAGCTAGGAGACTTTGATAGGGGAACGAAAATTTTAGAAGCCAAAATAGAGTTAGATAATAAACTTCTGACCTTCGAATCTCCATAACATCTCGTACCAAAAACCCTATTACCCAGAGATTAGACCCTGGATTAGTAGAACCTATTACCATAAGCATGAACATCTCATCGCATCACGCGTTGCACCATTGTATCAATATATCGCACCATGATACATGTGCACCACCATAGAGCCTTGCACCATTACATCAACATATTGCACCGTTGCACATGTGCATCATCATAAAAAGACATGAGCAATACATCATAACATGCGAGCATCATCTCATTGCAATCATACATTGCACCATACTCAGCATTGCACCATGACATGGGGGCGTCATCATATTGCAACCATGCATTGCACCATGCTTTCATGATCCTGCACTACATCATGCCATGTAATGCACAATACATTCAAGCAATTCTGCATCATGGCAAGCATGTGTAATTGCACCATATCATGAATTGCATCATACCCTCAGGCAATTGCATAGCACCATTCCATCTATGCATCACGTCATCTGGCGCATAGCATCAACGCACCATCTGCAACATTGCACCATGTAACTCATCATTGCATTATATTATGGTTGCACCACATTATGCATGGCATCTTGTCATTCATAACTGCATTGCACTATTCATCATATCATCCATGATTGCATCATGATTATCCATTACACCTTATCATTCATGGTTGCATCATGGAGCCATATATACCAACCTAGAAACACTTCAGCCCAGTTTAACCCTATTCTAGGTTACCCAACTCAAGTTAGAGGATTTCTAGCACCACTATTCCATATTCCCCACCTATTTATAACATTTTTGTTAGTTAGTCAACCTAAGGTTGAGATATCGAAAACCCAAGTTCATCCTAGCTTGTTCCATCATTCACCGTATAAGTTGGAGGAGTTGAAGGTTCGCTGATCTCGTCACCGAGACTGGGAGTGCGACTGCTAGGGCCGTTGCCGTTTCGGGCGATAGAGAGCAAGCCGAACCGAGAGACTTCACCACCTTCCCCATCACGCTACCAAGAACTAGCACCTTGATCCTATAAACATCCAATTCTTTAACCTTTATCCTAAGTTAGCTCTCATCTTAAGTCATCTAACATTTTTTTTTCCTTTAGAATATTGGCAACTAGAAATTAAGCTCTTAATTGAATCACATAAGACATCAAGTGCATTGATCTACATTTGCTTTACTAAACACTAGTGTACCTTCCATAATAGTATAGTATAGCCAATCATTTGGTCATCTTGGTATCATTAGGTTAATGAAAATAGTATTGCTAAGAAAATTTATAGCAGGCCTGACCTACTAGATTAGTTGTCCTCTGCTCACTAGTTCACATCCTAAAAATTTTAAGAGGGGTAGCATACCAAGTCAGCATGTTTTATAATTTTGTATACATCATACTATACACGATAATTTAAAAAAAAAAACAGTAGCCTACAGATATCTCTAGTAGACTTCACGAATTTTTCTGGAAACTTTGAATCAGTGCACCATGGCATAAAAGTTTAACTAAGCCGCATGCTCACGTCTTGCAATCTGTAGTCAGCTGAATTAATAATTTCGTGTAGGACAAACCATAAGCTCTAGAATCATGACTTTTGTTCAGTAGCTCCTAGACATATCAGGGAAGTTCCATTAATTTTCTGGAATTTTTGAACTAGCAGATTAGGATATAAAAATTTAACAAGAGCACTTAACAAGCTGTTTTAGAACTGCATCATAGGTCTTGTTCAGTTTCTTCAGGAACATCCACATGGGCCAAAAAGAAAACCAAATCTCTCATAGAATAGAATATCCTTCACTAGGAATTGGAATCTAAAAGTTTTATAATTTTGTCACCTCTCTAGTTTGACCCTTAGGCTTGTTTTTTAGCTTATAAACATGTAGGACAGACCCAAATAACTAGTTGGCTTATCCTCGTTTTTATCAATCTAATTAGTCTAATTTTCTTTAGGAGGGTGGTACACTAAAATGAAGACATAGAATAAAAAAAAAGTTAGAATCCTTGAACATCCATAGTATGTTCTAATTTAGCAGCTTCTAAATTTAATGAAATCAAATCATTTGATTGCGTCTACAAACCTAAAGGGATTTCAAAACTAGTATCATATACATGTATTCTAGGACAAGCTTATGCATTTAATAGGTCTAAAATCTACTTAGAACCTATACCTTAGTATCCTATAAAGCTTATAACCTTGTATCATCAAAGTGCCTTAAACTAGGATCTACCGGGTCAATAGCATTACCCAATAATACCCCTCATGTAACCCTTTATGTATAAACCCTTGACAATGGATGAAATGGTAGTAATTGAGTACCAATTTAAATCAGAACCTGAAATTATAGTTTGAACAATAAGTAGCCAAACATGCATCAAAGAAATCTTTCCAAAAATACAAATTCATTTGGGCTAAGGACCAAATCAGAGTCATGCTAGATCACTAGAAAAAAATTCCTCAACTAATACTGAACGTTTGTTGTTCAAAAAACTTAGGTAAATCCGCCTAGTTCCACCTGAGAAAAATGTTGTTCGCCTAAAACCTGTCTTGAAGCAAAGACCTATCAACCATACCATGTTAGCCATCCTTCCTCCAGGAAAATAGAAAATACTGTGATGTTAATAAGCAAAATTGTAGACATGGCACCTTAGGTAGCCTCCACATCTACCAATTTTTGAACAAGTCTAGTAAACCAAGACCCAAGAACATCCCATCCTCTTTACCAGTCGGACCCGAATCTCGGGGACGAGATTCATTTTAAGGGGGGTAGAGCTGTAACAGACCAGAATTTCGACTTTCGAAATTCTAACCAAAACAAAATAACAAAAAGACCTCGGAAGTAAAATCTTATAATTTTCAAACTAGGGAGCAACGATAAGAGGTTTTGACCAAGTTAAAATACCTTAGGAATGCATAAAGATTTTAGGAGTTAACTCACAAGAAACAAAAAATGTAATATGACTAACTATGTATAGATAAAAGTTTGACTTAAAATATGGAGATAAATAAATTATTACCATTTCGTGCGCATACTCTTTATTTGGATTGCTTTTGGATTTTAAAGTGCATTTCCATAATAGGATGCATATACATTTGTATAGCCTAAATAATTTCTAAGGAGAATAGGTCTAACAAAATCATAGAAAATTCCTGTAACCACTATCCCACATAATTTATCCACTGTAAATTTTACATGATTTATCATTTCAATTACTTCAATAAAATCCCTCAAATCAGCAAAACTAGGAAGCTAGCTAAAAATGAATAGGTATACTTATAAAATTCACCAAATAAAAATGAGGACTAATTAGATAGAGCCCTTTTGCCAAAGTGTGTGCCCACAATAACCCTACCACCAGTAATTTTGGTTTAATTTATCTCCCAAAGAAAACACATCAAATGATAAGATCAAGGCACTGGAGAAATAAATGAAACTGCAGAAAAACTGGATCAACAACCCTATTTTGCAAATTCACCAAAAATAAACCAGATAACTTCTAGCAACAAAATTTGGCCAGAAGGTTAACCACATTCTTCTCTATCTCCAGTAATTTTTACCAAATTTTATCAATTCAATAAGTGTCTCAAATAAATACTCTTAATTCAGCAATACAGAAAAACTTGCACCTGCAGACAGCCTACTTGACACTTTTGCCAGAATTAATCCATCAATCACATTCTCACTAAATCTTACCAGAACCTGGATTAGATTGTAAAATAATTGCAGTAAAAATTCCAGTACAATCTTCACGTAACTTGAACATGAAATAATAGGACAAAACTCACTGACACAGACTAGTGCACAGCAGAAACTGCTTTTTGGCCGAACTTTGCCATTTTCTCCAGAGAAATCCACAAGTCCCACAACTCTGAATTTTGGCACAGAGCTAGCCAATACCACCTACTGCCCACAGTAATTTTACCCAGATTTATACCCCATGGTAACTTAGCAAAACACTTGAGTAAAGACTGTATACTTGACAGCTAGCAAGACAGCTTCTAGATGACTCCTCTCTCGTTCTTCACTTCCAAGTGGGACCCACAAGACCCCTGGCCCACCTGTAAGCCTCAGCCTTTCATGAGACAGTGTGCTTCACTCAAAAATCTACCCACCTTCTCTCTTTTCCCTAGAGATTAACTACAAGGGCCCACTAGTCATGGACAAAACCTAGCCATATGTGTGTGAAACCTTGTTGTCTTAAATGTGGGACCCACCTTGACCACTGTGGAGTTGGAGCACCTCAGCACTGCATGGCACAGGTGTCGTTTCCTCCTTCCTTTCTCCTTCCCAGCTCACAGACCAAGCCCTGGACAGCACCCCCTTGGAGACCTCGACCGTTTCACTCCAAAATTCACCAGAGAACTCCACTCCTCTTCCTCTTCACGTTCCCACCGAAGTAACCAACGAAATCCCCAAGGATCACCGGCGGTGAAGTCGTCTGCTCCGCCACAGATAGTGTTCGATCGCGCCCGATGCACCTCCGGTGAGCCCCATCCCCTCTCAACCTCCGGAACATGAATCTCACCTTCTAACCATTCCATTTTCGTACCCTGTTGCCCTAGGAACCGCTGGCCGAAGTCCGTGTCGCCGCCGTGCTCTGTCCCTGCTCTACTGGACCGCCGCGTGACGCCATCGCCGTTCCGGCCATCCAGAGCGCCGCAAGCCGAGCCACCGTGCCAACATCGTCGCCTCGTCTCTAGGAGCTAGCCGACCGAAGGGATCAAGACTGCGAAGCCATGGAACTCGAGATCGACGCCCTCTTCTTCCTCTCCGGCCAACTAGCGCCGCCGTCGATTTTCTTTCTCTCTGGTAGTCCTCAGTTCGATTCATTGCACAGGAGCCATCTCTAGGAAGTCTTTAACCTGTTAGGCACCTTACCTCAACCGCAGGACAACGGAAGCAAGCCAACGACGATCACCCGAAGCACTCCGCCGCCGTGAGACCTGTTCCGACGCGCTCGCCGCCGTTCCAGCCCTGCCGAGTGACTCAATAGCCTCAGTGAGTATCCCTGGCACTTTAGACACCACATGTATACATTATTTTGGTCTGTAATGTGACACCCATATGCATGCCGAGTAAGTTCGCCGCCTCCGTCGACGTCGCCGTCGATTCCGACCACCCCAGACGGTGAGACTACCACCTAAAGTTCCTAAATACTGGACTTCTCAGTAGAAGACTAAAACTTGGTTAAATCTGAGCTAAAGATACTTTTATATAAAATGGAGATAGAGGATACCTTAAATAGGCATATAAAAATACATTAACTTCTAAAATCTATAAAATAATTCACATGAGCTTCAAAAATGATGAAATCAATTTTGTTAACTTCAAAATATTTTGCTCTCCACTTCTGAAAACTGAGGATTTGCTAAAACTAGTATGAGAACTCTCTTTATATTTTATACAGAGGATAAATGTTTTATATAAGGTATAGGAGGTAAAATAATTCATAAAAATCTTATAAACTTCATTTTTACTCTAAGTAAAATACACCCAAATGACACACACCACATTCCTCTCAGATATCAAAAGGTTAAATTTCATAAATACCTTGCCCTAAAACCCGTGCATACTAAAATACATGTAGAAATACGTATACTCGGCTAGAACTTGGGAAAATTAATCTCTCTTAAAAAAGAAGTCGATTAAATGGAAACTTCTTCACCACAATTCATCTAAAACCAGTACCTAGCCACTGTGTAAATTTCACACATATTAAGATAACTTCAATTTAACCTTATACCGTATTCTAACGTATTTTCGTATAGAACTCGTAAAATTCATAACTCTCAAACAGAACGTGATAAAATAGAAATTCCTTCACCTAAATTCACTTTAGACCAGTAGCAACCTAAGGCATAAATATCATGCATATTAGAGCATTTCATATTTTCTGCATTATTTGCTATTTATTCGATCATACGTTATTTCCTTTTAGAGAACGAATTCGATATCGGTGAAGGAGTGAAATAGTTGGAGTCCGAGTACTCAAGAGTAAGGCAAGTTTTCTCCCCTCCTCCTTGAACAAATTGAATCCTATGTTTTGGGGAATGAAATGTGTTGTTTGCAAAATTGCATGCGTATTTGTAACTATCGGTACTTAAATTGTGGAAATGGGTAGTTATAACCAATTTGTTGCATAACCAACCTTGAGAACTTGTATCCTTGCTGATTTGTAACCTTAGAAATCATTAGAGCATTTTAATTGTGCTTATTTGGGGCTATATATGCTTATACATATATAAATTGCTTAGCCATGCTTAGAGATATGCTAGAATAAGATTACAGTGATCACTTTATAAATGAAATTTTGGGAATTTTATGACTTCTGGACAGAAGAAGCCTCTGGTTATTTGTGAACTAAAATGATGAAAAACCTGAATTTAGACTTGGGCGGCAAGTGGTGTGCATATGGAGTAGTTGCACACCGATAGGGGGAGTGTTCGCCCGGGTCAGTTAAGGACCGAACTCAGTGCATATTCTCATGTTAAACAGTACAACCACATGTGCTAGTTATGGGATAGCCATAGTGGATTAAGTTACTTAATGTTTAGCCTTGCATTTTGGTAGGCAGAGTAGCATGGGCAGCGGTCTACGAATGTACTGTAGGGCTATTCAGCGGAGCTACCTATGTGAACCATGAGGGACTGTGATCACCTCATGGCATAGGCGTCTAAGTTGGTCCAGTACAACGTTGTGTGCCTCGTGGGGAGTCAGGAAGGCTGCCGCCACGGCGCTGGGTTTAAGGCGTGGGCCCGCCACCCACGGCATCGGGTTTGCACCCCGATGTGGAGTAACACACCTCGTGCTGGTGCAAGGCTAAATATTAGGTAATGTAAAAGTTGTGTTGTGACCTCTAGACCGCATTCAACGTGAAGAGTGTGGTGGTACCGACGTGTACCGGACAAACTAGAGTGTAGCCGTTGGGCTTCTATCACATCATGTGGGTAACGATATACAAACTCTGCAGAGTCAAAACTAATCGGTTAGCCGTGCTCACGGTCATGAGCGGCATGGTTGTGTCCATTGAGTATAGATTTATGTTTCTAAAATGCTTTATGAAATTGGGATGAGGATTGGTGATTTATGAGAACTACTATGATTATTACAATGTTTATGATGACTTGTTGCCATGGAGGGCATTATGTTGGAAAATTATTATGTTGATCACTTCGCTACTTATTATACATGTTTCTAATGTTTTATTAAATACCGTTGCAAATGATTGTGAACTAAAATTAGCTTTATGCAAAACTAAACCCACAAATAGCCTTTTTCCTTGATTTAGAACTTGCATGTATTGTAGGATTGACATTGCCAGTACATTATTTCGGTAATGTACTGACTCTTGCTTGTATTTCCGTTGATTACTTGGTTGTAGGTTGAGTGCTACGGGATTCCGTTGCTTCTTCAGGATTGATTCTTTAGGGGGTGTACCCCTAGTCGGATTGCCTGTGGTATGGGTAGACAATCTTCCGCTGAATCATATTATTTGGCCTTTTGGCCTATGTAACTCTGATGTAGAAAATTGAGTTTACTTACTTGTACAACCACTTATTGTATACCATTGCTAGAGATGAAAGTTTGGACTAGCAATTTTCTTGGGGCTAGTCTGCATGAGTATAGACTTAGAACAGTTGAGATGCATGGAGAATAGTTCGACCGTAGACCATGTCCTCAGAGATATGTATCGTGTTTGGTCGCCACCTTCGTGTGGTTTGACGGGCATATCTCGCCGTGTGGACTGGTGTAACTATTCTTCCAAATATCTCTTTGTTCTTAGTCTGGCGTTCGGTTGTTTTGCATTATATTTGGTGATTTGTGTGACAAGGTTGCGATGAGGTTGGATAGTTACAGTTTTATTTGGTTTTTATTCGAGATCCCATCCAACTAGATATTTCGCGTTGTCGTACCAATTACCTCTTATAGTGCAGAATAATCGGGTGCCCACAGTTTTATAGCCAGAAACATGTTTGTTTGGATCGAAGGAAGTATGGAGATACTGATACTCATTGTTGTTCGTCGATCCCATCATTTTATTTTCTTAATTCTTAGTTCCTGGCAAATTCTACATTGCAAGCTATTATTATGCTAACTTGGATTATATATATTTTCGGATCTGCTTATCATCGTGGACCCCAATGTATCAGTTACATGAGTTTTTGAGGGAATGACTAAGTCCTTTTTTGGAGTATCTTTCCTTTCTCTCAACATGGGAGCCATCTAGGATGTCACTATTCATGATATTTTTCACCCATACAGATGAATTTCAATTAACATCGGCATTCGGACCGGCTACGTGCGAAGCAAGGCTCGTGAGGCAGGATCTTGGCGCACCCATGTCTCATGGGCGATGAAACAGTGTGCTGAAGAACACTATTTAGTTTATCAATTTGAGTCTATTAGCTTGTGTTCCATTCATTTAGGACTCGGTTGTTTAGAAGTTCTCTATATAAAGTACTAAACATTGTCTATCAGAATAAGGCAGCATTATCAGTTCGTCTCCCATCTCCTATATTAGTTGGATTACTTGATATGTGGTTTGTGGGGCCTGATGTGACTTAACTGATCTACCTTATAATGCACTAACTGCATTTACTCATGACCATGACCATCACCATGTGACACATCCGACGTTCTATATCAACTGCGTTATATCTAACGCTCTAGAGAGCCTCCACTCCTAACTGCCCCCCACAGATCGGGATCGCTCGTCTCCACGCGTCAATCATTGTCGATGTTTTATGTCAGTTGTATTGAATATGGGGCTATTTGTCGGACCTAAACTCAAAGGATTCGAAAGGACATAGAAAGTTTATCCTGGTTCAGGCCCTCAAGGTAAGGTAATATCCTACTTCTAGCTGTTGTGTATTGCTTTCGCAGGATCTTTGGTGAGACTTTCATATGTCCCCGAGGGCTCCCTACCCCTCCTTATATACTGGAGGGATAAGGATTACAGGGTAGCCCCTGAGACCTTCATAGTTGAGTCACAGCTGATGTCGAGTGCTCATCCTCCATGGTGAAGAGATTCCCGAGTGCTTTGCTCCCAACTATTCTTTGTCCGAGTGCTTCTTCTTCCAAGTCCTATTTCATGTCAGCTGATAACAAGGCTATGAAGGGCTTCATGGAAAAATATGAATAGTGTGCGTCGAATAGGCACACCTATTAGGTGTAGCCACTCAACTTTGTGCTGAATTGAGAAACAATTAAACATAAAGTCAAAGATCTTAAATCTTTAAGTCTTTTCCGAGTGATATATTTCTCAGAAAATCGACTCTTCAATCAATTATTGACTGGAATTTTGCTCATGGCAATATGGCTAAGCATGTAAGCCGTGTATCACTATGGACCCAAGCCCAATGTGTGATAAGGTGTACTTGAAAGATACCTGCATCCCCAATTTTAATGCAGACCAGCTATTAATCCTTATAAGGATATATCCACAATACCTGAGAATAATCAAGATACCCAAATGTATACACCCGGCTGTACGCTTAGCATGAAGCGTATCTGATTATTTAATCGGTCTTTGTAAAATAGCACATGTATCACGATTTTAACGCTATTAACGAGCGACCCAATAGGGCATGCTATTTAAGAACTCATATCTTCAGGCTACTACCGAATAAGCCGGCTCAAACTGACATACCCACCGCAACCCATAAAATTCGGAGATTTTGACCATCGCTCAACCTATCCATTGCTCTAGGGATATGCCACCGAAGTGTAGCAGATTTTGATATCGAAATCGTCGCAGAAATCCTTGAATACGCCGCCCGTAAACTGAGTGCCTTTGTCTATAATGATGTGATTGGGGACTTCAAATCAGTATATGATACTCAATATAAAGTCTTTTTCCCTGGCCGCAGTGATGGTTGCAACGGATTTAGCCTTAATCCACTTTGTGAACTTGTCCATAGTGACCCTCCTGGCACCTTCTTGAATGACCCGACTATGTCGAGCCCCAAGATCACAAAGGGCCATGAAATTGGTAATAGTCTGCAACTCTTGAGCCGGGAGATTTGTTTTCCGAGCGAAAAATTGGCAACCCTTGCATGACTGGACGAGTGTTTCAGTGTCGCTAATCGCAATCAGCCAGAAGAATCCTTGTTTGTAGGCCTTTCCGAGTAACGTTCTGGATGCAATGTGGTTGCCACAGATGCCCGAGTGGATAAATTGTACAATTTGCTTGCTGAACTCCGGATGCACTTCGGCGACATAGGTCTCCTCTGACTACAATAAAGCTTTTGCTTCGTCGCTTGACTCGCTCAGCTTCATTGTGATCTTTAGAGAGTTCGTCTTCTAGTAGGAATTGAATGATTGGGGTTCTCCAGTCTTGAAAAATAATGAGCATCTCCATAGGCTCTGGGATTGGTGTAGCCTCCGACGGCACGGGTTCTAGCTTCATCTTGACTAAGAGCTCCAATAGTGTCTTCTTTCCTTGTTTTGGCTAAATAGGTACCGGAATGTTGTGCTAACGCGGGATTCGGCTATTGACCCTCTTGGGACATACCCAACATGGCAAAATTGTAGCTGAATAAGGTATCCGAACCTCGCATTAGCATAGGATTCGTCTAGCAACCCTCATGGGGCGTACCCTACCCAGTAGAGTTGTGGCCAAATAAGATACCCGAACCTTGCATTAGCACTGGATTTGGCAGGCAACCCTCATAGGGTGTACCCTTCCTAGCAGAGTGATACCCGAGCCCCGACTGGTGCCGGAGGTCAGTTGTTGGCCCATATGAAGCGCACCAAGGTAAAGGTGACATCTGTGTCCCGACTGGCGCGAGTACTCAATCAGTAGCCCTCATGAAGTATTCCAAGTGATTCTTGAAGCATCATACTCTAAGTGTACCTTGGCAGACTGGTCTAGCCCCTGAGTATAGGAGATAGGCTTGTAACCATAAGTCACTGTTACGCATATTCGGAACTGGGCCCTGCATTATAAACATATCGAATGAGTAGCATCTAATGAAGAAAACAACCACCCGAAGAAAATTTATGTATTTTACAACATATGTAAATATGTGTTCCTCCTCTTATTGATATTAATTTCCCCGAGTAGTTGACCCCTTACGTTTAACCACTATGCCCGACTAGTCATAGCCCCCGAGCGTCGGGAGTGGGCTCATGACTTGAGTTCGTCTTTTATGGAGCAAAGCTTCATGGATCAGAATTTATAATACTCGGTACTTTTGCAACCATTAAGAGTAAAAACAGAAAGTGCGTAGCATGTATACCTATTAGGTGTAAGCGGCTGCGGCATTGGTGAGGCCGAGTGAGGAATTGACGATCTTATCCCCCCTAGATCCGATCCTGACTGGCACTAAGCCGTATCTGAGTCAAACCAAAGGGAAGTGAGTTGCCTCCAGCCCCGTTTAGATGAGAACATCATATAATGTTGAAAATATTTATCAGAAAGCGACTTAGTTGTTCAATATTCCACGAGTTGGGACTGGGGTTGCCATCCATGCGTTTGAGCACCCGAGCATGTCACATGTCATTCTGATAAGCTTCGGTTCTAGGAGGTCGAGGATGGTTGCGATCAACTATGGCCACGATGTCCTCCGACTTGCGCTTGTGGTTCCCATGCTTGGATAGGGCCGTGTCGTCCATCTCATGTCGCTCCTTTTGTCCGGGCTTGTCGTCCAGTGCCTCGGCAACAGTGCCGGCCGAGTCGGCATATTTGTTTGCCTTCTTGAAGAGGGCTTGGATGGAGTTGGGCGGTTTTGGAGTAAACTTGGCGATGAATGGCGTATACCTGACACCCTTGCAGAAGGCAGCAATGACCACCTTGTCGTTGATCTTGGGGATGGAATTCCTCTTCTTAGAAAAGCAGTTGATGAAGTCCCAGAGCGACTCGTTCTTCCTCTGGTGGCATTGATACAAATCGTACTCGGATGATAGCCTTTTGTATGATCGCAACATCTGAAGTTGTCTTGTTGGATGGGATAAGTGTGTCTCTAGATTGCTGGCGTAGTCAGCGTGCATCTTGACTCAGGGTAGAACCCTTGGACACCACGAAGACCTCACGCAGAGGCTAGAAGCTTGCCGAGCTGCTCTCCGACTGAAAGTCGGACTCGGAGTACTGTAGTGGCGTCATGACGACCCCAACCTCTCTAGACCCAATCCCGAGCACCTCTGGGCCATATCCGAGTCAAGTTCCAGAGGATTGGTTTTGCCGCATCAGACTTGAGTTGAAGATGGCTACAGCGCTGTCAAGTCCGAGTGCGAGATTGATGATCTCGTCTCCCTTGGATCCGATCTCAACTGGTTCGAGGCCGAGTCTGAGTCGAACGCTAGGAAAGAGAGTTGTCCCAGGGCTCGTAGATCTTGGATATCGCCGAAGCATGTTGCTGAAGACTGCCACGGTGCTGAGTAGGCCAACCAGCGCAAAATTGGCATTATCCTTATCCAACTGGGCTGAAACCAAGTCGGACAAGGTGGGTTGCCAAATTTGTCAGCGGTGAAGTCAAGGCTCCCAAAACTGATGGCATGTCTGGGAGAGAAGGCGATGAAGTCGAGGCTCCCGATGTTTTATATCGGTTGTATTGAATATGGCACTATTCGTCAGACCTAAACTCGATGGATTCGAAAGGACACAGAAAGTTTATTCTAGTTCACGCCCTCAAGGTGAGGTAATACCCTACTTCTAGCTATTGTGTATTGCTTTCGTAGGTTCTCTGGTGAGATTGTCATATGCCCCAGGGGACTCCCTACCCCTCCTTATATACTGGAGGGATGAGGATTACATGGTAAGAATCCTAGTCAGATACAACCAAGGGCTTTCCTTATTAGTAAATAGAGTATCCGGCTAGGACTATATCCCTTTTGTTGTCTTGCAAGGTAACATGAAGCCGAGTCCTACTCTATCTCCAATTGTAGGGGCTAGCCCAACCTCTATCCGAGTGGCCATAATTGACTTCCTTGAGATACCCGGGGCCCATGGCCACCACAATCGTACTTGGATAACATGGCCTCCAACCCTTAAATCACACCTGTCCCCGCACTCTGCTCTCCATTGCCTCCGCCAAAACCCTGGAACCACGTGGATGCTCCTTGCCACCATCCTCTTTGCTACCATCCCAAAGCCGGTCATTCTTGCCCAGGCGTCATCGTCGATGGACCCCTCTGCCCCACTGTGTCCATGATCCGCCTCCCCCCTGTTGTAAAAGTTAGCCGATATAGCAAAACTACGACTAACCTCCTCGATCTTGTCAGCCATTGATCAACCATGACATGCCAGATGACAACACAGGAACACACGATATTTGTTAACGAGGTTTAGCCAAAGCCTAATCCACAGGGCTCTGATTGTGGCACTCCTCCCCAATCAATAGATCACACTAGCTGCTACGAGTCTATTGCCTCACCACCATCCTCTCCCTGCACGCCTGCACTATATTATTGTTATCATGGTTACATTGCAGCGCTCCCCTCTTTATTTAAAGGGTTGCCGGATTACAGAGTCTGACTCTAACTCCACCCCCTACCACATAATATAACTCGAAGTCCAACTGTAGAACTAGTATATTTGGCTCCTGTTTCAACAGCGCCCTAGCCCCATCTTGCGTCAGCTCTCTGCCTCCGCTTCGCCTCATCGTCAGGCGGGCAAGGAACCAAGGCCGTCCCGCGGCATCGTGCGTCAAAGAGGATCTCGAGTCGATGGAGTCTATCGGGAAGACGATGGCGGCGCAGCTCCAATGGTCTTCGGGTCGAACAAAGCAGTGGCCGGTGGACGAGGACGAGCTCACTACGGCGGTTCCGCAGATGGCGAGGACTTGGCCCGGTGGTGCTCCAACAACGCAGGGACGGCAGCTGGAGTTCTTCGGTGGTAGCAACGGTAGCAAACATGGGAGAAGGAGCGCCTATAGGGACTCCTCGCCACCATGCAACAGGTGAGGGGCAAGTGAGTGAGAAAGATCTCCCGCGTGACGGTTGGGCAATTAACTCCTGCATTTGCATCTTGCTGCAGGAGGCTAATGAGATTTGGGGGCTGTACTTGGATTACTATCTTAACTCGGGAATCATCTTCCACCACTAGAGGCTAGAGGTGAGTGACTGATGTGGTGAGGCTGGTCGATTGTGCTCACAATGCTGCGGGTGTTGTACCAATCCAACCTACACCATTCTGATAATACTTACTATGCAGGAACCCTGTTCGATGTTTTGCCCAGGAGAGCATGGAGAGAGTTTGATCCAATACTGTTACACCAATGCTATCCTGTGGTGATGACAAAAGTTTATCTTTTTGTAGCCGAGGTCAATGGCCAGGGTCAATCATTTTTTCTCTTGAAGGGTACATCCTCTTGAAAATTAACTGGCTCGTTCATGATTGTAAGTGATGATATCAAGTCATGATTATTTTCCACGCAAAAAAAAAGAGTAAGTGATGGTTATTCTAATCTTGGCAGAGTAGGTGTTTGATCATGTGGTGTACATCTCTGGTTAGACTTATGCCTTGAGTTCAACAAACATGTAAGCAATATGTTCCTTATTTAATTTCATATGTTGTGGAGGCCATGGGCCCTGCGTACTTCATGGACAACAATGCGGTCACTCGGATAGAGGGTGGGCCTACCATGTAATTAGGGATATGGTAGAACTCGGCTTTAAGTTATCTTGCATAACAGGGAAAGCGATATAGTCCTGACCGGTTACTCTATGTTCTTAGAGGAAAGCCCCTTGGTCAAGTCCGACTAGGATTCTTACCATGTAATCTTGCCTCCTCAGTATATAAGGAGAGGCAAGGAGCCCCCTGGGGCATATCGACATACACACAACCAATCTCGCCAAAGAAATCTCGAAGGCAATACACAACAGCTGGAAGTAGGGTATTACCTCACCTTGAGGGCCTAAACTAGGATAAATCTTTTGTGTCCCTTCATCCATCAAGTTTAGGTCTTATGAATAGCCCCATAATCAATGCAGCTGATATAAAACATCAATAGTTGGCGTGCCAGGTAGGGGCATCATCAAGATCATCGTTAATAAGCCTGATAGATCTAATCACCAGAGTCGAAGGGATCAACTTCATCCCCAGACAAGTCATCAACTTCGGTAGCCTCGACTTTATCACTGACAATCTCAGCAATCTCACCCTGTCCGACTCGGTTTCGACTAGATCGGCCAGGGACCAGGCCGACCCAACGCCAGTCGGCTTACTCAACGCCACAGTGGTCTTCAACAACTTGCTTTGGTGATATCCTCGATCTACGAGTTCAGGGACAACTCTCTTTCCTGGTGTTCGACTTGGACACGGCCCTGAGCCGGTCGAGATCGGGCTTAGGGAAGAGAGATCGTCAATTTCTTGTTTGGACTCAACAATTCTGCAGCCATCTTCAATTCCAATCTGGCATGGCAAACTCAATCCTCCGGAATTCGACTCGGATACGGCCCAAAACTGCTCAAGATCGGATCTAGGGAGGTTGGGGTAATCCTCACACCATTAAACTATTCCGAGTCCGATTCCCAGTCAGACAGTAGCTCGGGGAGCTTTTCTCCACCACGTGAAGTCTTCATGGCGTTGAAGGGATCAACTCCGACACAAGATGTGTGCTGACTACGTGACAAGCAAGAGGAGAAGGCTCACCGGCTACGAGAGCAACAAGAGGAAGAAAACCGATGCCTACAGGTCGAGCGCGACTCTCGCAATGACAATCTGCGTAGGGCTGGCCGAACGGCACAACAGGAGATCCTCCAAACTAGGGTAGATGACCATGACGTCTTTGTAACACCTTAGCAGAACATCGTGGCCACTGTAACACTCCTGGACACCCTGCAACTAGAGCCTCATCACCAAGCTACCCTGACTATCATAAGGATCAAAGCCATGATAACCGCTGCAGCCTGCCAACAACGACAACAATCTAGAGACACCCTCATCCCATTGGGTAAAACAATTTCAGATGCTGCAACAACCTCAACCGCGGTGTGACACCAAGCAGCAAGTACTGATCTGCACCGCTCGGAGTCAAATCGTGTTTCACAAGGGCACAATGACGATCGTCGGCAGTACCAACATGATAGGTACCAAGAAAATCGCGACACTCGAGAACAACTACGACGTGACCTCCACCACACATCAACACCCGATGCCGAGAGCGTGAGGAGGACGAACGATGCCAACTTGAGGACGAGCATGAGCGCTTCGGCCTTCACCACGAGCGTTTTCACCGACGCAGTCGAAGCCGGAGCCCTCACTCGGACGAGGGAGTCCCTGCCTTCTCGCACGAACTATAGCAAGTCGACTAGCCCACGGGCTTCAAACCCACTGGCATAGAGAAGTACGACGGCAAGACTAATCCCAAGTCCTAGCTCACCGTGTACACCCTGGCAATCCGTGCAGCTGGTGGTGACCATAAAGCTATGGTGAATTATCTCCCAGTTGCCCTAGCTAACTGAGTGCAAACGTGGTTAACGGGGCTTCGCAGAGGGTCTATCAGCTCCTTGGGGGAACTCCGCGAGCGGTTCATGGCCAACTTTCAGGGAACGTACGTTCGAATACGACCTTTACCAGTGCCACCAAAAGAAGAACAAGTCTCTTAGGGACTTCATCAAGCGCTTTTTCGAGAAGAGGAACTCAAACCCCAAGATCAATGACGAGGTAGTTATTGTTGCCTTCCGCAATGGAGTCAGAAACACCCCGTTCATTATAAAATTCACTTGGAAGCCATGTGCATTTATCAAAGCTCTCTTCGACATGGCCAATAAGTACGCTGACTCAACCGATGCAGTCGCCGAAGCACTCGACAACAAGAAGGAGCCATGACAGAAGGAGCGACAGGACACTGACGACGCGGCCCCATCCAAGGCAGGGAACCGCAAGTGCAAGTCAGAAGACATCGTGGCCACCGTCAACCGCACCCGATCACGACCCCCCCAAGGAGGACGCCTACCAAAAAGTCATGAACGGACCATGCCCATTCCACCCGAAGGGGAAACACGCGGCCAAAAATTGTTTCATGCTCAAGAAGTTTGCCTCCGAGCAAACATCTATGTCTGGTGACTACCAAGATCCCCAGGCTGAGCTCAATCACATATCTAGAGAGCCATCAGCGTACGAGTCCAAGTGCAAACAGAAGCTAACCGCCCGAGAAGTGAACTCGGTCTCTACTTACGCCCCCAGTATCTACGTTGGTCCGAAGTGGCAATTATGTTTGACCGCATGGATCACCCTGACCGAGTGACACACCTAGGGCAATATCCACTTGTCCTAGACCCAGTCATTAGAAACATCAAGTTGAAGAAGGTTCTCATCGACGGAGGAAGCGCACTCAACGTCCTTTTCACCAAGACACTCGATGAGATGAAAATACCTCGATCCGAGTTACGGCCCAGCACAACTCCTTTCCATGGGGTAATCCCTGGCCTCTCTTCAACTCCACTCGGCCAGATTACTTCGCCAGTCACCTTTGGCACGCAGGAGAATTTTCACACTAAGAATATGTGCTTCAAGGTTGCCAACTTCGAGACAGCTTACCACACCATACTAGGAAAACCGGCACTCGGCAAATTTATGGCAGTACCCCACTACACATACATGATGCTCAAGATGCCTAGCCCAGTAGGAGTACTCTCCTACATAGTGATGTCAAGCAAGCCTTCACCTGCAACAAGGAGAGCTACGAGTTGGCCCAGTCACAAGAGGCTGCAATTGGACGGAGCAATATCATACTAGCAACAACCACTTCGAAGGAGGATGACAAAGTCCCAGCAAAAAAGACGGCCAAGTCAGGAATTTCAGCGGAGTCAAAAACCAAGAAGATCCCCCTGGACCCTTCCGACCCTACCAAGACTATGTTTGTCAGGAACGGACTCGACCCCAAATAGGAAGACGAGCTCGTTACCTTCCTCCAGGCGAACAGGGATATTTTTGCTCGGAAGCCTTCCAACATGCCTGGTGTACCAAGGGAGGTGATCGAGCATTCCCTCAACGTAAAGCCGGACGCCAAACCTGTCAAACAATTACTACGGCGATTTGCACAAGACCGCAAAGATACTATCCGTGAGAAGATAACTAAGATCTTGGCAGCCGGGCTCATCAAAGAAGTCTACCACCCGGATTGGCTGGCAAACTTAGTCTTGGTCCGAAAGAAGAATGGTAAATGACGCATGTGTGTCGACTACACCGATTTAAACAAAGCATGTCCGAAATACCCATTTGGCCTACCCAAGATATATCAAGTGGTCGATTCAACTGCGGGATGCGAACTACTCAACATTCTTGACTGCTACTCGGGATACCATTAGATAAGCATTAAGGAGGAGGACTACCTAAAAATTTCTTTTATCATGCCGTTTGAAGCATACTGCTATGTCACTATGCCATTCGGGTTGAAAAACGCAGGTGGAACGTATCAACGTGCCATCCAATGGTGTCTTCACACTCAATTTGGGCGCAATGTAGAGGCATATGTCGACGACGTGGTCATCATGACGAAGTTCAAAGGTGACCTCATCGTTGACTTAGAAGAGACTTTTCAAAGCCTTCGAAGATTTTAGATGAAGCTGAACCCGGAAAAGTGCGTCTTTGTAGTACCTTGGGAAAACTACTCAGTTTCATCATGTCACACCGTGGCATAGAGGCGAATTCAGAGAAGATCAACACAATCATGAATATGGCTCCCCCGACCAGCCAAAAGGATGTACAAAAGTTGATCGGCTGCATGGCGGCACTCAGTAGATTTGTTTCCTGACTTAGTGAACAGGGCATGCCCTTCTTCAAGTTATTAAAGAAAGTTGACAATTTTCAATGGACGCCCAAAGCCCAAAAAGCCTTTGAAGACTTCAAGAAATTTGTCACATCACCACTCGTGTTAGCGTCACCAATGCCCCAAGAACCGCTTATGATGTATCTGGCGGCAACTACTCAGGTAGTCTGCATGGTTTTGGTCATCAAGTGAGAAGAACCAGGACATATCCAAAAGGTACAACGACCAGTGTACTTCATTAGCGAAGTCCTAGGCGAAATAAAGATGCGCTATCCTCAAGTCTAGAAGCGGCTCTATGGACGACTCATCATTGTCCGAAAACTGGTGCACTATTTTCATTCGCACCAAGTCACATTTGTCAGTTCGTTTTCACTCGGGGATGTTCTACACAACCACGCAGCCACTGGCAGAATCGCTAAATGGGCACTTGAGTTGATGGCGTTTGACATTTTTTCCAACCTCTGACAGCAATCAAATCTCAAACACTCGCCGACTTCGTGGCCAAGTGGGTAGAAATTTAGTCGGCTACACCTGCGGACAAGCTTGAGTACTGGACAATGTACTTTGACAGCTCACTACAAATTAGCGGAGCAGGAGCTGGTGTCATTCTGACGTCACCAACAGGAGAACAACTTACATACATCCTTCAAATAAATTTTCTAGCATCCCACAACATCGCCGAGTATGAAGCACTCATCCATGGGCTCCGTATTGCCATATTGCTTGGTATCCAAAGATTGGTGGTTCACGGGGATTCCTAACTAGTGGTGAACCAAGTCATGAAAGACTAGACGTGCCTGTACGATAACATGGTGGCATACTGCCAAGAAGTGCGGAAACTAGAGAACAAGTTTGACGAGCTAGAAATCACACATATCTTGCGCCAATACAATGAAGCCACAAACGAGCTAGCCAACATGGGATCCAAGTGCAAAGTGGTCCCGACTGGAGTTTTTGTCGAGCAGTTGCTGGAACCGTTAGTCAAGAAAAAACCTGACCCTGACCAATCGGGGGATGAGCCAGAACCAGATTCAAAGGAGGTGCTCATTATTTCTCAAGACTGGCATACGCCAACCATCCGATTCTTATTGGAAGACAAGCTCCCGGAAAACCGCAGGGAAGCCAAACAAGTCAAATATCGGAGTAAGAGCTTCATCGTAGTCGGAGAAGACCTTTACCGTCGAAGTGCATCCGAAGTCCTCATATGTTGCGTCACACCTGAGGAGGGCAAGCAGATACTGCAATCGATCCATTTGGGTATATGTGGCAACCGTGCCGCATCAAGGACGTTAGTCAGAAAGGTTTATAGACAAGGTTTCTTCTGGCCGACTGTGGTTACCGATGCCAAAGACATAGTTCGGACATGCGAGAGATGCCAATTTCTTGCTTGGCAAAACACACTTACCAGCTCAGGAGTTGCAGACAATCCCAATATCTTGGCCCTTTGCAGTTTGGGGCCTTGACATGGTCGGGTCTTTCAAGAAAGCGCTAGGAGGGTTCACACACTTGTTTGTCGCGGTGGACAAGTTCATAAAGTGGATCGAGGCAAAACCCATTGCTACCATAACTGCGGCCAGGGCAAAAGACTTCATTATGGGTATTATTTACTGGTTTGGAGTCCCCAATTGCATCATAACGGAAAACAACACTCAGTTCACCAGCGGCATCTTTCAAGATTTCTGTGATGAATTCGGTATCAAAATCTATTATGCTTATGTGGCTCACCCATGGAGCAATGGGCAGATCGAGCGTGCAAACGGCATGGTCTTACAAGGTATCAAGGCTAGGATGTTCGACCGACTACGACCATATGCAGGGCGGTGGGTACAAGAACTCCAATCCATTCTCTGCTCTCTATGAACCACAGTCAGTCGGGCAACAGGGCAATCCCCTTTCTTCCTAGCCTATGATGTTGAGGCCGTGTTACCAATAGAGTTGGAGCTCGGCTCTCCGCGAGTCCAGGCCCAATTAGAAGAAAAATCAAAAAAAGACCGACTGGTCGAGCTCGACCAGTTGGAGCAAACAAGGGACATCGCAACAATCCTATTGGCAAGATACCTTCAAGGCGTACATTGGAGAAAACAAGGGACATCGCAGCAATTCTTTCGGCAAGATACCTTCAAGGCATGCGTCGTTATCATAGCCGCGTCGTTTTGGTGGGAGATCTCATATTAAGAAAAATTCAAACCACCAAAGACAGGCACAAATTATCTCCCTTATGGGAGGGGTCGATCATTATCGCTGAAGTAACATGCCCGAGGCCTTACCAACTGAAGACCAAAGACGGCGTCCTAATCAACAACTCATAGAACATAAAATAGCTACGTCTTTTCTATACCTGAGAATTGTATTCAATTTATATACATAAATAAAGTTTTTTTACTCTGACTCAATACGTCAATTGTTCCAACCAAATAGTAGTCGGGGGCTACATGATGATAATACATCTTCTATTGATTGTTTAAACTCGAATTTGTTTTATCTAAGTCACAAAGTATTATAACGATTATGCTAACTTCTACCGAGTAAAGATTTGCTGGATGAACGCCCTTTAAAGTTGGTCCTCATCACTCGGTATAACATGGCTAGTCAAATAAGTCTAATGACGACTACGATAATTCAAGAATTCAGGCAGATCTTTACAGCAACATAAAAGCACATGTATTTACAGTGTATACAAATTATAATTGTTTTCCCCGTACACAGCCCACTTAAAGAGTTTGTTATATTTCTGGGCAGAACAATTATAGCGGCAACTCCTCGGTTATTGCTCTTGCAGTGGGCCTCACCAAGTCGATCAGCTCCAATCCCTGCTCTAGAGTTGTACCCTCAGGAAACCCTTTGCCGACCCCCTCAATATCCACTCAGGAGTAAAGAGAATTGGTCATTGCGAGGGCCTGGGTAATACCAGGGTGGCATGCTCTATAGCAAAGTTCCTCAAGACAGTCGAAGCACCTCAAAGTCATTGCAGTACTTGGGCGGGCGTGCTTGAACTGGAACCGGCTTCTCCTAGCTGTATGATGTCTAATAGAGATTTCGCGGAGTCCACAATGGCACTCCTAAGTCCTCTATCACTTTGATTTGTTCGCCGAAGGAGTTGAACTGCGTCTGCACATTGACCTTATAGTTTGTCATCCAAAGAAAAGCTATGAGGGAACATAGTTATTCAATCAGCCAAAGTTCAGAAGCAGACAAGCAACTTACTCGTGAACTCAGCATCAACCTTGGACTTCGCATTTTCAAGATCTTTGAGTTCTTTTCTCATGAGTTATATCTCCAAGGACTAGTTGTGAAGTTCTGTCTCATCAACTATAGCAGGACATATCGAGACATCAGTAATATGTAAAGGATATCTGAAGCAACTTGGGCATCAGTAGGACTTACCCTAGATAGTCCCAGTCTTTGCCCATAGCTCGTCGCACAGCTTGTTGACTGAATCCTTCAGCTAGGTCTCCCTCTCCCTACTGGTTCGTTCCAACTCGTTCTTCTCATACTGGAGCTAAGTAAATTGAGCGATCTGAGGAGTAAGCCTGGCAAGCACCCAGCTCATCTTCTCAGATTGGTCAACAACTTTCTACAAGGCAAATCATTGTCGAATATGACAGTGGACTACAAGACCATGTGACCAACAACAAAGTCAAGCTACAGTCAGATGGGCTGCATACCTGGACCTGTTGCGAAGCCTTGATGGTGGCCTCGAACATCTCGATCCGCTCCTTTCTCACAGCCTCCTCGTCTAGCCTCAGGATAGCCTCACTCCCATCCGGGTTAGTCCAATGGAATACCCGGGGATAGTCATGCGGTGGAGCCTCGAGTCTGGGGAGGTTGTCTTCTTCCGAGGAAGGAGAAGATGGAGGAGAGGGAGTCGCTGGCCTAGGGTCTTCTGGAAGCATTAGCCCTTCAGCTGGCTCGGTGATTGGCTCTACGACCGGCTCGGCAGCTGGCCGACTAGGCGAAGCTGGAGGTTCACCTGAGTGCATTGCCCCGCCTTCAGGGGTTGAGGCAGCACTTGGCTCGGACTGTGGCACTAAAGCTTCCATGCCAGTCGGGGCTAGGTCCGTGACAGGGGTTGGCGATGTTGTCCCCTTGGGATCAGCGTCACTTGGCTTCCTGCATAATTATTCAGCAATCAAGACATTGCAAACCACTTTAAGTTATTTGAAGGCAAAAGACCACCTACCTCTTGGAAGTATTAAACCTCCACCCCTGAGAATCATGACGAAGGTAGTGGGCGGAAAGCCCGAAGGCTTACTCTGGGAGGGTGTACCACTTGGTGTTGGGCCTTGAGGCATGGCACCAAGTAGGATCTTGCTAGCACCTGTCGGCTCCGTATTTGTTGCGGCCGACTGGGTCGGTGGTGTCGCTGGTGCAGCAGCTCGAGTTGTGAACGATGCTGAAGCTGCGCCATCGACGTCACTGATCTTAGGACCGCCTGACACCTTGGTAGGTGTGCTCTTGGGCTTGGCCTGGTCCTGAACAGGTTGCTTCCTAGCTCGAGCGTGCTGGGTTGGTCAGCCGATGGGCTAGCCGGCCGTTTTCTTAACCCCCCCCCCCCCCAGTCGATGAGCTGGAGGGATTTGACATAAAGTCGATATTTTCTTGCAAACAATGCATACAAAGACAATCTCATACACTTCGGATACATAGCATTCACCACAAGCAAGCATCAAGATGACAAGATATCAGAAGCTTACCGATGGCCTTGGCCTCTTCAGGCAGTAGGGTTTTGGACACTTCATGGCGTCCAAAGTGTCTACTACGCCACTTACAAAGTAGCATAGAGAGTATCTGTCACCGTGTCCTTCACGACGAGGTCAGAGGACTCCTGGGTTGGATCATTCTTCCCCTGGTATTCGTACCTAGGGTGGATCCTCACTTTGAGGGGCTGCATCCCCAGTTCTAGAATGTCCAAGCAACCCATGGCCCGGTCAGACCTTTGTTTTTTAGGATATCAATCTTCTCCACAAGCTGCCGCACCTGCACCATCTCGGCTTCCAAGGGCAGCGATGACCAGCACTCTAAGTACTTGGGAGGATTTCCAACAAATGGAAGCAAGGAGGGTTCTGGATTTGCATAGTAAAACCATTCCTGATGCCATCCTTTTAAGGAGGTCTTTAGGGGGAGGTAAAGATAAACCTTCTTCATCTCATTACGAAGCTGTAGCGCAGCTCCCCCTATGACCTGAGGGTTGGCTTTGGAAGGTTGGGGCTTGATGTGAAAGAAGTAGCGGAAGAGATTGAAATGGGGATCGATCCCTAGGAAGGCTTCACAAAGAGTCACAAAAATAGAAATGTGTGGAGGATGGAGTTTGGATTGAGGTAGATGAGCTCGATTTGATAAAAATCAAGAAGACCCCAAAAGAAGTCGGAGGTGGGAAGAGCAAAACCCCTATTGAGTAAAGTCTCGAAAACCACGATTTCGTGAGAGTCGGGGGTAGGGATCGTTTCACCTTTGGCTGAACGCCAGTTGATCAACTCCCTTGCTTGAAGACGTTTGATCTTCTCCAAATACACCAGCTTTGCCTGGCAAGGGGTTGATGTCAGCCAGGTTCCTACAGGAACGAGGGGGACGTCGGAAGAAGACCTCGGCATTTATGGAGCTATGGAAGTGACGGGAAGGTGTCTGGTGGGGAAGAATCAATGCTGGATCGAAAGCTTTTATGGATCTATGAAGGGGAGCTCTAGTTGTATGGAAACCCTAGCTTGGAGCGGAAAGCACAAGGGCTTTCCGCGCAGATCTAGAAAGCGAAAAGTTTTTGGCGATTTGGGGAAGAAAAAGGAATCTTTTCTCTCTCCCCGGGTTTTATAGGCATGCGTTAGGTGGTTGGCTTGGGCCGGCTTGCTCAGTAATAGGCCTAAGATATGAGCTCCTAAATAGCATGTCCTATTGGGCCGATAGCTAGCTATGTTAAAATTACAGTCTATGTGTTGCTTCACAGGAGCCGATTAAAATAATCAGATATGTTTCATGTTAAGCCTATTTGTTGGGCACGTGTGTTCAGATATCTATATTATTTAATAGGTATTAAGGGTATGTCCTTATAAGAATTGACAGCTGGTCTCCATTAAAATTGAGGATGTGGATATCTCTCAAGTACACCTAATCACACAATGGGTTAACTCTATAGTAATACTTGACTTACATGCTTAGCCAAATTGCCTTGAACAAAAAATTTTGCAGCAGATATGACGCTAAAGAGTCCAATTTCTGAGAAATATATCACTCAGAAAAAACATAAAGGTTAAAGATCTTTGACTTTATGTTTAACTGTTTCTCAATTAAGCACAAAGTCAGGAGCTACACCTAATAGATGCGCCTATTCGGCACGCACTATTTATATTTTTCTATGAAGCTCTTCATAGCCTTATTGCCAGCCAACATAAAACAGGACTTGGAAGAAGAAGCACTCAGACAAAGAGTACTCGGGAACAATGCACTCGGGAAATCTTCACCATGGAGGATGGTCATTCGGTATTAGCTATGACTCAACTATGAAGGTCTCAGGGGCTACTGTGGAGACCATGGGCCCCGGGTACTTAATAGAAAGCAATGCGGTCACTCAGATAGAGACTGGGCCTGCCATGTAATTAGGGATATAGTAGAACTCGACTTTAAGTTACCTTGCATGACAAGAAAAAGGATATAGTCCTGACCGGTTACTCTATTCCTAGAGAAAAGTCTCTTGGTCAAGTCTGACTGGGATTCCTACCATGTAATCTTGCCTCCTCGATATATAAGGAGAGGCAAAAAACCTCCTGAGGCATATCAACATACACACATCCAATCTTACCAGAGAAATCTCAAAGGCAATACACAACAGCTACAAGTAGGGTATTATCTCACCTTGAGAGTCTTAACCAGTATAAATCTTTTATGTCCTTCGCATCCATCAAGTTTTGGTCTTACGAATAGCCACATAATCAATATAGCCGATATAAAACATTGATATATGTTCATAATTTAAATGTTCCAGTCGGTGACAAATTCTGGTCGGTGGACTTTTGGTGTTACAGTCTCGAAGTCTCTTGGATTGAAACGGAGCCAGGTTTCTAATTTTTAACTTAAGCTTGCTGCCACTGCTTCTTAATTCAACATGCCTGCATAATTTCACTCTTGTCAGATTTTCCCCATTTAACTAATCGAACATGTGTATGTCTTCACTATTATTGTGAAGTCTTCTCAAGCATTTACATTTTTAGTTAGCTACTAGCTTTTAGATGGAATCACGGAATAGTCTGTGACATTTAGAAAGCATCCTGATAGCTATTTTGTTTGTTTTAAGAACTTTCCATTCTTCTTTTGTGACCATGGGCACCCAACTAGGTACTTGGAGATATCACTGAGTTATGTTTCCGCATGTAACAATGATTCTATTCAAATAGGTACGTGGAGATATCACTGAGTTCTGTTTCCGCGTGTAACAATTATTCTCGAGTGTTGTTCCTGAACAGGTGAACATATAGGCAAATGGAGCTCGGATATCCAGCTGATGTAAACATATATACAAGGGTGCAAGTGAATTAAGGATGTTTGCTGATGCCATGGCCAATGCAACCAAGTATCAGGCCTTTTTTCTGCTCAACTATGTTTGGGATGCTATGTAAATTTTTATGAGAAAAATCTGGTAGATGCAAGTGAATTTTGTTTCTCGGCAATTTTGGTATTATATATGAATAGGTCAAGTGATTCTGCTGGTATATGTGCTGTCAGATCCATTTTATCCTTGCAATATCTTGAGTGATTGAACAGCAGTACCTTTATGTACTTTGCATCTTTATTAAACCTTTTTTTTTTACTAAATTGGTTTCCATTGGCAATGTGGTGAATGCACGGCCAGAGCATGCTGGTCACTCCTGTGGGCTGTGGCACTGCCGGTAATCACTCGGACAAGGTATGCACGATCCATAGATTGATTGCTCGATTGACAGATTGGCTAGCTTGGTTATATTTTGTGCGATGATCTTGTTCGTTGTTGGATGAGATGCATCGATAAGTTGGTTTATAGGGAATTTGCAGCAGAGGTGGGTTGATTTATATTTTGCTTAATTATGTTCAATTATATAGTCATCACGGCACAAGAAGTATAAATTTGGACAAAGCCAACGGAAGCAGTGGGCAGTTGTGGTGATGGGAGCTCGACGATGGAGCTGAGCATGCAATGGGGTGTGTGCTCCAAGAAGAGCGTGGTAGCATTTGCATATTTGGTAGTTAAGTTTGAGCACTGATTGCAAATTATAGAATCGAAAGACAAGAATTAAGTTTATCAGAGGGGATGAATGGTACGATTATCAAAAAAACCAAATTTTTCGTGAATAAAAAGTTACCTCTAAATTAATGAAGTTAATTTTACTTTATCAAGATCTTCAACCTTTTTAGAAGACACCGGTCCGACCTTGTCCTTGCCACTGGTCTGATCGTATCCTTGCTATCGGTTTGACCGCCGATTATCTCCCGGTCTAACCGTCTACAAACAGACTGAAAACGATCTCGATGAAACTCCCGAACGATAATACAAATCTTAAAGAATTATTCTCTTTATTGTATTAAGATGTGTTTATAAAGTGCATACAAAGCACTAATTTCTCTCTCAAGACTAAACCATCGCTTTTCTCTCTTCCAAACGTTATACTCTAGGGTCTCAACCACTCATCTATTTATACCTAAAACCTTCCAAACGTTATACTCTAGGATCTCAACCCCTCATCTATTTATACCTAAAATCTTTTACACAAAGTAAGAGTAGAATTTCTAATCCTACTAGAAATAAATCCCTCATATTCTAAACTTTTTACAATTTTCCAAAAGTCCACTGCAGTCCAGCCACCAAACCAGTTTCCGATTCAAATTCTAAGTCCACCGAGTCGCTCGCTTGTTGGACCAACAACCGGTACTACTGTCTTCGATGGGCCACCTGGGCCGTCTGTTAACTGAGCCTAGCAGAAAGCTAGCTTGGTCTGCCTCTCGGCCAGCAAGTGCATCACGCACAAATACATCCATGCGTTGATGACATTTGTTGTACGCTGCATGCTACAGTACCAGCCGAAGTACTGTAGCATCTCTCATCCTCTATTTTTCTTCTTTAATTATACTCCGAATTTATTTGTGATTTTTTCGCGGCTTGCACACACGACTTGTGAAGCCCGTTACGAATACCTCACATATGGTGTCTAGCCATCCTGTGTCACCTTGTGTCTAACCTCGTCACCCCGTATCCTTGACCGTTCTGGATCTCGACTCCTCCCTGAGTTTTGTCTCGATTCCACCGTTGACTGATATTAACCTCAAGATAAACTCCTGCACACTAATAGATAAAATAACCGTTTCTGGACATAGATATCGCAACTTGACCCATATTAGTCATACACACTCACGTCAACATCGACTTATATTTTTTAACAAATATTCATTAAATAAATTATTCGCAAAGCCAATTATTCATCACAAAATATTAATCATGACAATGATTCTACACAAATTATTAGTCTTCTTGAAGTAACATTTTGACTCCTGCAAACTAATGCTACACTGTTATGCCGACTAAACACATTTGCCGATTCTTTATATTCAGATATTGATCCTCTTTACCATGTGTTGCTTCCTTATCAGTCTCGAATGTCAATGATTTAATGTAGTCATTTAAGAAAATACTGAGCATAATTCATCATGATTGCGTAAATATGAATAGAATAATTTTTAGGACAAGATTTACATTCAGTTATATATAACTGGTTCAATATCAATAAGGATATGAGTCCTCCATTCATTTGTTGATTTATTTTAAACCCACAAATAGCAAGTAGTGGCCTGATAGGGCAGCTGTATGGCATACATATAGTTTTATTTGTGGTTTTGAATGATCAGCATCGATATATGATTGCAAACTAGACACTTGAGAAAACAAAATGTATGCTGCACTGTTATTGTTGTTCTTCAGTGCATTCGTAACCTTCCCATGAAAGAAAATATTATTCCGAAACATGCATATGGTGGAGCACAGAGTAGGTCTAGTACCTTCGTGTCAAAACTGAACTACAATAATTCTGATGATTCATAATTTTGTTTTGTAAATCACATTTTTCTGGTGATTTGTAAATGTACGTGGAGCTTTAATCAGAGAATGTTAAGTTGTTTCCATGTCCTGTGGGCAATACATGATAACCTTTTGATCTGTACAAATGTCTATGACATGTTTGGTTTCTCAAAGACTCGATAGTTGATAGATAATAATAGTATGATATGACCGAGGATAAAGTAATAATAGTATCAGATGACCTAAAATGAACATCAATTGTATCGATTTTTAACTTCAAAAGAGTGTCTAATGTATGTTCGTGCAGACATCTACTTACCACAATCTTGTGTTTATTTCTTCAGGTTCACTTTCTGCTGGACCTCCACTTGATTTTTTTTAAAGGTTGTAAGAAATGTGAAGAAAAGGCTACGCTATAGTAGTACATAAAGTTTACAGGCTCTCGTTCCCCCAACCAATTATATTAGGCAAAATATATTAATATGTATGAAATGAGGGCTGCCACTTTTGACGCGATTGTACGGTTATTTTTCTCTTTATTTCTTGGCTACATCAGAATTCTGTGTGCACAGGTTTGTTTGGTTGTAATCAATGAATTTCTGAATTTCTTTTAATTTTTATTATGTATGGAAATAAATATGAGGTTTAATTTCTTTTCTCTTTCAGTGATTTATTTATTGCCGACTTGGATTCTATGTTCAGTATTGTACTCTACTACTATATAGTTTACTACTCTGGTTGTATGTAGGAATGTGGTTTTTTTTTCACTTCCAGCTCTAATGGAAATTGAAATGAAGCTTTATTTCACTGTTTTATCACTGAATGCAAATGAGCCACCTTGGGTACATGGAAAACACGTATTGCACATGCGCAATTACTAGTTAAGATGATTTAAGGGTTATTACGTACTACAAAGACATTGATAATCTAGGCCAAATTTATTAGTTCGTGAACTGCCATTGGTGTTGAATCGGGGTCTTTGGGTTCCATTCTGGTGGAGAATTAAGGTAAGGGTTTTCATGAAATTAATGATGTGTTGAAGTAAAATAATAATGATGTCCAGAAGTAATTTAAATAAACTTTAAAATTTAATACACAATGTTCATAGTTATAAAAAAGTTAATATCTTAATAACAAAGCATGCCTTTTTTATGGATTATTGTATAGATTATAGACAATTGCTTAAAAGTGTAGAACCGAAACTATTGCTGCTCAGTACTCAAAACTGCAGCTGAAAACTCGAGTAATGTCACTCCAAAAGTTTACTCTCAGATCTTGAAATGTATATTTCATTTATTGTAAAAGGATGTTTTTAAAGTCACTTCCATATGGAGAACATAAGCCCACGCATGAGCCAAAATTCACACTTGAGTTAATTCTTCACACCCCACAAGTCGTTGAACCTTCACACTTTATAAGTCCTCGAAATTCACACTCTGCGAATCACCTAACCTTCGCACTCCAAAAGTACCAATGTTCGCCCTGTATATGTCGCCAAATCTTTGCACTCTGTGAGTCATCGAAGTTTATGCTTTGTGAGTCGCCGAATCTTTGCACTCCACGAGTACCGAACTTTGCGTTTTGCGACTCCCCTAACCTTCGTACTACACGAGTCGCCAAAATTCATACTCCTGATTCATCAAACTTTCGTGCTCAGCAAATTTTCAAAAGCTTCGCAAATCTCTTCAAGCCAAAAACTAGTCTTTAAATTTCTTCTCACCTCCAAAAACTACTAAAGGACACTTCCGTAAGATGCAACTTGTACACTAGCCCTACCACTCTATTTATCGAGTAAAATGGTCTGAACCCCAAAAGAAATTCCCTTTTGGCCCTTACAACTCTTTCATCTGATCATCTCTCTCAGCCAGTGGGCCGCATGTCTCGCGTGGCGACCTCCCACGCACAGCCGCGCGAGCGCGACCTGCCTCTCTGCACGTCCTGCTACACTGCCCATCGCCTCCACCTGGGTCATCATTGGGCTTTGAGCTCCATGACCAGCCCATCCCACTGCTCAACTGAATCGGCAGCACATATGAACAGCACCAACAGTGAAGGAAAAAAATTACCTCCCTCCAATATGGGCGAGTCCAAATTTCATCCCTAAATCGTAAAACCAGGTATAATACCTCCATCAATTATTAATACCAGATCATTTTTACCTCCCTCTTTCCCTGCTTGGTTTACAAGGTGGTTTCATTGGCCAAGCATTTTGACCTGGTCAACTCATACTATAGGGCCTACCTGTCAGGCTCTAATCTCTCTCTTCTCCTCCCCTCTCTCTCCCTCCTGTCGAGCATAAGCAGCTATGGTGGGGGCGATGGAGATGCAGCTTGGGATCCTGAGTTCATGGTTCGTGTTGAGAGTTCAACGAGTACTTGGCGAAATCTGGAATCGAGCGAGGCGAACGGCGAACACCGACTAGCACGCCGCCACCGCCGGCTCATGGTTCATGCAGGTGGAAGCGATCGATGGAGGCGTCGGGATTGGGAAGTGAGCCCGGGCGGCCTTGGATGGCGTCCGACACCTAGGCTCTAGCTAGTGGCGCGGTCATGGAGGATGTCGTCTCGTTCGAGACGTTGGCCGATGATGCAGAGGCCATACCACCGCCATCATCCTCGAACGACCTGCACCCGATGCCGATGAAGCTCCTCCCTGCGAGGTCACTCGTGAGTCATCGTCCAGTGGTGAGGCTGTTGGAATTGTTAGTAGGCCTAGGGCCCAATTGGAGAATAATTCCTAGAAAAATCTTAAAAGCTGTCACACCCTAAGTTTCCCCTTAAATAGAGCCACACCAAATATATTAAAGAAAAAGCCTCAAAGAAATCATTTCAAAAGGCCAGGGGAATTAATTAAATAAATAAAATAATAAATAATAAAATATCATGGCTGAGAATATTTTTCCTATATTCTCCTTGCCAAAATACACTAACAAGATTTTTATGGGAATTTTTAGAGCACTGGAAGTATTTTTAATAAATCAAAATAAATTATTGGAATTAAAATCCTTCTGGAAATTCTCTTTTTCCTTTTTCTTTCCTTCCTTTTCTCTTTTTCTTTTTCTTTCTTCCCGCTGGGCCGTGGCCCAGTGATGTTCCTTGGCCTGCCGCAGCCCGCGTCGCCCCACTCCTCTCCCCGCTCCTCCTCACTGACTGGCCAGGCCCAGCTGCTAGCCGCATCGGCTCGCCTCGCCTGCTGACATGTAGGGTCGGGACCCAAATGTCAGGCCCATCTTCAACCTCCGGTCGAATCGGCCAGAGGGGATCGAGCCGCCCCGTCCGTCGGATTTCGCCCGTTCCTGCTCACCCGCTCCTCGGCTCCGAGTTCAAACCACACGGACCGAGTCCCCGCCCATTTCCCCCCACCTTCTTCGCCACTCTCGCCCACAACCGCGGATGAATCGCTCCCACTAGCCGCCATGGCCGCCGCCCTCAATCTCGTCAATTTGGCCAACTCAACCACGAACTCCCATAGCCGAGTACATATAAACCTTCCTCGTGCTCCGTCCTCACTTTCCCCTCAGTTGCCCATGCCTGCCGAGTACCCTAACCCCCTCCGCGCCGAGCTCCCGAACCACCGCCGCGCTCCGCCGACTCCAGTCGCTCGTCGCTGTTGCTACAGCCATCGCCGACTACCACACTCATGCTCGCTAGCTTTGCCGCACCCCGCTGCGTCCTGTTCCATAGCTGGCCATCTCGGATTCCTGCCAGAACTCCATCCTCTCCATCATCCCCTTTCGGTAAGCCTCTCTGCCGACATTCAGCCGCGGATTTCCATCGACCCACTCGGTCTTTTTCCTCCTAACACGTTCTACACCTTCGCCAGGTCCTCCCGCACCTCGTAGGTGCCTCCGTCATCGCTTTGAGCCACCAGAACGCCGTCCCCGTCGACATCCTGAACCTCGTTGCCACCAATCCTCTCTGCTCGCTGCCGTTCGCCACTCTCTGTCGGTCGCCGCACCTCGGTGAGCACTCGGCCGCATTCTCACCTCCTCCGCCGCTCGCTGCCACCCTCCACCGCGTCGGATGGTCGCCGGCGGTGACCATCGGGCCGCGCGCGCCATCGCCGGCAGCGCGTGCCGGCGGGGCTCGTTCCTGACTTGGTCTGAGCCGTCCGATCTTCCTCGGCAGATCGGGACCGCTCGTGTGCCTGTGTCCGCAGTCACACACGCGTGACTGCGTCCACCATGCTCTGCACTCTCATGCGCCACTGACCCATGGGTCCCGCCTGTCGACGCCGGTCCCCCGTGGTCCGCAGACGCATTAAATCCTTGTTAATGCGCAATAAATCGTTTTGCAATTGTTTTTGCATAGGAAAATCACAGTAAAACTTCTAAAATTCATAACTAATTCATACGAGCTCCGATTAATTCCATCCAAATTTTATTAAATCCAAAAAAATGCCAAGAATCCACTAAAAATACTTTTAGCCCCTATTTTAGTGTCCACATGTATTGTGTTTAATTGTTTGTGCGTTGTTTGCTATAGAATCCGACACCGTCGACCCTCTAGTTTACTATAAAGTCGTTGCCGAATTCACCGAGCCGGAGCAAGGCAAGTCGCATCGTTTTCTCGATCATTTTGTACCCATTTATTGCAAACTATTTGTTTTAAATTAATAAACATGCATTATTTCATCATTTCATGTGGGACGGATGACCTATATAAATGCAATTTTAATTGCTCTGACTTTATTCTACCTGTACACCTTTGTAGCTGGTTAATAATATGACTAGAGACTATTGTTAGGATGCTTAGTCCTGCTTAGAAACCTTTAGCTCACATGGGGATTTGAATACTTTAATTTACATTTATGGTTCGACTCAATGTCGGAAAATGGAACTTTAGATATGTTGATGTTAAATTACTAAAATTTGACCCAAATGGTGGGCTGTGGGTGCATGGTTTTGTTGGTCGCACCTATGGCAATTAAGGACCGGTTTGCGGGACCCTCTTGGGAATTTAATCGTACATTCCACAAGCCAGCGTGGGCAACAGCTGGGCTTGTAGTGTTTCTTCTCCCTCTTCTAGGCATCGTTGGTGAGGATGGGCGTGATGGAGTTGGGTCAGCTCGGGGTCGGGTTGATCGGCTTCTGGATCCATTGTGGCGCAAAGGGGGTAGCCTAGCCGACATGGGGTGTCCTGGCAGCAGGTGCAACCTTAGCGTGGTATGGATGGTTGGGGGGAGGTTGCGCGAACGGTCCTATCACAGCCTCTCGCGAGGTGTCGTGGTGACACACCGGCACACGGGAACGTGTGTGGGGTTGTGTCTTGTGGGTATAGTTGTACACCTCTGATCAGAGTAAATCTATTCGAATAGCCACGCCCGCGGTTATGGGCGATTGGTCAAGACTCACCGTGATTAGTCTCACCCTTACTTAATTAAATTGACTTAATAGAACTGGTATAGTTCAGATGGATGGTTGGGTCTAGTTAACGTGGTGTAACGTTGATCAGTGGAGGATTAATATTGTTCAATTAATCAATCTTTTTACCATTTGTGAACTACTACTGTTTGAAACCGCTTTTTACGCAAATGAACCTCTAGCCTATCTTTGTCTCCCATGCATTGTGCATATTTGTGGGTGTGATTTATTGAATACTATGGGTGGTACTCAGTCTTGCTCCTTTTCCCCTCTCAGTGGTAGAGTATATGTCCGACGAGGATCAGCAAGAGGACTAGGCTGGCTCCGTCGTCAAGACGCCTGTGGAATGGAAGCCTCCCCTTGGCTCGCCAAATATAGGCTTTATTTATCTTTACCGTTGCATTTATGTAAGACAATTTTATTCTGTTTGTAAGATGCACTCTATATGGCAATTTAGTATTGTGTACCCTGGCTTTCCTGGACAGGGATTTAATACACAGCAATGTTCAGAATTCTGGTTACGAATTTTTGGGCATTACAAAAGCCCACCTCATGGAAGGCATGCATGTGAACTTTAGTACCACCTTATTTATTCTAGAAGAGGGAGACCTCCTTAAAAGGACGAGTGCCTTCCTAGCCACTTGAGCAATGTGTGGTGGAGAGAACTAGAGAAACACACGCGTGCGCTTGCCTCACCAGGCCAGGGCCAGGGCCAGGGCCGAGGCCAGGGGGCGCGCACACATGACATCCGTGTGAATGATCCCTGCCAAAATTGGCTCCTCATGCTTGCGCAAACGCGGCTTCCTTTTGCACACCGGATTATTCAGTGTGTTGGACTGGTGTGTTACACGCAACTTATCTGGTTCGGCTATGGGAAGGGCCCGTACGTCATCTACTCCGTCTCGCTCGTCGGCGTACACCAGCAATCGAGAGAGCAGGTCTCTGGAACCATCGTCCTTGTGAAGTCCTGCACTGGGAGAGGGCGAATAAGGTTTTTGGGAAGTGCTCTGTGCGACTGCTCGTTGTTTGTCCTCCACGGCTCATCTTCCTCTACGTTCGAGCACTGCGCGTCATCATCACCATCCTGTGCCGCGCGTTGTACGTGCGGTGTGTGCTACTGCTCCGAGCGCATCTGCTCCGAGCTCTCCTTCTGAAAACAGAATCGTTGGTACATATTCTTCATGTTTTACGTGTTTAATCTATTCATGTATTTTTCTATTGCATACATGTCTAGATTGTGTGAGATGATTCTGCTAGCTTATGCGGTTGATGTCATGATTTATTTATAGAATAAATTAAATCTACATGTGCTTATTTTTCCAACAATCTAAAAACCTTATTATAGGCACTGTGATTTTACTATGGTTGGATTTGCCGATGCACTGAGGCCGGATAAATTCACCAATGCGCACTTCAATAGATGGCAGATTAAGGTCACTCTGTGGCTCACTGCTATGAAAGTATTCTGGGTTAGTACTGGCAAACCTGAAGGAGTTCTTACTACTGAACAGCAGAAGGAATTTGAGGAAGCCACTACTATCTTTGTAGGATGCATTTTTAGCGTTCTTGGTGATCGACTGGTCGAGGTGTATATGCACATGACAGACATTAAGGAGTTGTGGGATACACTGAATACCAAATTCGGTGCTACTGATGCTAGCAATGATCCGTATGTCATGGAGCAGTTCCACGATTACAAGATAGTTGACAATCGTTCTGTGGTCGATTAGGCTCACGATATACAGACTATCGCTAAGGAACTCAAACTCCTAAAGTATACCTTACCCAATAAGTTTGTGGCTGCGTGCATTATTGTGAACTACCTCCTTCATGGAGGAGTTTTGGTACTGCGCTCAAACACAAGTTGAAGGTCTCATTGCTTCTCTTGATCTTAAGGAGAAAGCTCAGGAAAAGAACGCTGCGTCTAAAGACGATGGTGGGCAGTCTAGCACTAATGTGGTGCAGAAGCCATCGAACAAGAACAAAGGGAAATTTGTCAAAGGTCATTAGAGCACCAACTTTAAGAAGAAAAAGAATAACAACAACAATCAGGAGGAAAGAACTTGTTATGTGTGTGGCTTGCCTAGTCACTTGGCCAAGAAGTGTCCACAACGCAAGGAAATGAAGGCACCTGCAGTACAGACTTCTAAATCTGTCAACGTGACTATTGGCAACACTGGAGATGGGACCGGTATGGTAATTTACCTACTGTTCTTTCAGTTGCTCAGTCTACTATTTAGTGGGTTGATGCAGGAGCCAATGTATATGTTTGTGCTGACATCTCGTTGTTTTCTTCTTATAAGGTTACTCGGGATTTCTCCGTTCTAATGGGGAATGGATCGCATGCTACAGTTCATGGTGTTAGTACGGTAGATCTGAAGTTTATTTCGGAAAAAATCGTGCAGCTAAGGAACGTGCAGCATGTCCCTACTATCAATAAGAATCTCGTTAGTGGTGCCCGTTTGTGTAGAGATGGGTTTAAGTTGGTGTTTGAATCTAATAAAGTAGTTGTCTAAGCTTGGATATTTTATTGGTAAAAGCTATGAGTGCGGAGGCTTGTTCCGTTTTTCCCTTTCTGATTTCAGCACTAAGTCTATGAACCATATTTGTGACAGTGTGGATGATGAGGCCAATGTTTGGCACCCACGTTTATGTCATATTAATTTTGGTTTGATGTCTAGGCTTTTCAGTATGAATTTAATTCCATATTTTTCCATTGTCAAAGGTTCTAAGTGCCATAATTGTGTGCAATCAAAGCAACCTCGTAAGCCTCACAAGGCTGCCGAGGAGAGAAACATGGCACCACTAGAACTCCTACATTCAGATCTTTGTGAAATGAATGGGGTGTTGACGAAGGGAGGAAAATGATATTTCATGACTTTGATTGATAATGCTACTAGATTTTGCTATGTGTACTTGTTGAAAACAAAAGATGAGGCTCTGGACTATTTTAAAATTTATAAGGCAGAAGTTGAAAACCAATTTGATAGAAAGATAAAAAGATTTAGATCAAATCGTGATGGAGAGTTTTTCTCAAACGAATTTGACTTATTTTGTGAGGAATATGGAATTATACATGAGAGAACGCCTCCCTATTCTCCTGAGTTTAATGGGATTGCTAAAAGAAAAAACCGCACGTTCACTGACTTGGTGAATATAATGTTAGATACTGCGGGATTACCCAAGGCATGGTGGGGGGAGGCCTTGCTAACCTCGAATCATGTATTAAATAGAGTTCCTAACAGAAATAAGGACAAAACTCCATACGAGGTATGGTTGGGAGAAAACCATCACTCTCTTACTTGCGCACATGCGGATGCTTGGCGAAAGTCAATATACTAATAACGAAGAAGCGCAAGCTTGGGTCTAAGACTGTAGATTATGTCTTTCTAGGATATGCTTACCATAGCATTGCCTATAGATTTTTAATAGTTAAAAATAAGGTACCTGACATGCATGTTGGTACAATTATGGAGTCTCGTGATGCTACATTCTTTGAGAACATTTTTTCAATGAAGGATACACATAACACTTGTACTCAACCTTCTGAAATAATTCCCAGCTCAATCACACCTCCTGAACAATCTGAACACCTACATAAATCTGTCATTGAGGATGATGATAGTGAAACTCCTAGGAGGAGCAAGAGACAAAGGATAGCTAAGTCCTTTGGTGATGATTTCACTGTGTACCTCGTGGATGACATTCCTAAGTCTATTTCAGAAGCTTATGCATCTCCTGATGCAGACTACTGGAAGGAGGTTGTCCGTAGTGAAATGGATTCCATTATCGCTAACGGGACTTGGAAGGTGACAGAGCGACATTATGGGTGCAAACCTGTGGGTTGTAAGTGAGTGTTCAACAAGAAGCTTAGACCTGATGGTACTATTGAAAAGTATAAGGCTCGGCTTGTAGCCAAAGGCTATACTCAGAAAGAAGGCGAAGATTTCTTTGATACTTACTCACCTATTGCTAGACTAATCACAATTTGAGTACTACTCTCTTTGGCTGTCTCACATGGTCTTCTCGTTCATCAGATGGAAGTTAAGACAGTTTTTCTTAATGAAGAGTGCAACGCTTAGAAATTCGTAACCTAAAATTCTAAACATTCATGTATAATAAATCCCTATCCAGGAAAGTCAGGGTACACAATTCCAAGTTGCCATACAGAGTGCATCTTACAAACAGAATAAAATTATATTGCATAAATGCAGCGGTAAAGGAAAAAGTAAACCTATTAACAACTAGCCAAGTGGAGGCTTCCATTCCACAGGCATCTTGACGGCGAATCCAGCCTAGTCCTCTTGACGATCCTCGTCAAACAAGTACTCTACCACTGAGAGGGGAAAAAGGAGCAAGACTGAGTACCACCCATAGTACTCAACAAATCACACCCGTAAATATGCACAATGCACGGGAATCAAAGGTAGGCTAGGGTTTTATTTGCATAAAAGCCTTGGCAACCATTAGTAGTTTGTAAATAGTAAAAAAGTTTATTTATTAAGCAATATTAATCCTCCGTTGGTCAATGTTACACCACGTTAACCAGGCCTAACCATCTATCCTATTGTCGATGTGTTGCTACACACCGGCAATATTTTCTAAATATGGGAGCTCTACTCAGCGGAGGAAACTCGGTGGAAGCTCTGCAATCGAGGAGACACAGGGAGATTTTATACGGCTGTATCGGTTCAGGCCCTCGATGTGAGATAATACCTCTGACGTCCAGTTAGGTGCGTGTATTCCTTTGGAGATTTTGTGTCGATCAATGATCTTCGCCTCCCAATGGGGCGCCCTGCCTCCCTTTATATACTGGAGAACAGGGGTACAAGGTAGGAATCCCAGCCGGACACGGCCAAGGGATTTCCTTCTTAGAGATACATCTTACCCGACTAGGACTGTATATTCCTTTTTGTACAAGACAAAGTCTGCCGGGTGCTACTATATCTCTAATTACAAGTCTCGGCCTATCCTCTGTCCGAGTGGCCCATATGCTTGTGATGAGATACCCGGGGCCATGGCCTCCACACCTATCACTAAAGAAAATTTTAAGTCAACTTATTATAATGAAACTAATCACGGTGTCTTGACCAATATGCCCGTACCCGTGGGCGCGGCTATTTAAATAGATTTACTCTGATCAAAGGTGTACAACTATACCCATAAGACACAGCCCTACACATGTTCCCGTGTGCCAACGTATCACCACGACACCCCGTGAGAGGCTGTGACAGGACCATTCACGCAACCCCTCCCAAACTATCCACACCACGCTGAGATTGCACCTGCCGCCAGGACACCCCACATCGGCCAGGCTACCCCCCTTGCGCCACAATGGATCCAGAAGCCGATCAACCCTACCCCGAGCTGACCCAACTCCATCACACCCATCCTCACCAACGGTGCCTAGGAGAGGGAGAAGAGACGCTACAAGCCCAGCCGTTGCCCATGCTGGCTTGTGGAATGTACGAGTATTTGCCCAAAGGATTCCCGCGAACCGGTCCTTAATTGCCATGGGTGTGACCAACATAACCATGCACCCACAGCCCACCATTCAAGTCAAATTTTAGTAATCTAACATCAACATATCCAAAATTTTATTTTCCGACATTGAGTCGAACCATAAATGTAAATTAAGATATTTAAATTTCCATGTGAGCTAAAAGTTTCTAAGCAGGGGTAAGCATCCTAACAATAGCCTCTAGTCATATTATTACCCAACTACAAAGGTGTACAGGTGGACTAAAGTTAGAGCAATTGGAATTGCATTTATATAGGTCACCCTTCCCACATGAAATAATGAAATACTACATGTTTATTAATTTAAAACAAATAGTTTGCAATAAATGGGTTCAAAATAATCGAGGAAACGATATGACTTGCCTTGCTCCGGCTCAGCGAACTCGGCTACAACCTCGTAGTACACGGAAGAGTCGACGGCGTCGGATTCTATAGCGAACCACACACAAACCATTAAAAACAGTATATGTAGGCAGTCAAAAAAGAGTTAAAAGTATTTTTAATGAATTCTTGGTATTTTTCTGGAATTAATTAAATTTGAATGGACTTAATCGGAGTTCGTATGAATTAGTTCTAAATTTTTGAAGTTTTACAGTGATTTCCCATGTAAAATTAATTATTAAACGATTTATTGCGCAATTAAAGGAATTATTGCGTCACTGGACCCTAGGGAACTGGCGCCGACAGGCAGGTCCCACCGGTCAGTGACACGGGGAAGGGCAGCGCACGGTGGACCAAGTCCACCATGGCCCAGCGGGGAAATGGCCACGTGGCTGCCACGCAGCAGCCACGGCGGGACGATGAGCCGACACGGCACCTAGGTGGTGCCTATGTGGCGGGGGAGCAGGGCGCCTATGAGACGCCACGCAGACGGCCCGATCTGCTTTGGCAGATCGGACGGTCGGGGCTGAACGGGACAGGATCCCGCCGGTGCGACCGCACCACGACGGAGCGCCCGGCCCAATGGTCGCCACCGGCGACCATCAGGCACGGCGGAGAGCGGCGAGGAGTAGCGGGGAAGGCGAGGAAGACGATGGGGTGCTCACCGAGGGCTCGCGGCGACCGGAGTGTGGTGTACGGCAGCGAACAGAGGGGATTGGCGGCGGCCGAGGTTCGGGACGATGGCGAAAGGGGTGCTCCGGCGAAGATCACTGGCGATTAAGGAGCGAACGATGCTCAGGAGGTCCTGGAGAAGATGCGAAAGGGGTTAAGGGAAAGAAAAACCGACCGGGGCGGCGAGGAAGCACGGCCGAAGGCCCGTGGCAGAACTCACCGAGGGGGACGACGGAGAGGATGGGTCTCCGGCGGCATAGGGATCCTCAGATGTGGCGGCCTTGATTCGCAGGCATGTGGCGGAGCTAGTGGTGGCAAGTTCGCAGCCTGGCGGCGGCTACGGCGGCGGCGGCAAACCACTGGAGACGACGGAGCATGGCGACGGCTCAGGTTTACGGCGTAGAAGGGGTTTGGGGGCTCGGCAGGCTTCGGCGTTTGAGGGAAAAGAGATAGGGGATACGGCAAAGTTTAAATGGGCTCGGGCGGGAGAGATCGTGCCGAAGCAGCTCAATTTTCCACGGGATTGAGGGCAGCGGCCGTGGCGTCGTGCGCGCGATTCTTGCACGAGAGTGGGTGAGGGGACCGGAGATCGTGGGGGAAACGGGCGGGGACCGAGTCCGCGCAGTTTGAACCGAGGGCGGGCGCGCGGGGAGACGGGACGTGGCGCGGATCGAACGACTGATTCGGACGGAGGAAGACGACGATGCTGATAGGCGGGCCTGACCTGTCAGCAGGAGGGGCGAGCGGGCGCAGCAAGGAGTCTGACAGGCTGGGCCCAGGCGATAGAGAGAGAGACGCGGGCGCACGAGGCTGACAGGTGGGCCCAAGGGAGAGGCGCGGGGCTCACGGGCCGCGCGGGCAAGCCGGGAACAGTGCTGGGCCGTCGGCCCAGCGGGAGGGAAAAGAAAAGAGGGAGAAAAAGGGAGGAAGGAAAAAACAAAAAAGGATTTTCCAGTGAGATTTTAATTCCGATATTGGTTTTTGATTTATTAAAAATACTTCCAGTGCTCTAAAAATTCTAATAAAAATCCTGTTATTGTATTTTGGCAAGAGGAATATAAGAAAAATATTCCCAGCCATGATAATTTATTATTTTGCATTTTCACATTTAATTAATTCATTTGGCTAATTTAAATTATTTTTCTTGGGACATTTTCTTATGTATATTTTATGTGGCTATATTTAAAGGGGAAAGAAAAAATTTAGAGTGTGACAGAGAGCTAGATGAGGAAATTTACGTAGAACAGCTTGATGAGTTTGTAGTAAAAGGTCAAGAAGACAAGGTGCTAAAGTTGCTAAAATCTTTGTATGGTCTGAAACAAGTTCCTAAGCAGTGGCATGAGAAATTTGATAGAACACTAACATCTGCAGGTTTTGCGGTCAATGAGGCAGATAAATGTGTATACTATCGCTATGATGGGGGTGAGGGAGTTATTCTATGCTTGTATGTCGATGACATACTGATTTTTGGAACAAGTATTGAGATGGTAAATGAGGTTAAACCATTTCTATCTCAGAATTTCGATATGAAAGATTTGGGAGTGGCTGATGTTATCTTGAACATCAAGCTAATAAGAGGTGAGAATGGGATTATACTCATGCAGTCCCATTATGTGGAAAAGGTCTTGAACCATTTTGGTTATATTGATAACAAGCCTTCTCCACCGCCTTATGATTCTAGTTTGTTGCTTCACAAGAACAAGAGAATAGCTAGGAATCAATTGGAATACTCCCAGATAATTAGCTCACTTATGTACCTAGCTAGCGTGACTAGGCCTGATATCTCCTTTGCTATGAGCAAATTGAGCCGATTTACTTCTAACCCAGGAGATGATCATTGGTGTACGCTTGAGTGAGTTCTGCGCTATGTGAAGGGTACTATAAAATTTGGACTTCATTATACTAGGTACCTGTCGGTACTAGAGGGCTATAGTGATTCCAACTGGATCTCTGATGTCGATGAGATCAAAACCACTAGTGGATATGTTTTCACACTAGGTGGTACTGCTGTTTCGTGAAGATCTTGCAAACAAACTATCTTGACTAGGTCAACCATGGAAACTGAGCTTACGGCACTAGATATTGCTACTGTTGAGACAGAATGGCTGCGTGATCTATTAATGGATCTACCTGTGGTTGAGAAGCCTGTGCCAGCCATCCTTATGAACTGTGACAATTAAACTGCCATTACTAAAGTGAACAGTTCTAAAGATAACATAAAATCGTCTAGACATGTGAAGAGACAATTGAAGTCTGTCAGAAAATTGAGGAACTCAGGAGTTATAACATTGGATTATATTCAAACATCTAGAAACCTGGCAGATCCCTTTACTAAGGGACTATCACGGAATGTAATAGATAATGCATCGAAGGAAATGTGTATGAAACCCATGTAAGTTATACTATGGTGGTAACCCAACCTATGTGATCAGAGATCCTGTGAAATAGGACCTAGGAAGAACAAGACATTAGTTAACTGAAGGAGAGTACCTTTAACCCTCTCTAAGTAAAGATGTATGTACTCTCACAAGCTGCAAGGCAAGTTGGTTATGCCTTAATATGTTCTGTTGGTTATAAATAGCGAAGACGATGTCCTGCAGAGTATTCTTGAAAGAGCACACCTATATGAGACTGATTGTTAGTCGCAGTCAATGGAGATTTTGGGTGAATCTCCTAGAAAGCTCATGAAAAGACCAAGGAGTATGATTTATACGCTCCAACTAAGGGGTAGCCAACAGGTGGCCTTTTATCAGTTAAGTTTCTGAGTGAAACTTGTTTGCACAAAACTTGTAATTTAAAGCTTAGTCCATTGTTTAAGTTGTGAGTAAGTGTAACTTAGAGATCTAGATGGATATTCAACCTTAACCGGTCTCCATCGAAACACTGGTATAAAAACAGTACATTGGAAAAAGACAAATTTCTGTATGACTTTGAGATTTGGTGAAGGATTGTTGGAATTGTTAGTAGGCCTAGGGCCCAATTGGAAAATAATTCCAAGAAAAATCTTAAAAGCCCACCACATGAGAGGCATGCATATAAACTTTAATACCACCTTGCTTATTCTAGGAGAGGGGGACCTCCTTAAATGCGTGAGTGCTCTCCTAGCCACTTGAGCAATGTGTGGTGGAGAGAACTAGAGAAACACACGTGCTCGCCTCGCTAGGCTCGGCTCGAGGCCGAGGCCGGGGGGCCCACACGACATGCGTGTGAATGGCGGAAGCGGCTTCCTTTTGCATACTGGATTATTCAGTGCATTGGACTGGTGTGGAGTCCGGATAGGTTACGCGTGACTTATCCGGTTCGGCTACGGGATGGGCGTCCTGATCGCACGTCTTATATATACCGAACCGCCACTTCCACGCGAAAGCAATCTGGGTTTTGCCTCTCCTCTGTACTGCGCCGCCCGTACGTCATCTACTCCGTCTCGCTCGTCGGTGTACACCAGTGATCGAGAGAGCAGGTCTCCAGAACCGTCATCCTCGTGAAGTCCTGCACTGGGAGAGGGCGAATAAGGTTTTTGGGAAGCGCTCCGCGCAACTGCTCGTTGTTTGTCCGCCACGGCTCGTCTTTCTCAACGTTCGGGCGTTGCGCGTCGTCGTCACCATCCTGTACCACACGTTGTACGTGCGGTACATGCTACTGCTCCGAGCACATCTGCTCCGAGCTCTCCTTCTGAACAGAATCGCCGGTACGTATTCTTCATGTTTTACGTGTTTAATCTATTCATGTATTTTTCCGTCGCATACATGTCTAGATTGTATGAGATGATTCTGCTAGCTTATGCGATTGATGTCATGATTTATTTATGGAATAAATTAAATCTACATGTGTTTATTTTTCCAACAAAGGCCCCGATGGCGATGGCTAGAAGAGCGGCTCCGCGTAAAGGGGCCCCAGCAGTGTGCTGGCCCTAAATCCTTTTCCCTCTCCTTTCCAAGCGCTATAGTCGAGCCCCATCAAGCTTGAGCTCGAGCTAGACCGACCGTGCGAACGAAGGCATTGGCGTTGACATCCGACGGGGCCCGTCAAGCTCAAGCCCGGCCGCGGAATTCATCTCCTCACCCCTTGTCCATCGTTGTCGACCTCGGCCGCTACCTCCTCGTGAGTAGAGAAGAGGACAGGAGGAGGAGCTATGAGGCCGAGGAGTTGGGGATGGCGAGGGGCTGTTCGATCGGGTGGTAGACTCGCTGAGAGAAGGCAAAGAGGAGAGAGGTCGAGTCAAGAAAGATGATAGGGTTGGTTACTTATATGTGGGTCCATCATATTTTTTATTCTTTTTTCGTCTGTATTTACGGTCGAAGGAGAAATATCAAACTTGATTATTAGTTGAGGCAACACGTGGGCCAACAGGGCCTTGTACTCGTGCACGTGTAGCTTGCTAGCTGGACGCATACATATATACTACAGTAGCTCCGAGTACTGTAGCTATCAAGCACAACATTGCTCTCTCCTTTTCATCTCTTCTTGGCAAATATGGCTCTTGCAGATTGACTTGTTAATCATCGCGTCGATCCTTTCACGCGGTGTTCATCTACATATACCTTTCAGCTCACAGTTGGGCCCTTGGGTTTCACACACTCTTTTTTTTAATCACCCAATGAACTTACACTCAATGATCATTTAAGGTCATCTCACTCGGTGTTAGATGCAAAAATATTTTCCCACGGCTAGGGATAAAAACAGTCAGAAAGATGTTCAAATCATTTCCACTATCATTTTTTTCTCAGAAATAGAATCAAAACAGTAGAGCTGAAAATGATAACGGTATTGAAAGAAAATATCGGAAACAAAATTATTATAATAGAGCCTTGAAAATAACCTACTATAAGGACAAGCAAGTTACAATTATGTTTACGTTATAATCAATGTTATAAAAACATATATTAGTGAAATAATTTAAATAGTTCATAACGATATTACAGTATTAATGCTAACAACACATAGGGGTTATGGTTAGATTTTTAATATTTTGATGGTTGTCGATATTATACAGTAATTTCTTCAGAAACTCTGTATGGAGATGATACCATAAAACGGTCATAAAAAAACCTATACAATTTTCGTTTTATTTCTAAATAATACGGAATCGGAATATAACTGCCGATATAAAACGGAAACGATAGTCACCCATATGAACATATGCACACTCGACTAGTATAATACTAAATTCAAAGCTATAAGCCATTGTCCGATCCAGCACGCATCTCAACGTACGCAGCGCAAGAGAAAATCCGACCAGACTTGTTCAGCTCATCACTCCCCCAGCTCGCATCGCCGCCCCATTCAGATCTCGCCGCCCGCCGCCCACCGCCGCCGCAGCCATGGGCTCCGCCCACTCCTCCCACTCCTCGGTATCCACGGCCGCCGACCTAGACGACGACGAGGACGACGAGCCCTCGGCCGCGTCCGCCGCGGCGCCCGCGGCCCCGCCCCCTCCCGCCCCCGCGCCGGCTCCCCCGGCGTCGGCCTCCAAGGTGCTCGAGCAGGAGCCCGAGGTGCTCCCCTGCCGCGCCGCCGATTCGCCGCTCTCCCCGCAGCCCTCCGCCGCGGGCACCCCGCGCCTGCTCGGTGGCCCCACCATCAAGGTCTGGGACCCCTGCCACGTGCTCCTCCCCCCGCCGTCGCCGCACCACCACCACCAGTCCCAGGGGCGGGGCGAGGCCGCCGCACTGGAGGTAGTGGTCGTCAGCCACGGGGAGTGCGCCGCGGCGATGCGCCCCGACCTCGTCGGCGGACGGTGGCCGGCCGCGGCACTCACGGCGCGCGGGGAGAGGCAGGCGCGCGCGCTAGCCGTGTTCCTGCGCTCCCGTGGCGCGCGGCTCGCCGCCGCATACGCGTCACCGCTCGACCGCGCCCGCGCCACGGCCGCACTCGTCTGTCGGGTGAGCGCTTCTTGGCTGCTTCCCTAGCACATTCCCTTGCCTGCATTGCGCTTGTTTAAGTGGCCTTGTTCTTGGCATGGAATGCACAAAGTTCGTAGGATTTATGCTACTAACTTCAATATAGGGAATTATTGAATCGAACACAATCTTAGGAGTTCTGGTTTATTCATTGTGCTTGTTTCATGCGATTTGGAGGCCTACTCTCAGGATTGCCTCCCTGTTGTAGCAAAGCTGCAACATAGCATACATTAGAAATCAGTATCCTATGGCATTGCTGTGTCTTGTGTCTGTTTCATGCACTTAAGGGCTTGTATCATAATGTGACCTTGAAATTAGTGGTAATGAAGTCATCTTTCAGCTGGCCGATCTGTTACTTCAGACAATGCACTTGTAGGCTTGCTGTTGGGATGGGATCTTTGTGATGCAATGGGGGGAAAAATTGCTAAATGCCTGTGTTATGCAATGCATCTTCACTCATCATGGAAAGTACAGGAGTGCATGGGCATATGATACATGCTCCTGAATAGAGTAGTTAGCATTATGTAAAGGGTGTTCCTTCAAAGTCGATGCTGTCTTGCTCAAAGTCTCTTCAAAGTCTACTGGTGAAATTAGCTCAAGTCAATAAGTCATAGACCTTTGATCTCTTTGGTCTACAACATGGCCATTAATAAGCCTTACAGTGACCTTCGATCTTGTCAACAGAGCCGGACCTAACAGTTCCACGTATACCTTAGGTACAGAAAGCATTCAAAACAACAAACATCTGAAGGAAATAGGAGTGAGTCATTTGATATCTACCCTTCTTCTTGATATGCTTCTGAAGGGAGTGCCCTGGGGTTGGCTACTTTGAAATGGTAAATATGTACCTGTGCGTATGTGAGGAGACATTAGGGGCTTTTGTGCAAACTAGATCTAGATGAGATGAACCTATTCTTTTGTGTTTTTACCCTGCACTGTACTTCCTTGAAATCAAAATGGTTGGCAGCTTTTAAGCATCTCTTATTGCCTTTATGTAACCGGTTGACAGGTGTACTGCACTTAGTTTGTCTCAGTTTCCCTAATGTTCCTTGTTTGTCTTCCACGTGGACTGATGTCAAAGAAAAGGAATAATTATGTATTTACAAACATTACAAAATAGTGACATAGGGATACTCAGCATGCTAAAAAAAATTATGCTTTCAAGGGATACTCAATTGTTTTATTTTTGATAAAGTTTGTGGTAATGAGTTGTGAGGAGAGTCTAGCGGAGCTACAGCTGGACTTTAACTTAGGTTATTCTATGATAGCAATTATGGTTGTGCATGTAATTTTCTTGCTCCCACAGAAAATTTGGCTGCTTATGCATTCCTCATCAATTGTACACCTGACATCATGATCATTAGGCAATTGTTTAATATGTATTTGAGCTTTAGTGGGCGTAATTGTCTCATCTTAGTATGGAACGATTTGTTGGATTGGGTGACCCAGTGGCATTTGAAACAATTGTCATGCCTTATGCATCTATGATAGTATTGGCTAGCCTCAGTATCTGAAATATGGGTCTATAGCCACTGGTTATCTATTCCTTTGAAAGTGTGTTCCGCTATTTCCAGGGTTCACAACTCACGACCATGGGATGCAGCTTGTATGGGAGCTGGAGCACACCCCCTGGTGCACATACAAACTGTCCTCCTATGCATAAGAGAGTTTGCACATAGAGGTTCTGCCATAATTCTGTGTTTCCAGCCAGAATAAATCAGCAGAAGTTTTAAAAGGTGTATTTCCTGTATAAATACCATTGTCCTGTACCCACCACTATTTTGTGCAGATTTAGATTGACTCTGTCTAGTAGGTGGAAAGAGCAAAAATGTTTACCCTCATGCTAAAAGTTTAGTGTCTGGATGTTTTTATATTAGTTAGCTCCTTTTTGACCTTCCTGCATTATTTCTGCTCTGCTGTTCTTATTTGTAGAGCTTGGTTGCTAAAGAAGTCCCTAAAAGTTTCACCTAGATTTCTAGCCTCTAGGATTGAATTTCAATTTTAAGATTACAACCCAATATTCCATAGATTTGTCTTGGGCAGGAAAAAATCCTAATGCCTTGAAAATTTTTATTGTTAGTCACCGGTAAAGTATGGTTACCCATTATGTAAACATATGAATGCAACTATCCTGGTGTCTGCTGGGCACGGGCAAGGGTCTGCATGTGCCTGCTATACAGGTTTGACTCATGCAGTCACGCTATGAAATGGTGACTTCCATATTCTTGTGTTGTAGCTGTCAGTCTTGGGCCCAAATGGCATAAGTCAGGAAAGACTATAGATTGAAGAAGCTGGGATTCAAACCCAGGACTTCATTAACTCATGGCTTTTGTTTTACTGCTGGGCAAGCTGGGTGTTTGTGGATCTCTTAGCTTCAACAGCTTTTATTATCTTTAAAAATCACACAGATCCATCTTTTATTAGCTTTAAAAATCACACAGATCCAGCTAAACAATCACACAAACAATATTTTGCTGGTACAAAATTCTGCCCAACCCAAGTACTTCCCTAGTAAAGCCAGTTGTCGCTGATGCTACTAACTGGCCTAGGGCATTTTCCCTGGTCCTGGGATGCAAATGTAACTGAAATTGCTAGTGTTACCTTTTTCTTTGTGGATAAATTCCCTGTATGCCACTGAAATTCTACCCAATAACTTATGTATCATTCATTGTCTCACTTAACATTTGGGCCCCAGCCCCACATGTTATTGAGACATCAGGGGGGGGCCAAGGGATGGGGTTTATAAGGAATTGCCGATTTTTTGGGAAACTATACCTCCCAAGCTACTTCTTGCTATGTAGGTCTGACTTATATCTGACAATCTGTATCTGGAACATGTAGCATTTGACAATTGCTGGTTCTGCAGATGTATACTCTTGTTTTTATTATTAATTAGGGAAACGGAGGAACTACAGCAGATGTTATTATCCCTCTTCATTAGTTTATATACAGTTATATGCATTCATCTGTTTATGTTTCTTTTTGATTGGTCTTCAGCTCTGCAGTTTGTGACATCTGGCAATGTTAATCTGCAGGAACTTGACTTTCCAGAGGAGCAGATTCAAGTATCAGATGCTCTGACTGAGATGAGTCAAGGTCAGTGGGAAGGCTGCCCGAAATCAGAAATATATACTCCAGAAATGGTTAACCTGATGGAAAGTACTCAGCCAGATTTCTCAGCACCTGCCGGTGAGTCTCTCAGGCAAGTGCAGTTTCGGATGATGGAATTCCTCAATCAGTCAGTCATACGGTTACCAGAAAAGGTGGCAATGGGTGACACACTATCACAACAAAATGAGGCAAAGGGACTGTCTCGGCAAAGTTCCACCAATTCTGTCCAAGATGGTCCCCCTTGGGATTTGCTTTACAGGCTCAATCGGCATGGCCTCCAAAGGAAAAAATCTGGGAAAAGCCGGCTTCAGTTTGTCACTTCAGGTGACAATGAGACCGAGGATGACTTCTCACCGAAAGAAATAAATCAAAGGCTTATCCTTCATGAAGCAAATCTAGCACCCTCAGTAACCTCCATTGCAATTTTCAGCCACGCAACTCCCATTCGATGTCTTATTGCTGGCGTTCTGGATTGCAATCCTATGATATCCCAGAGAATTTGCATTGAGGATTCCTCCATTACAGTTCTTGAGCATTCACTAAAAACAGGATGGCAAATAAAGAGGCTGAATGATACTGCTCATCTCAGACTTCTCTAAATGCAAGTTGTTGTGCTATGCTGTTCAGGAGGAATGTAGGTCATGTTTCTCGTTGTGCATTGTACAGAAACTATCAGATCATGTTCCTCGGATCAGATGCCAAGGCCATCTACACCTGCGCGGCCATCGGAAGTGGAAGTGGGAGTCTTCTGATTGTATTTCATTTGTATTTACTGACATATCTAAATGCCAGGAAGATCTGGCCGGCGAAAGTGTTGTATTGTATTTGTTATTATTATTTTTTGTTGAGCTAAATTATTTGGTCAAGTGTAATTTCCATGTAAGGGGGGATACATTTTTAATGTATCATTCTTTTTGCCGATCATTCTGCATTTTGATATATCTGTTGTCCTTGGATCTGTGACTGATCGATTAGTTCCATGCATGAAAAATTCTCGGGGTTAGTTAATCTACAATGTCTTAACCAGGGATGGTAGGAAAAGATATGAAAACTGTACACATTTGTACACCAAGATGGTTACCTCCTGCTATAATTTTTTTCATTTTTTTAAAGATGTAATTTGGACTTTTGCGCTAGTTGAGGCCTTGAGGGTGTGAAATAAACTTGTTCCGATTTAAAAATAGATAAATTAGAAACTAAGTAAAATTAAAGTATAAGATATCCACACAAATACACAACTTCGTTAAGAAAATGTCGAATTTTGAAGGAAGTTTATTTACGAGACGAGTATCATCATTGTCGTGCATGGTATATTCAGATCACAAATATCATTATATTGTGTAGTAGGGGATCTTACGACATGCCTATTCAGAACACAAATATCATTATATTGTATAGTAGACTCTCTTAGGACATGCGTAGTGTAAATGAAGCTATGATCATGTCTAGTGCGTGATTTTGCCGATGACAAAGCAAGAAAGAGAATGGATTGTACATCAATTCCAGCCACTAGAGAGGGTGATGCTAGGGGTAAAGATTTGAGAATCGACTCTTTTATATGCATCGGCTCCAAGCTGATTAAAAAAAGGTCGTTCCACATGTGACCAATAGCTAGGGAGAAATAAGTGCATATAGGCTGTCTTCTTTTCTACTTTTTCTTTAGATTTTTTAAATAAATTATTTACTTCACGCCTTTAAAAATTTGATTTTTTTTAAAAAAATTCTTCTGCTGCATTGATTAGACCACCTATTCTAACTATATTTGTGAAATTTATTTTTTAAAATATTAATTTATCACTTTAATAAAAAACAATCCCTATCAACAATCTAAAAAACACTATCTCAAACACAACCATAGCGATATCTTCTGTGGATTCTTTATTTTTAATATATCTTGCGAGTCTCACATTAGAAGAAAGAGGGAGTAATGCTAACCACTGGAATAAGACTAAGAATTTGTAGTAACAGATTTTAAGAGTCTGGACAAATCTTATTACATCAAAATATATGCTATAAAAATTTTATTTTCAATTTATCAAAAAGCATTCAAATTCTATGGCGTGTTCGCCCGACAAGACGACATGGCAGTGATGTGTTGTTGTTCTACTACATCTACACTAGAAAGCAGTGAATGAAGCAAAATTTGTCACTATATGCATGTCATTCATGTGTTACATCATTTTCTTTCCTCTCTGTTTAGGCTTTTGCATTAGTGTTTTAGGTTAAGTAGGCTTGACCAAGAAGCGTCGGTTATGTGGCTAAGAAGAAATAATATTTTTTAGTTGGCACCGAAGCATATACTTCCTCCATCCTAAAAATACAAGTATTTTCAGAGATTTTCACCGGAATTAGAGAAGTAGGTATATTTGAACGTAGGAAGGTTGTGATTAGTTGTAAAAAAATAGATAAAGTAATTAAATAAAAAATAATTATGACTGGTTAATACGAGAAATAGATGGAGAAATAGTTAATTTTAGGACGGAGGGAGTAAATGTGTCAGTGCAAAAAACCTTATAATCTGCTTGTTAGCATTGGTCCAACAGTGCACTGAACATGGGTATATTGTGTTCTGATGGCAACTTGACAAGCAAAGCGAAGCCAAGTGCTTGCAAGATAATAAGCTAAGGCAGGCATATAGACACATTGTCCATCTGATACATGGTTTGGTTTACTACTTACGCCATTTCTAGTGTAGATGAAGCTAGAACAATCGCCAACCATATATCATCATTGCCATGTCAAATGATTTCTTATATTCTTATTCTTATGGTTAGCATCACTACCTCTTTTCTAAACCTAGGAGATAGCCTAGCCTCACTCACTCCATTGCTCCAGTTAGGAGTGGAACCAGAAAATGTGCTAGGGTAGGGTTGAATTAGCCAATTTTAGACAGATATCATATATTCTTAAATATTTTATGTAATTTCTACCGAATTTAAATATAGTTTTAAAGCAAGCCTAGGGCTCACCTGTGCCACTGTACGGTATGTATGTATGCATGCATGCTACGTATACGTACGTAGTTGAGGAAACGCCACTGCAGTGACCGTTACGGTGCTATACGTACTGTACCACGGATAGCACGGCCATCACGGCCATCGTTAGTTTGCCAATCCCCCTGGTCGATCGATCTACCAACTTTAAAGATTGATTGAGACGAGGGTGCAGTGCGTTCTAAACAGCCAGCGGAGGTACCAGACTTATGTGTGCGCGCTCTAAAATAGTTATAGGGATTGTCACCTAAAAATATCATAATTTTTACTGAAATTTTTGGACCGTTAAAATTGCATCGAGATTCATATGTAAGGCTATCCTCTTCTCTTCTTTTCTCTCTCCATGGCCACATGCATGGATTGATTGAGCTTGACGATACTGACCTCTGATCCGTCTCCACACCACCACCCTAGCCCATCGGCGCGGGCAAAACCCTGCCCTACCAGCTTCTCTCCCTCCTCCTCCTCTCTCCTCTCTCCTTCACTCCTCTCCAAGTTGAGCGGCGGCGCCATTCTCTTGCACCACCCCACTTTTTCCATCTTCGGTGGCTCATGCCGCCGCCGTCCCCTACCTCCTAACCCCATGATCTCCCTTGGCCCCGCCGATCTACCCATCGCCGGCCTCCATCCTCATAGCTTCGACGGTGCATCCGCCTCCTCGCCACCCACCCTTCACCGCGGCCATCCCTCTAAACCCGGGAGAACCCCCCCCCCCCCCTTCCCAATCCCCCTTCCAACCCTAACCCTCACCCCAAAAACTAAACTCTAAACCTAATGCCGCTGTCGTCATCGCCGTGCCATCGCCAATAAGTCCTGGCTACCACCTACAACCCCCCCTCCTTTTCTCTCTCTCACACACTTTGCCTCCCGTGGTCTCCTTTCTTGGTCAAAGGTTGAAGACATCTCCTTGCCCATGGGATTTTAATCCAGCGCGCCAAAGGAAAATCTCAGGTCACTTTGAAATCTAGCATTTTTCCATATTTTTATATCAATATTGTTTAAATGACCTTTTCTAGACAGCTTTATAACATTTAATTGATCCATATGAGCAATTTTCATTTATTCATAATCTATCAATCATCCCGTTAGAATATGCAGAGAAAGGGTTCATTATATTCTATCTCTCTAGTTTACCGTATAATGTCTATGTTATGGTTAGAGTAGATTAGAAAACCCACAAGTTTTGCCCAAAGAGTGTAACCCCTTTTGATACCGACGTCGAATAGCCAAGAAAAAAGTTACTGAAATCATAGTACCCAATCATAATCATAATATAGCTCTAACTATCATGTACTACTCTCTAACTACTTTCTCCATCCAATAATAATTCATATAAGTTTTTAAGTATTGAATTTTGTTCAATAATATAAGCATTTCTACAGTACTAATTGTTCCATCAATTATCTTCTATTTAAACTTGTTCCTATCTTTATCCTTAGTCATTTTTTCACCCACAGCTATTCCTCATTTAATAAAGGACACTACTTCTCTTTAACTTTAATATCTACTAAACAGTTTAAAAATATTTTTTTTATTAGACAGAGAGTAGGATATTAGCGCGCATGATGTTGATTCTGCTTTATCTTTGGTTTCGTCTGGTATTGCTTTGTTCTTTTTACCGTCGTCGTTTTTGAAGGGTTGCTTTACTAGGATCATTAAGGCCACGTGCAATTAGTGCAGAGTGGATAACAGCACGGTTTGCTACTTTTTAAAAGGATACACATTTACGGCCGTCTCTACTTATTCTATATCAGTATTATCATTAGTAGAAATAATATTAAGCATTGATTTATAAATTCTACAACCAATAAAAAATCATTCTATTATTTAGTAGTTAAGATGATAATATAAATAGATATAATCTATTAAGTTAAAAAAGATGAACAATTTTAATTGATTTTTACTATCAGCGAAGACTAATGCAAAACATCTCTTAGCATAACTGAAATCAATCTTTATCATAGCAACCAGAGGAGTTAAGTGTTGGTGGGCTATTCTTTTTTAAAAGAAGTGTTGATGAGCTAATTTCAGACCATGTAGAAGGTTCCGACCTCTCTGTCAGTTTGTGTAGACGGAGAAAAGCAACCTGAAAAACATTACTTTAGCTATCATAGGGAGGTTTTTAATTAACTCCTCTACATTACAGCAATACTCATATATTCCTGTCTCCTCTTGTTTAGCCCCGTCCCCCACTACGCATGGCCTAATGTTGCATCTCAAATGTGCTTCTCCAAATGACGTTATGCTTCTGAGAAGGCAGCTGGCCTTCCTGCCTAGGTCAACATGACTCTGATTGGCCCAAGACATCATGTCCGTTGTTTTCCTCACCATTTTCTTGTGCTAAATTATTTAGTTATTAAGTAATGTGTCCGAAGCAGGAGGGATAAATTAATTCTTAAGGTATCAAATTTTTTTGCCGATTATTCTGGAGTTCGCTAGAATTTTTACTGTTACTAATTTATTTATTTTTTTAATTTACAAAACTAATTTTCGATTTGGATCATTTGCAGATCTAGCCTCTTGCCGCCGTGGCCCAGGGCGGCGAATGGCATCCCCGTCACCCGGGGCTAACGGCGGCCGCCGCCGTTAGCCCCGGGGAGGCCACGTGGATTCGCCGCCCTGGGGGACGGCGGCGAATGCCTCCAGGGGGCCGAATGCAAAAATACATTCGCCGCCATCCCCCACGGCGGTTTTTAGCATAGTCAACGGACGGTCCGCACAAGGATCGGACCGTCCGAATCAAAAGGGCCGCCTGCAAAAATTTTTTTTCTTTTTTTTTGATATTTTTTTCTCAACTAGCAACACGAGAATAGCAAAATCTCGTGAAGGTGTAACTCAAACCGATGTAAGATGTGGCATGTAGAAAATTGTGAGTGTGCTTTAAAAACCGTGCTGAAACTTCGGACCTCAAAAACTCAATCTTCCCGGCCGAATTTCGCAAAAATTTTTTGGACAAACCCAACAAAGTTGGGGGGGAAGCGGATGTAAAATTTTCTGTAGATGTCCGTAGAGTATTTATTTGCCCGATTCTGAGACCGTATGCGAAAGTTCTGACTGTTTTAAGGTAGGTAACGCGCGTTACAACAATTTACCGTGGATTCGGACCGTCCGATCGTTGTGCGGACTGTCCTATTCATTCGCCGCCCTGGGGGACGGCGGCGAATGAATAGCTGCCGATCGCTGTGCGGACGGTCCTATTCATTCGCCGCCCAGGGCAACGAATGCAATTTTGCATTCGGCCCCCTGGGGGCATTCGCCACCGTCCCCCAGGGTGGCGAATCCACGTGGCCTCCCGGGGCTAACGGCGGCTGGCGCCGTTAGCCCCGGGTGACGGGGATGCCATTCGCCGCCCTGGGCCACAGCGGTTTTTAAATACCGCCATGGCCCAGGGCGGCAAGAGGTTAGTTTTGCAAATGACCATCGAAAATTAGTTTTGTAAATTAAAAAAAATTAAATTAGTAACAGTAAAAATTCGAGTTCGCTATATATGTGTGTGTGGTCCTTAGAAAAAATTAGTTTTGTAAATTAAAAAAAAAATTAAATTAGTAACAGTAAAAATTCGAGTTCGCTATATATGTGTGTGTGGTCCTTAGAACTGTGGATCGATTAGTTCCATGTAAAATTCTCATGGGTTAGTAAGAGCACCCATAGTGTGCTCCACAAGTAGGGAAATAAGCGACAAATACAACCTAACTATCATGCAATAATCTGTAGTTTTTTTATACGATATCACAGAACTATAGATTTAATAAGACAATTATCTCGAAACTATAGGTTTAGCATCAATTTAATCATAAAACTATAACATTTATAGCTTCAATATAACAGTAGTACTAAGGATTTAAACTCTAATATCCATAGTATTGTGATAATTTTAATTTTAATATGTAGTTTTGTGATACTTAGCGGTAAAATTGTATTTTTATGATAGATTTGGTGCTAAATTTGTAGTTTTGTGATACACTTCCTTAAATATGTACTCCATTCGTCCCATAATATAAGGAATTGGTGTTTGCTTCTACTTCTGACTTCTAGCTTCTCTCTTAGTTTTTCTTAGCACACTTCCTAAAACGTAAAACGGTGTATTTTTTATAAAAACTTTTTATATAAAAGTATCTCTAAAAAATCAAATAGATCTATTTTTTAAGTTTTTAATAGTTAATACTTAATTAATCACGTGCTAATGATGGTTCTCGTTTTATGTGCAGTTTATAAGCCAGCACAATAAGCTAATTCAAACACCCTATTTGCCCTTCTAGCTTATCCCAAAATATAAAGAATTTTATAATCTTGAGGTAATATTTTATTCCTCACCTACCAACTTTTATATTAGTTTATTTTCTACCTACTTTTTCTAGTTTATAACTCACCTACCATGTTATGTACTAGTTTTTTTTACATCAACTACCACATTTTATACCATGATTTGTTATTTTGATAATTTCTTAATTTTTTTTAAAAAACATAATCTCTTATATTATAGAACGGAGAGAGTAGTTTTGATAATTTAGTTAAAGTATTTGTAGTTTTATGAAATTTACTCTAATTTTTAAGTTGGACATACTACCAAAAATGAAAGCTTAATACTTATGTTTAACATAATAATATGACATCTTTGTAAGTGATTATAATTTGTTTTTAGAAAAAATAAGTTATCAAAGTTAAAATATACATAGTTTCCGATGACAATATTTACGAACGCAGCATCAAGTAAATCCGCTCTCATGGATGTGACCCAACTTTGTCCACCTCGTGGGCTTCTGATGCATGTACGAATTGAGTCCTCCAAATATAGACCATGCACGATATACGTACGCATGTCAACGATCCGTACAGCCAAACAAATTAGCTTGTCTAATTGTGTTTTAGTCGTGCAAGGTCGGCAATAGCCTGCCTAAGCACGCTTTAGCAAAGAAACGTCAATCATCATAAAAGGTTCAGTCATCGTCATAAGCAACTAACCACCATTAGTTCCAAAGCTTATCCAAAAACCAGTTTTGATTGTCCTATTCCAATCGTAGTTCCTTCCCACCCTCACGCATGTCCGTTCATGTATTCTTACCAAAACAGTTCTTTCATTTCCAGAAATGTTGAATAGAATCAACTTGTAGGCGTGTTTATGTTGGCCCTGAAAAGATGTTAAAAAATTGTTCCCTTTTTTTTATCATGTTTGTTACTAAATAACAAGTGTAATAAACAGTTGCCGAAAAACTTTTACCATCCCTGCAAAAAATAAATTACCAAGAAAAGCATGCCTCGCCACCCCCAAATTTTTCACCCATGTAAGTTAGCTTTCAGCTTGACCTCCCTATGAGCCCCTCTTACAGTTCACCAAACCAACCACATCTTCCACGTTTCTCTGCCACCCATTGACTCCTCAAGTTGGCACAAGAAAAAGGCAGGTGGCCCAACCAACCAAGGAATTCCTCCCCTGCCACACCATGAATCCTGCAGACATTACCTCTCCCTGTACTTTCTCTTCTTCACACATCTCCTTTTGGAGAGGCAGGAGCATCCTCAGGTGTCTTTTTCCATGAGGAAGGAATCATCATCAGCTGCCTGCACTTACAGCCACATGAATACACACAAGAGACACAAGATTTTTAATGCCCCATCTCAGTCCAAAGTCAATGCTGCCTGCTGCTCTTACCAGTTGACAGTTTGCCACCCACCCTCATCACCAGGTTTTGATGCCTACTAGCCAGCCTACTTCTGTGTGGCTAGTAGTAGCAGGGTTGCAGCAAAGAGGCGAACCTAGGACTGTAACCAAAAATGTACTCTACTAAATTTACATGTTACAAGGGGAGGTTGGTGAGCATTTGCCATTTTTACTGCTGGCATACTTCTTTCATGGTTCACACCTGTAACCCTTGTCAGGCAAATGCTCAGCACCTCAGAAACAGTATGGATTGCCCTCTCCCCTTTCAGGCTTGTACGAAACGTTTTCATTACCTGCTTTGGCCTGAGATTCTTTTAGGGGCCTAGAGGTTTTCTTAGTATGGTCCAGTTTTTTTTTCACTTATGTTGTTTGATTTTTGTTGTCATATTAGGTTTTCCTTGACCAGATCTCGTCCCGGGAAGTTACTCGCAACTTTGGATGGTCCTGGATACTCACGACTTTGGATGGCAAACAGGGATTCATTGTTGTGTTATTTAACTGCAAAGTCGAGCTCACTGGCGCGCCGGTATAATAGAGCTGAAGCTTCTACCCTGTTGATGGCAAACATGATAATGAGTTTTGGTTAAGTGAAGGGCCACAATTGGGGAAAGGATTTAGTGTCATGTGATAAAAAAGGATTCAATTAAATGGATTATCAATATTCCTCACCATCCTGGATGAACGACAAATCGGCCTGTTGATAGCGCCCAGTTCACCTTGTCAGTCCCAAGGGAGTTGGCCACAACATGGGTGACCCGATCATCAATCTGGTTCGTGCAAACTGCACCAAATTGCTCAGCAGTCTGCCACAAAGGATGCATATGGGGATTGGCTTCTCCAACCGGGAAAATCCGGCTAAAGACAATACGACAACCACCAAGTATCCTCTGCTGCTCAGATGCTAGTATGCTCCGGACATCAGCATCATTGAGGTTAGGATGAGTAAAGAAGTTTTGGTGAATGCGCTCAATCACCTATTTCAAGAATTGGACAGCATGTATCATAATCAAGTTGTATTTACAAAACAAAAAGGTTCAGATGTAAAAATCAACCATCATACCGCCAGTGAAGAAGCAAGAGTGCCATCTTCTGGCCTCTCATCTCGATCAATTTCAAGAAGTGATGGTCCAGGAAGGCCAAACTGACGCCTGCTGCAGGGGAAATAGGTGTATCTACAAAAAATATGGAAGGGGGCTTAGAAAGATGAACCTGCTGTATGCTGTTACCTCATGTAGCAAGAAACATTAGACAGATTCCTACCTCTCTACAACAATTAAATTGTGTTTGTTGTGTGGCCAGACTCTCACAGAATCATCAATGATCACCACTGCAGATTCCATCCCCAATACCCCATCAAGATCTTTACTTTTTGGCACTCGTTCATCACTATCAAAAGTATCGCCATCATCCCCTCTTGAGATGACACGCCCAGCAAACAAGGTTCCAGTAGGATCAAGAACCTTAGCCATCTCAGTAGCATAAACCTTGTTCCCCATTGTGTACAAATGCAACTCGTAAAGCTTGCTTGCCTACAGCATAAGTACCAAACAGGACAGCATTCAACACTACAGCAGAAACATGCTTATGGTCATTTGAGAGATCACCAAGATAGCAAACCTTCTCAAGAAAGTTCCATATTCCTGGTCTCAGTTTGGTCCACATTTGCATATGAAGAAAACGGAAGAGATGGCGCTCTGCCCTCTCCCGATCTTGTTCCTCTTTCTTTCGTAAAATCTCCTCATGAATATGCTCCACTTCATTAAACTGAATAGGAAGCATGTATTATGTCAACAAAGTTTTCAAAAAGTTAGAAGTCATAGGATACAAAACCAAATACCTTTGCAGAATTGAGAAGTGTGTGATCCAAATCAAGCACCAAGCAAAGTTTCCTTGCTGCAAACATCTTGCTTTGTTCCATGATCCGCCTTGCCCTTTCTTTCTGAATGAGAGCCTTCTGCTGATCATCATAACCATCAAGGAGATGATCAACATCTCCCCATGGGCTAGCTGGCAGCACAGCATCAGATGCTGTTACAGGGCCAGTACTTGTTGCAGCATCATCATTAGATTCATTCTGTCCAGCTGCCAATCTTGGATCTGCCTTATTTATACTGCTTGAAGTTTGCTGTGTATTGCCATGAGGAGGCATAAGTGCTGTAGCAGCTAACTGTGAATTAGAGACAGGATTCGCATTCATGGTGGCTGGCCGTGCTGATGATGTAACAGGTTGAGAAGGCAATGCACTAGTCTGAAGTTGCCCTGCCTGTTGTTCAGTGTTGAGCAAATGGTCCTTGCTGCCCTGAGAGTCTGGCAGAGCAGTTCCATTGCTTTTGGCTTGCTCCACACCAACTGGAGGAACTGTATCATTCTTCTGTGCCATGTTACTATGGAGGATGCGACGAGGATCACGTGGTTTCATACGTATAACTCCAGCATCATTTTGTGAGTGCTATGCAAAAAGAAAAACGTAATATTAGTACAAGATACTAATTATTATAACAAAACAAGGAATTGGCATTAACAAACCGATGGTTCACCTAACTAGTGATGGTGTATACACAAGCTAATACGACCTCGTCATAATAAAAACTCTCAGTTCTAAATCTTTTCTCCCTTGATATGCGCATAAAATCTTGACTTATATAAAATGAGTTGGCAGTAATGCAATATGATTGCTGTCTCCACACGACAAATTGAGTTGGTGGATTTTCTGTTGATGGACTTTTGCATGTACATGTAGGTATCTCAAAAGTTCTCCATGACTCGGTGAGATGAAAACTGTGTATGCAATTTTTTACCCTAAATTTTGTAAAATATTTGTCGACGTAGATTTTCTAAGTTCATAACTTTTGGCATGTTTATTTGAGATCTGTTGCGAACTTGCAAAGCATAGATTTTCTAAGTTCATAACTTTTGGCATGTTTATTTGAGATCTGTCGCGAACTTGCAAAGCACATGCCACTGGTATTGAAGCCACTATCAAGCAAATTGATAAATTGCCGAGTATAATGAGAACACAGGTGCAGTAGCAAGAGATTTACCACAGGAGCTGTCTGCATTGGAACTTGAGGTTTAACAGAAGGAACTGGTGCAACTTCTGTGGTCTTTGGACCATTACCATGTGGTAAAACCATGCCAGTAGTTACATTACTAGTCATACCAATAGAAGCAGTTATCTTCTGCTGAGGTTCTGATGCTGACATCTTCTGCTGTTCCATTTGAATCCATTGCATGAGCATTGTCGGATTCACAGCAATGTCTTTTAACATAGCAGGCAATGAAACCGCAGGAGCAGAACTGGCTTGTGGAGCTGAATTAGTTTGGGTTGCCTGTACAATTCCCATACTAGTTCCACTACTATTTGTGATATTATTTATGTTACTAAGTGTACTATCTGTCTTGATATTATGACTTCCAGTTGTATTGTTTCCAAGTCTTGTATTTTGATTTGGCTGAAACCCATCACTAGAATAGGAGCTAATATTAGCTACATCTTTAGCCCACCCACCTCGACCAGTAGGTGCCAGCATATCTCTCGGATTCCCAATGCCACCCCTTGATCTTTTTAACATGTTTTCATCCACCAGAGGTTCATCAACAGACTTGTGCTTACGGCTATTGATTGGTACTCCACCACCCATGGTCCTATCCTTAGAAGGATTTGGTTCTACAAAATTCACACGTCGATTTGCATCTGCAACACCACCAGGATCACGATTCAAAAACCTAAGCCTTGGATCTCTACTTTTAGCTGTAGCTTTTAGCATATTGTTGGATCCTGAAACAGAATTTTCAATCTGTTTAGCATAACCTGGTGGACCGCCTACAAAACTGTCACTACTGTTGCTAACTGTGCTAGGTCGAGAGGGAGGCATCTGATTCACAATGGGCAATGCAATCTTGTTTGAAGCAGAAAAGCTCGATACTTCACCAAATATATCACCCCATTTGTCTCCAGATTTATCCCCATCGCCAGAAGGAGTTGGGCTTGGCAGATCATCGCTTGCAAAGGTAGACTTCTGCCCGTACCTCTGCTGGTAAGAGGAAACAGCCTTCAGTGCATCATTTAAGGATGGATACGAAGAATTCTTCGCAGGCTCTACTCTTTCCAGAAACGATGGTCTGTCAGGTGTCATTGGAAATGCTCCAAATCCAATGGGCTTTGGCACAGTAAAAGGTGGTGCATTATCTCGAGTTGGTGAGGGTAAGCTGTTTTCATCATAATCTGCATGAAGATCCAACAAAGGGCTAACCATTCTATTCTTTGCTGGTATTTCAACCTTGAGCATACTGGTGCCACTAAATATATTTCCTGCTCCTGATTCAAATGGTAGTCTCTCTGATAAAACCTGACCAGATGGAGCCGCCACATTGGTTGTATTGGTGCCACAAGTGGCATCTAGACCATTTGAGTTGTCTTTTCCATCCTCAAACACTAACTGCCTCACACGACTATCCAGCTGACGCAAAGCAAAAGAAGAAAGAAAATTGAGCTTGCTACCACAGCCAAAATTGATAATGGGGGCTGCTAAAACCACAAAGTACAAGGGTTACAAACCTCATCTTGCTGGTCAGGTGTCAGCATGTCTGAATATCTGTTCTTTATGTGGAATAACAACCTAAACATTCAAATGAGACTATTTTAGTTTATGCTACAAAGAAAGCATGGCACTTCAGTTCTGTATGTGATTAGCCAAGGATGAACTTAAATACTTTAAAAGCATGTTCTTGGTTTGCTCCCTCTTCGGCATGTTATATGAATTTGCCACCTACAACAATGCAACAACTGTGAGCTTTACAATTCATGAACAGAACCAGTCAACAGTCGGTCTTACAGTGGTAATGGTGTCGATTCCAACAAATGCCTGTTGCACAAGGGCGTCAAGCATGGGCATCGGACTCCCACTCTCTGGGAATAACGGCTTCAGGTTCTCAAAACACGTGCGGAGACGCGTACATGCACTCTCAAACGACCTACAGCACAACAGAATGGATCCTCAGCAACCGAATCAAACACTAAACCCATCGAACACATGATCTTTGCCATAGAAATATCAGTCCATACTTCTCAGCTTCCTCAATGGAGACCATCTCAAGCTCCTCAAGTATACTCCCCACACGCTGGTCAAAGTCCACTTCCTCCTCAGCACCGGCAGGAGCGGTGCCCCCTTCCACGGCCACCGACTCGGACTTCTCTGGCGCGTCAGAGTCCAGGTCGATGGTTTCAGGCTGCGCACGTGGCGGGGACGAGGAGGTCTGCACGGCCTCCCCCTCCTCAATCTCCCCCTCTTCCTTCTCCTCGTCCGAGGTGTCCACGACGTGCTCCACCTCGTCCTCGTCGGCGGTGGCGGCGGCGACGCGGGGCACGAGCGGCTTGTTCTGCACGGCCTGCGCCCATGCGAAGCTGTGGAACGCCGGCGCATAGCTTCGCGGCATGCTGTACCCCATCCAAACCCTAGATCTCTGCGCCGCCGCACCCGCCCCCGTGCCAGCGCCGCCTCCGCCGCCGGACGACTCCTTCTTGAAGTCGTCCGCGCTGATCTCCTCCAGCGACCCCGACGAGTCCCCATCGGACCCCTCCCCGCCGCCGCCGCCGGCCGTAACGAGGTCCCCGCCGGGAGCAACAACCGCCGACCGCGGCCGCTCCCGCGCCATGAGCCCCACCAGCCTCTCCTCGTCCTTGGGCGTGACCGTCACACGCATATGCTGTCCCTCCCTCTCTCTCCCACCTCCGGCGAGCGAGAAGCGCGCGCACGCCTCCGGCAAAAGCAAGCGCAAACCGCCTCGAACTCCCGTTCCACGCGGCCAAATCCGTCGACCCGGAGCTCGATCCGCAGCTCCCCTCGCCGCCCAACGATCCCTCCCCGACCAAACCGCAGCGCCGTATCACAACTCCCGCCGGATTCGCCGGATCGGAGGCGCACGGGGGTAGGAGGAAGAGTCGGCGAGACACTGCGACGCGAGATTTGGGGGAAAAAGAGGGAAGGGGGAGAGGAGAGGCGTGGGCGGATATTTATAGGGAGCGCCCGGTTCGATCCGACCATTGGTGTTTGATTTGGACGGCGATGATGCGGACACGTCGCGCGAGGTCTGTGGCGAGCACGGGGCGCACATCAATGCGCGTTGCACGGTTGGGTTTTGCTGGTGTCATACTACTATCTGGTGTGTGTGTGTGTTACATTCCTTGTGATGTGATGCATGCTTGTGTGCTTGGTTTTTACTCATGCTATCCATGTGCTGGATGCTGTATTCAAGGTGGTTTTCAAGGAATTTAATGTTTTGTGGTTTTTGTCTTTTTTGGTGTGTCCATTTGGATTTGAGGATTTTGTTCACCATGCGTTACGTAGATTGAATTGTTTCCATGCAACTAATTAGAACAAATCTTAATAAGAACAAGTTTAATAGTATAGCTAGCTGTCAATTATAAAAATTATCATATTATCTATAAACAATCTAATAGTACACCCATATAATAGTTAACTATATATATTAAATCATTAATATCCTAGCCTACCTCATTCTCTCACAAAGCTCCTAGAGTCCGTGTTGTAGCTGGCTTTTATGTCACATTTATTATACCTGCTCTAAGAATTGAGTAATTTGTAAAAAATTTATTTGTTCCAAACAAGGTCATAGCAGATTTTGATGGCAAAATATAAATATGGCGTACTCAAAAGACTTGATTTGCTAGGGCTTACTAGATTTGCATGTTAATATGAATTGGTTGGAGGAGATTTTGGACAGCATTTTGTTCAGTTTACATGTTGTTAAATAGTTGGTTAGTGATAAGCTGCTACTATTAACATTGAATTGGCCTGGCCATACGGAAACTGCCCTAATGCCCCTAAAGGGCAATGATGAGCCCTTTTACATGTGTGATTGCAACTATTCTTCTTTTATTTTCCAGCTAAATCTATAATATTCAATTTTGCCAGATAACAAACATAGGTGCAATGCAATGCTGCCATTCATATACAACATCCATACAATAATAGCCCTTTTGTGCTTGTTTTGATTGCTCTGTGGTGGACCATCTGTCTAGTTTATTTGTGGAATTTGCTGATTAAACTATGCTTCTCTTTAAAATAAAAACAAGATGCTATAATTTCGGTGATCGTTCTATGCATGTGACAGTGCCACAATGTCGAGTGAGAATTTCATATTGGTTTGGGGCCATTTTTGTTACAAGTCAAAGTTGACTTAAACCACCCTGGTCAAAGTTGTCCCAAACCGTCAAACCTCATTTCGGTTGCCTTTGCTAGGAACATGCGAAGAACAAAATATACAGAACTTGCAAGTGAGTTTAAATAACAAAATATGCATATATATATATATATATATATATATATATATATATATATATATATATATATATATATATATATATATATATATATATATATATATATATATATATATATATAAAAGCTAACTTTATATTTAAATTTTTTCTAATATAAACTATCTAGAATATATAAAATATAACTTTTATCTAACATTACTTTCTATGCTAGTCCTTATAGATCCCATCATCCCACCTACTCTCAAAATCTATACACCACCTATACTATTTTTAACTTCTATCAGCTCATCGTATATTAATAAGTATATTTTAGATCTTTTACCCCAATTCTTAATTCCCCAAAACGCTTTTAGGTAGATATATTTTTTTATGGGATGGAGTAATAATATGTGATACATTATATAATTTTTCAAATAAAATAATTTCTAATGTTCTTTACACTGACTAATTCATTTCCAGACCTTTTAAGATACCGTGTACTGCTAGTAGATCTCGAAACACAAGAGTTACCTGTGTTTTTTTCGTCTGTAATGCTATTTGAACAAGCTAAGGATCGAATCTACCTTTGCTGTGTTACATTCTCAAGGAGTGAATGAATAAAGTATAACCTGGTACTTACCATATTAGGAGAGCAGACCCAAAAAGGAGTTCATAACATTTCCATATTAGGCAACCAACCGAACAGCATGGACAGAATCAGGAGAAAAAACACTAAACAGAGAGGCAAAAGGAGGCAGCAGCGGCATAGGTGATCCAAATAAAGACCAAATTATAATCTGGCCAAGTACACATTGGTTAATGAAAACTCCATTTTATCTCAAAATTTAAAGTCTGCAAGAACCGGTAGTAAAAGTACATAAGCAAATTAGCAATCAATCCAGCAACCTAGGTAACAAAATTGTTCGAAAATTACACACAAATAGACACTAAAACTGATGATGATGAGGCAAATAAACAGAAGCTCAAAGAACTAATCTCTCTGAACAAATGCACTAGCTAGACCTTTTTTCTTTCATCTAGTAGGAAGTGACAGTACGTAGCTTCAGAGAAAAGAAGAAGATGAGCGATCGAGTGGATATGATCAGGCGGCGGGGGGCTTGTCGGCGACGAGCTTGTCGATGAGGTCGGCGGCGTCCTGGATGGTAGTGATGCTCTGGGCGTTGTCCTCCTCGACGGTGATCCCGAACTCCTCCTCCAGCGCCATCACGATCTCCACCGTGTCCAGCGAGTCGGCGCCCAGCTCCGTGAACTGCGACTCCGGCGCCAGCTTCGCCTCCTCCCCCAGCGCCAGCTGCTGCTTCACGATCTGCATCACCTTCCCCACCGTCTCCGCCTTCGCCTGCACGCATGAAGATGTCAGCTCATTGTCTCAACTTCGTCAGCTTCGCGAAACATTCAGAGAAAGGCCATTGCAGTGCATTGCTAGCTACTGCAGATAACTAGTTACCGCGCAGAAGACGCGGAAGCGAGGGGATCTGAAGGAGACGAGGCCTCTTCTCGTCGTCCTCCTCCTCATGGAGATCAGGTTTCTGCTTGAAATTCTGCTTCCCTGCAAGTTTCAGACGGAGTGGCACAAAATTCAGGTGCACTGTCACAAAGAGGTTGCATTGACAATTAAACCAGAGCCGAAATAGTACAAGACTCCACTTCTGCATGTAATTCCATAGATAAAAAAGAGAGGAAGATAACATTGTGTGTATTGGCAGTTTGGCACAAACTAGATTGAACAAAAAAAATTGTAGGAGTAAACTGTTTGGTTTGTGGTCATTGGTCACATAAAAAGGGGGACATTTTATTGAAGAAGTAACCGAAATTCCCAGTTTTAATTTTGGCCTACACTTGAAATTTGAAAAGAACAAAAAGGGTAACCTTCAAAGACTACTAAAACAATGTGCTAATTAGGGATGAAAATTGTCACGGAAATTCCCGAGCGACCGAGCGTCGTTTCCGTATAAGTGGTACCGTTTTTGATTCTATCCATATATAAATTTTGATTTTTCTAATTTCTTTCACATCATATATATTGTCGTCGACACTAAATAGTTAAATTGATAAATATGGTCAATTCCCGACCTACCGACCGAGAATCCTTTCCGAAGAGATGCTACGTCTCCAACCGTTTTCATCCCTAATAATATTGTAAGTGGGGTAAAACGAAGACATTTATTTTGTTTATATTAAAAATGGAAATGGGCTTTGCCCTTTTTGTTTTATTTTATAAAAAATATACTACCCCAAGTCCCCAACAAGTTTTAGGGGACATGGTTCTATTCGCTAAACGAAAAAAATTAGGCGAACTTTCCGATATTTGTCATGTGCCGGGGCCAGAAAATGGACTAGGTTTATGAAGAAATTCTTTTGCATTTCTTTCATAATAACAAAACTTTATGTATGCATGGCTAGGTCGAGTAGCCATCAGCATTAATCGTCTGTTTAACTAGAGCAATAAAGCAATCACTAACCACTATCTATCCCTGCCTTTCCTGCCCACTTTAAGCCTAGTGACAACATCAAACACTACTCTAATTAATCTCGAGCCACAAAAAAAGCTGCAAATTATGCAACACTGCCTCCAGTCCACTAACACCAGAATTTAAAGAAAAGTCGAGATAAGTCTACCAAAAAACCCCAGAAAAACTAATAAACTGGAACTAATATCTACTAAACAACACAGGGCAGCAGAGATAACAACTCAGACAAGCTAGGCATCAGAAAGTGCATCTCATCAGTTGTTCACTTCACCTTCCAGCTGAGCGCAGACGCCGCCGCCGCCGCGCAGCCAAGCTTGGCGGAGATGACGACGGACAGGGCGGCGGCCATTGCCGGAGCTCTCGCAGCGGTCAGCTCAGCTCAGCTAGCTAGCTGGGAGGAAGACGAGGGTGCTGCTGCTGCTGCTCGACGGAGACGGAGATGTGCAGTGCAGACTGCAGAGTAGTAGTAGGCAGGATTAGATGAGGGGATTAGGGACAAGGAGAGATGACGTGGCGCGCCCGTGGCCGCCCGCTCCAGCTCATCCCTATCTGCGTGTGGGCCCCATCCAACGAGGCGGTGACATGTATCGCAGCGTGACGCTTTATTCCTCCTCTGTGTACTGAAATTTTGTGACGGTGTCGCGCTGGAGTTTTGGACGTGGACGGCAAGTTTAACCGGTTATGACTTTGCACATTCTTTTTGTCCTGCTCAACATTATTTCTTTTAAGATAATAGGTTAGAAAACCTAGCCTCTACACCCATCAGATATATATAACTAATCTTATTAATATTATGGCATTTATAGCTACAAAAGAGATGACCATGCAAAATAAAGGATATCGCGGGTGCGACGGGCTAAGTCGTGCGCGCTCTGCACAGGAGTCCAATTAGCGGCACGCTTATCGCTTGAGTGTCATTTTCCCACTTTAGTCACATTAACAATTTTCTATAAAAAAACAAACAAACAAATTGTTGAATTAAATGTTTCAAATTTCGAATTGAAAGTTTTGAGAGAGTTAAAAGTTTTGAAATTTGAGTTAAAATTTTCAAAATTTACTGAAAGTCCAAATTTTGAGTTGAGTGTTTTAAAAATTGGGTAGTGCTTTTAAATTTTCAATAGAAAGTTTTGGCATTTGAGTTGAAAGCTTCAAATTTTCGGTAGAAAATTTCAAAGATTTGAATTGAAAGTTTCAAATTTAAATTGAATGTTTCTATTCTAAATCATTTAACAGAAAAAATGCTAAAAAAATCACCAAGCTGGAAGGCCCAAAAGGCCAATAAGGACGGTGGGCCCACCTCGGTGGTAGGCACACATGGGCAGCGTGGTAATTCTGACTATAGATCGTCACCTCGTCGCGTGCAAAAATTAGCAAAGCTAGATCTTAACTCCTACAATCATGGTATAACAGAATTGGTTTCAAACACTGATTTTTTTTATAATTTTTCAGTGATCGCATGTCTAGCATTATAGTATCAAGCGCAACACCGTTTGATAGCAAAGAGAGAGAACAGAGGAGAGAAAATGGTGGATCGACCTGTTAGCTTCAATGCAAGGAAAGCGGGTATTGAGAGATCCTGTATCCATGCTTTATTTTATTCTAGATGGGGTCAATATAGGCATGATTCTATGCGCAATGATATTTTTCCTAGCCGCTATAGGTGTATTTGGCTATTTGACAAAGTGGGTTTGTTTGATTCTGTACCGTTGTTAGCCTACATGTCTTTTTGGCAAAGACAAGATTTAGCAATCGCCAACTTTTTGGCAAAGTGGTTGTTTGGATTATTGCCTTTTTTTTGCAAGATTAAGTAGGCTTTAATTTGTATTGGTACTAAAAAATGCCTAATAATTTGCAATGCCAACTCTTTAGTGCAAAACCGAAGGAGTGATAGGGTTGTTTTGGTTTAAAGCCCTATAAAAATTTTGGTAGTGCTAGACCTTAGAAAAGTTTTGACATTACTAAATTTTTTTAGGTTATGTTGTTTCAACTCTATTGCATTGGCGAGAATTAGTCTCAATTCAAATAGATAGCAAGTAGTATTAAAACCACCAAAGTAATTGGTAGAGCAAAATTTAGCCTTAATTTAAACATGTCCATATCTTTTTGCATGGTTAGGTTATTAGGCTATAAACCAAACACACCCTCAACCTTAACAAAGTTTTTGGCAAGCCAAAACTTAGCCAAACTTAGTGCTACTGTTTGGTTTGAAGCCCCCTGGACTCATAATGTTAGTGCTACCAAAATTTTGGTACGATTGAATTAGGCCTTGATCTAAATAAGTCTTATATCCTCGGTTGGTCCTATACTTAGACAATAAATTTTCAATTGTAAATTATACAGCCCAAATACAGAGGGTTCTTATCTTTCGAACGGGATCGTCTGCATGCAGTACAATTTGGCTAATGTAGTGGGCTATAGTAATTTGCAAAATGGGGCGTCCGGTACTGTATGCTACAGTAATATGTACAATACGCTAATAAAGTGCTTTGAAAACACTACATCTACGGTGAGTCGCTGCTATTCAAGGCATTTGTTTAATAATTAATATGTTCCTCATAGCTATGGTGGTTATCTACAGTACGGCAGCCAATCTAGATCCCTTGTCTCTGTGGATGCGTTTGATTGCATGCATGCAATCTGGCTGGCACTAGTGATACACAGAGATCCTATTTGTGGCTTCTACCAGTGCTAATTTCTTTTAAAATCTTTAGCTGACAAAAGCTTTTTAAATAATTTAGGTTTTTATCTAAATTCTAAGAATCTGTAGTTATAGAGTGAAGTATAAGCCAAAAGCTAAGAAATTCATCCTTTCTAGATTTTTATCGGCTATTTTTTAGAATCTCAACCTCTCTAAGTAGGACCAGAGATGGTTATTTGGTTACAGGACTAACGTCTCAGCCAAGCTGTACACTTGCTACTCGATCGATCGTACCTCCTGAAGTTGTGCCTCTGCTCCAAGTAGAGCCTTGTGTCCCTGAAAAGAACTCAATTTTTTTTTCAGGACACAAGTAACACTCGATTAATTTAAAGAAATAAAACTAGCTCATCAAATGGATCCAGTAAATAGAAATGAACCCAACTCTCCCCGAGCTGGCAAGACTTCAAGCTTACAACACATATATATCCTAAACTTCCTCCGACCTCAATTTCCAAAAAATACTAATATATATATCTAAACATTTTAATTGCTAGTGGCATATTCTGAACATTTTAATATGTGTCTAAACATTTTAAAGTTCATATAAGTATGACACATCATCTATAATTTATCATATTCTAGAGTAAAATGTCAAATCATCATTCACCACATTATTTTTATAATATTTTAACACACACACACACACACACATATATATATATATATATATATATATATATATATATATATATATATATATATATATTCATTATTTATATAATATTTAATATACCTTCATCAAACGTTATGCAGCAAAACACAGGGCATATGGGAACTGATTCCTGTGAATATTCCTTAAACATTAATATGCTCTTAAAAGGTAGAAATAATATAACATCCAAATGATCGAATCAGATGCACATCAAATATATGCGACAGTTGACTTGGAATATGTCAAAACACTAATTCTGTACGTGAGGAAGGGATTTCTTGATCGGATGTTCGATGAAACAATCCAAGTCTTGGACTGGTGTACCTAATAGTAGACCAAAGTCAGCACGGTGTCCACCAAACTAAACTATCTTATGTGTACATGCATGCAAGTGTCATTCGATGACTACACAATATACTGACAAGTTGACTGTTAAGTTATGTAATGCAAGTTTGCATCGTAAATGAAGAGTAGTGGTAATATATTGTCCCCTTCTTGAATATTATTCATACTTTCAACAGATTTCGACTTCAGAATAATTTGAATAAAATTTGCTCCAAAATTATGAGAATCAATGGAAATCAGTTGTTACATTGGTAGCAGGAAAAAAATTTCCAAACCAAATCCCACTGCATCTAGGACTCTGGAATAATCTTTTGCTAGAAACGCAACATCTTTAGCGACCAAACTAAAAGCATTTCCAGTGGTAACGTACACCTAGATCACGACCGTCAGTGGACGTCCGCTCGATTCCCATGCTGCTCGCTCGAGCGGTCCGGGAGGCGATCCCAGCGACCCCAAAGCCCATCTCGTGGCCACCGTCTCGCCGCCGGCGGTACCATTCACCAGCTTCCTCTCCTTTCCTTTTTCCCACTCTCTTTTCTCTTTCTATTTCCACTCCAGATCTATTTCTTGGCAGCGCCAACGGGTAGCAAAGGGTCAGCAACCACACGTGCCACCCGTAGTTGGAGTGGCCTTGAAGGCTCCACGACGATGACAGGGGAACGCGTTGGCCGGGGTTGGCTGGGTGGAGGCAGCCATGTAGTGATGGTCAAATGGGCCGTATCTTAATAGATTGGTCTGGATATGAAAGCTGAAGGGCCGTGTCGGCATGGTCCATTTGGCCGTACCGTATTTGAATCGGCGTCTCAGCTTGTGGGCCGGTCCACACAGCACATCCCAAGCGCACGGCTCGGTCGACCCATCATTTTTTCCATAATTTTTCTATTTTCTCTCTATTTTTTCTAATTTTTCACTATTTTTTTCTATTTTTTCCTATTTTTTCCCTAATATTTTTCCTTTGGTTTTTTATTTTTTGTTTTTTCTTTTTTCCGCCTTACATTTTCAAATTTTATGGGCCAAACATGCTCATGAGCCAGTGGCTGGCCCACGTGCCGATTCGGGCCATGCCGGCATGGCACGGCCCGACACCTTCATAGGTTATGCCTAGGCCAAGGCCTCGGCACGTGGGTCGGCACGGCACGGCCCGCTACAAGAGTCGTGCCTTAACGGGCCGTGCCGGACCGGGCCTCGAGCCATGCCAGCCCAGTAGGCCCGTTTGGCCGCCTATATGGCTATGGGACCGCTAGATCCAGATCCACTCTGGACAGTGCTGTGTGTGAGCTCCCATGTGCAATGGCCAGTCCTATCTGGGCGGAGGCCATGCGTAGGTGAGCTGAGCGCGTTGAGTAGGTGGCCATACGCAGTCTTGCAGCGGCAGTGGGGATGTCGACGGTGGTTGGGGCAAGCGGGCAATGTTGCTGGCGGTGCCTGGCTATGCCGTTGCTTGCAAGGGTGGCCGTGTGGTGCTCCCCGGTACGATCTGAACACGGCGGTGGCTGGGGAAGCCCACGACGAGGCGGACAGGTGGGATGAGTTTGGCAGGATGGCGAGCTACGTCGACGATGATGTTTGAGCATTGTGTTGGGAATGGCCAGCTAAATCTAGCCTTCCCTCGCTCGAATCTACTGGTGAAGACCGTCTTTGGTGGCTAGCTGTGATGGGATGGCTGGCTACTTGCAGCGGCAACGATGGGCACGATAGGTGTAGGTCAGCTACTAAGACCATGGCGTCAAGGCGGAATGGTGGCACATGACGGCGGCAGGATGGCTAGTTCTGCTCCTCCCTTCCCCCTATCCACAGCCAGATCCAACGATGGCAGGCAGCGATGGTAACGGGTTGGCGTGGCAGTGGCAGTGTGGGCTAGACCTGCGCCTTCCTTCCCTCTGGTGCTTGGCCGTGGGTAGCGGGGAGCTCCATGAGGGGCGATGAGTGTTAGGTGATAGTTGTTCGGTTCGTTGGAAGAAGGCTGGAGAGTGGTTGTGTCAGCGGTGGTGACGCCCCAGTACGGTTTTTGCGCGGTAGGGCTTGACAAGCAATAGTGTTGACCATTGACCGTTTTTGCTAGCAAGAAGATTCTGACATCAAAGTTTCTATAAAAACAGGTGATATGATGGGTTGTTACTGCTGTATAAGGATAGAACAAAAGCAAAGCAAGGACGTATTAGAAGATTTGAAGCTTATTTGTTTATTAGCCTTCTAGCTTCTGTCTTTTTTTTATGATCCTTAATTTTGAGGCTTGGAGTCTAAGTACTCCTGTTTGTAACTTTTGGCTATGTATATACACTTGTGGATATAGAAGCCAGATTTTTATCCATTATCTTAAAAAATATCATGACCGTCTATCATGTGCATCAAGATTCGTGCAGTATAGAAACGCAAAACCAAAACAATCTGTACACTAATGTGCACACCATACAAAATACTCCCTCCGTTTTTTAATAAATGATGCTGTTGATATTTGACACGACGTTTGACCATTTATATTATTCAAAAATTTAGTGTAAATATGAAAAAATATAAGTTATGCTAAAAGTTTGTTTAATGATAAAACAAGTCACAACAAAATAAACTATCCTTTCATAAACTTTTTAAATAAAATAAATGGTTAAACATTATGCTAAAAGTAAACCATATCATTTATTAAAAAATAGATGTAGTACCGTACTACTACTACTACAACTCTACAATAGACAAACATCACAAATGTCTCTCTCTGCTCAGGGTTAGTTTGTTAGGTTGACCAAAAGCTCACCAACAATCTTGCTTATGGTCTCATCTGTCAACCCATAGTATGAAAGTAATTAAGTTGTCCACCTGACCAATCCGAACTTGAACTTGCAGCAGATCAAAACATTTTTTTTCACTTGAAGTACGATACCTGAACAAACTTCCAACCAAATTGAAACCAATCTCAATTATAAGTTTATAACTAAGCCAAGCTGCCTAACAGCTAGGCAGCTTAGCTACCACTGGGTGATCGGCCATGGCCGCAGCAGCCGAGCTCTCCTCTCTCCGGGCAACGGCGTTGGCCGTGCTGCTGTTGGCGCTCGTGGTGGAGCGGCCGGCGACGTCGACGGCATGCTCGGTGAGCGCGATCTACAGCTTCGGCGACTCCATCGCCGACACCGGCAACCTCCTCAGGGAGGGCCCCGTCGGCACCTTCGCCTCCATCGGCACCTACCCCTACGGCCAGACCCTCCGCCGCCCCACCGGCCGCTGCTCCGACGGCCTCCTCATCATCGATTACTTGGGTACGTAGCTCGACGCCGGCGGCGGCGGCGGCCGCGAAGTATTAAACTACGTTGTTTTTGAATGCATGCAGCCATGGCGCTGAACCTGTCGCTGGTGAGCCCGTACCTGGAGAAGGGCGCGAGCTTCGAGAGCGGCGTCAACTTCGCGGTTGCCGGCGCGACGGCGCTCGACCGGACCTACCTGCTGCAGAGCGGCATCATGATGCCGCCGGCGAGCGTGCCGCTCAGCTCGCAGCTCGACTGGTTCAGGTCACACCTCAACTCAACCTGCTCTTCCCAACAAGGTAATTACTAATTACTGCCACGCTGTTAAATTAGACTACTGAATTTATATGCGTGTCTTGATCTGTTTTAAGCTTAATTACAGAGTAATTAATGTACTGTTTGATAAATGGATTTACATTTATCATCACAGCATTTGTGATAACATTTTGAATTATGAGCATCGATCAGACTGCGAGAAGAAGCTGGCCGGAGCTCTGTTCTTGGTTGGGGAGATAGGAGGGAACGACTACAACTACGCCTTCTTCCAGGGGAGATCCATTGAAGCCATGAAGACCTACGTGCCACAAGTTGTCAGGAGCATAATGGACATCGCAAAGGCAAGTGATCATCAATCTTTCTTTGGAACGTAAGAAATTTCTATATATATAGTGCTCGATTTTCCTGTGTTCCAAGTAGGCATTAATTGATTCCCATGGGTTAGATTTCTACAACTGTAAAAACAGAGTCGTTCTCCTCCTCCCTAATCATCATACTCTTCTAACAAAAAAAAATCACCTTCCAAAAAAACATCCTACCTAAAAAATCGGGCTTCCACAACTAAACCGCATAAACCAAAATTGAATTACCTTCTTCCTCCAGATCCCATTGCAGTGCACCATTTGACTAGTTTGTTGGGCTGATTGGTTGACTCGTCTGACTTGCCCATACAATCATAATGTATGAAATGGTTAATTACTGATAATTAATTGATTCATTAGGAGGTGATTGAGCTAGGAGCGACCAAGATCATCATTCCAGGCAACTTCCCGATTGGGTGCTCACCGAGCTACCTCTCCCTCTTCTCCACGGTGACCTCTGGCGACTACGACGAGAGGGGATGCCTCAAGAGCTACAACTCCTTCGCCATGTATCACAACGACCAGCTCCATGTCGCCATTGATGACCTCCAAAAGGTCAACTCCGACGTCTCCATCATCTACGCCGACTACTATGGCGCATTCATGCATCTCCTCCAAAAGGCTTACCTCTTAGGTACACACATACTTAATACCCATTAAAAAAGAAAACAGAGGTCACACATGATATGCACACGGATCATACAATAGCTAGGATAATGTAAGCACTACAAGATTAAATTACCAGTGACATGTCACCTCACCATTTTATAGCTAACAACATGTATCATCATCCTAGGGTTCAAGGAGAGTTTGTTGTTCAAGGCATGTTGCGGTGCGGGAGGGAAGTACAACTTTGACATGAATCTAATGTGTGGCGCAGTGGGCACGAGCGCTTGCACAAACCCAGCAAGTCACATCAGCTGGGATGGCATCCACCTCACCCAGCAGGCTTACAAGGCTATAGCTTTGTCCCTTATCATGGAGGGGTTTGCACAACCGGCTGACATTGTGCAAAAGATCTGGAGCTGCTGAGAGAGGTTGATCATGTATAATAGGTTGAAACGTCGTTTTGAAGTGTACGGTCTTCTTTTTTGACTTTTGAAAGACAAATTTTAAATATATTGAGTTGACTCTTCATTGCAATGGCTTAGGCTTGAGGTGAATTGTGCTGTATGTGGAGTTAAATACAATTTCCCTTTTAATTGATTTGTCACAAAACATAGTACTACCTCCGTATCTCCGTTTTTAGTATATGACGTAGTTGACTTATTCCTCAAACTTTAACAAAAAAATATTTATTTAATTACTTAGTTTAGTAAAGGGAAAAGAGTACCACTAGATCTGTCGTCAAAAGTTTTAAGCATGTCTTGTATGTTTGTCTATTTTTATAAATATATCTAGAAAAGAAAAATAGTTAAGCATACTACAAAAGTCAACTGTGTTATGTATATTTAAAAATAGAGGTAGTAAATTATTTCTTTTAACTGCAGCATAGTGCAGTATTAGTCATTCTAAGTTGGATAAATAAATGGAAATTTTCTTAAAAGAGGTGGGGAGAGAACTGGTGGTAGGGTCAAGAATATCACAAGCTAGCTAGGTGGGCTGGCTAATGTTGAGCCCTTCTTCTAGTGTTGGTGCTTGGTCTCTTCACCCCCAAAATATCCAAAAAAAAATCTGAATATTGCTAAAGGCCAAACAATTAAAAAAGCGCCAAGTGTTTCTACAAACTTACAAAGGGAGCAATATAACTAGGAGTCACATGTTTGAGAGGTCACGGTGAGGTAAGTGGAGGATGAACAGATGGCATGCCAAGGGTAATGATATAGATTATTTTGTGAGGTTGCATTTGTGTAAAAAAAATTCATTTGTGATCTTGCATTTATTTTAACTTTTTTTCATGACGAATTGTAAATATTCCATACATTATGTGAAGTAACACCACCACCTATGCAAGTAGGCCGGAAGACGACATGTGCATTAAAAAATTGGCAATCTGTGAACTTTATTTTGGCAAGTGGACTTCATGTGCCTTAAAAATTTGCGATGCATATGTCTCTGTTATGAAATACTGTTCAAATAGTCTGGCCACCTGCATAGCCAAAGTAGAAGAGTGAGTAAATGTGAGAAACTGCACACACATAAAGAACCGAGATCTTACATTGTACTATATAGTACTGCACAACATCTCAGGCCATGATGACGAGAATCACCATTATTAAAAATCAAAATTCTGTCATAGAAAAAAAAGAATTGCTGTCAATGCCTCATGTAATTATGGGGTTGTCCCTATCTCCACAGTTATCAGAAAATGGCACGGATAATTAATCATGAGAAACAAATTAATGTACATCAGTTTATAATCTTTTAGACATGATTTATTGTCACATCCCAATTTTTCGGGAAATAAATAAATTAATTAATAATAGATTTTTTATAATTTTTATTAAATTGTAAAGTAAATCAGTTAAGTAAAGTAAAATAGGAAATAAAAATTTCTTTAATAAATCAGTGTCGAAATCATTTTTAATAAATTATTTGTGTGTAAATACACTCTTCAAAATTTTCTCGGATTTTTCAGAGCTCCAGAATTAATTTTAATATTACAAAGATCACTTTTAGTAATTATTTAAACAAATTCCCAATTCCTTTTCTAGAGTCGTTCCTGGTCTAATCCCTTTCTACCCTTCTCGGGTTGTCATTCCCGAATTTTTGAGTCTCCTAAAGTCCGACTTCGAAAAAATCCTCGAAGTTCCAAATCCGATAGATTTGGATATACTCAATTCCTTTTTATTGAAAATCCATTATTTTCCCCTTTGATTTTATCAAAAAAAATCTAAATCCTCAATATTCTGAATATTCGTTTCATCCCAAAATTCCTCTGACTCAATATTCTAATTATCTCTGTTAATCCGAAGTTTTCCCCAAATTCCAGATTCTGCAATATATCCTTGAGTTTCCAATTTCCAAAATACCCCAATAATTGAAATATTCCAAATTCCAAGAATTCGCACAATTCCAATCTCCATAAAAATATTCCCGATATTTCCATATTCCAGTTTCCGCAAAATGTTCCTTTTTCCGAATCCCATATATATGTATATATTAGGAATATCGGAATATCCCAAAAATTCTGAATATTTCCGCAATTTTGGATTCGGAATTATTCCTCGAATTCTTAAATTCCAATTTTCCAAAATTTAGGGTTTTTTCAGAAAACCCCCTCTCCTTTTCCTTTTTCCCTGCCCTCTTTTCTTTTTTCCGTTTATTCTTTTTCCCCTTCTCCCTGTTCATCTTCTTCCTCTAGTCCTTCCTCTCTCTCGGATGGCCCTGCTCGAGCCGGCCTGCCCCTGCCCCTCAGCCTCTAGCCCAGCCCGGCCTCCCACGCCTGCCTCAGCCGGCCTACGCCCTGACCTCCTCGAGCCGAGCCCCACGCCACAGCCGCCGTCCGGCCTGGCCCGCTCCTCCTCGGCCCACCTCGCGCCCCGCCGCAGGAGTCCGTCCCCGAGCCGAGCGCCGCAAAACCCGGCGTCGCTGCGTGCCCTTGTGCCGCCGTAGGACACCTGTGCACCGCCATCCCCGCGCCCTACCCAAGCCCTATATATAGCCGCCGCCCTCCCACGCGTGTCCTAACCGCCGCCGCCCCTGCTCGCATCTGCTCCGCCCCGCTTGTGCGCCGCCGCCGTCGCCCACACTTGTGCGCCGCCTCGCTTGAGCCGCTGCGCCGTAGTTCCTACTCCGCCGCTCCTCTCCGCCGCGTCGCGCGCTCGCCGCCGCTGCTCGACGCCTGCGGCCGAGGTAGCCGCCGCCCCTGGTGAGCCAAAGCCCCGCCGGTGCTTTCATCCTTTTCCCCTCCTCTCTGTTCGTCGTCGTCAGCCTCGGCGGTTTTCCCCGGTGTCGCCCTCCCTCCTCCGCTCGCGAGCCGACATCGTCCTCCCGCCGGAAACCGCCGCCCCTGCCGCCGGCAGTCGAGTCTCCTCGTCGCCCTGCCCTCTATCTTCGGTCGCAGGTGCCGCACCGTGAGGAGCACAGGAGTCCGATCTCCTCTCTCCTGTGACACTTCCATGTGGGGCCCGACGGCAGTACCCTTGTGACCGGCTAGTGGGTCCCACACATAGTACGTTGACTCTTCTCAGCCGTTGGATCTACCCAAAATCATCCGAGCCACCCAACTCTCATAAAAACCCAAATCAATCGTAGCTGTTCGTCACAAGCTAGTTAGATCTAAGCCATCGGATTCCTAAGATTAAATCCTAGCCGTTAACTCTTTTTAATCCACCAGTGTCATATCAGCCCCTAGCCCAGTTCACCTCGGTCGTCATCTTAGCCTAACCCCAATCCACCACTCCAGCTACTCCTCGGATCTATGATCCTAGTATGTGAGCTATGTGGCTCCACTCTCTTTTCTAATCCTTTTAATTTAATTTTGAGGGAATATTCTTGAGAATATTTCTTTTCCAATTCTTTTCTGATTTCTCCGAATTCATTCTTCCGGAGGCTGTATCTTCTCCGTTCGAACTCCGATTCGGCCCGTTCTTGTTCCTAAATTCATCTAAAATCATGATCTACATGTTTATGTACTTTTTATATACTGTTTATTAGGAGTTTCTTAGGGTTTTTTCTCATTTGCGTATAGTGAGTTGTTTCCGCCATTTCGGAATATCACGAAGTACGAGGAAGGGTTCGGAAGGTCTATTGAAGATTTTTGCGATTGCAAGGAAAGTCACACAACAATCCCCATTAGCATGTTGATCCCATTTATAAAAATTATTTTATTTTAATGTTATTTCATGAAATGTTTTGGAATGACATTATTATGGATGTTTATTTATTATCCAATATTCCTTGATTATTATGGCCATTTTGATATTGATATCTTTGCCTTGATACCTTGGGTGATTAATATTGACTAGCTGGATGTTTAATAAGTTACCTAGCTAGATTATTTAGGATTTGCTTAGCCATACTTAACAAAACTAGCGTCATTTTATGTGGGAAACTATTCATTCACTCTGATTAATTAATGGATAATGGTAATTATTTCACGACAGTTGGCTGGTTAATTAATTGTGTTAACTAAAACTTGACTGATGGTAGGTTGTGAGCACCAGGGTTGTGAATGTTGCTAGCAGTGCTCATGACAATTAAGGACCGGTTCGCGGACTACTTGTTACGAAGCAATACCCGTACTAACCACAAGCTAGCATGGGTAATGGCGGAATTTAAAGTATGACGAGTTCAATGGAATGCACCAGGGCAGGTTTGTGACTAGTATAAGTCCACACATGGCAGTCGTCAATAAGTCCATGAGATAGGCTCTCCTATTGTGCGAGTTATGAGGATGATTCTATCACAACTTCTATTGTGCGAGTTACGGGGATGATTCTATCACAACTTCTATTGTGCGAGTTACGGGGATGATTCTATCACAACTTCTTTCCGAGGTACCATGGTGGTATTGAGGCGCACAATGATGTGTAGTGGGAGTTGTGTCTTGTGGGTAAATTGGTACATTTTTGGCCAGAGTAAAACTATTCGAATAGCCATGCCAGCGGTTAATGGGCGGGCCTAGCAATGTTTTCTATAATTAGTCCCACACTACGCAATAATGGAGATAATTGATGGAAACTTAATAGCTCCAGTTTGGAGGGTTATGGTTTGGGCCGGAACTGTGTTGGAGCGCTATTCAGTGATTGATTTAATATTGATTATTAATTAAACTACACTGTTTTTGATGCTTTTAAAAGCAAATATTTTAAATGCTCTTTTATGCAAATAAGCCATACTATGCCTTTTCTTTGGAATCTTATTGCATTATTTTGCATCCCTAGTGTGGCTTGTTGAGTTCGGTGGGTGGTACTCAGTCTTGCATTATTGCAATCATTAGAGTGAAGCCTTGCGTGAAGGAGAAGTTTGGTGCTTGGCTTATACCCCAGTTGAGCTGCCTGTGGCTTGGTGCTACTGCTTCGCTAGGATTTTCGTTCCGCTACTGTCCTCGGCTGATTCTTGAACAAGGATTTGTTGCAAAAATTAGCTTTAGAAATTCTGGTGAATTTCTGGGCATGACATTTATGAACCAAATTATTGCAAACAAGCTTAGCATTAGGTTTGAGTAATTGAGTACATTTGTCTTACAAAAGAGGTTCACTTCATTTAATTTACCTTTGTTAAGAAAAAAAGTAAATGGCTCGGCATCAAAAGCTATGAGTAAATGTGTACACCTAACAGATTCATGGCATGTATGCATGTATGCTCTGTTATGTACCCACAGTGGTGTAGAGTCGTTTGTGACTTCACAAATGATTTATGTATGATTGACAGAAAACAATAGTACCCATATGTAATGATTATCGATATATATAACCTCTTTAGGGCAGCGTTGCATGCCTTCTTGGAAACACAAGTTAGGCACAAGAGCACAACGAAATAGCACCGCTCTCTCTTGTCTCTCTAACTATAAGGAAAGCTTCTATTGCCAGGGCGTCTTCAAGGACAAAAGAAAAAGAACTAGTTGCTGATGATGAATCTTCATATTGAGTTGTCTTCTCTACTCATTGTCATTTCTTTTGGAAAGATTATGGTGATTATTATTTCGTAGAACCCATACAAAGTAAAAGATACATGTAATCAATAAATATGTTTTATTTATTTGATCCATGTGTAGCATGAACTATTTTAGCTTGTGTCAGCTAGAGAGAAGGCTATTAGTGATCGATTTACAAGTACATTCATTCAAACAGTTGATTTGGGCATCATCTTCGCATATTATTTAGATAAAGATCATCATCATCATCGCACATATAATTGGGATTGTGTGGAATGAACTATTATTAGGCATGATTTGTTTTAATTTACTCATAGTTTTTTTTTGTTGTTCAGTAGTATGTTTCATTGTGATCTATATCTAGAGTAATTTTATCGTACTGACAGGGTAAACCATAACATTTGTTCCATTTGTATATTTCAGCGGTCTGCTGATATGCAATCCCAACAATGCACCAACAAGTAACATTCATATAGACATGCACATATCTGCTCTAATTCACTTATAATGTAGCATGTATACCAATACATCTGTCAATGCTCTCACCATGCTTTGTTGTTTGATTTTTCTTGTAGACAGTGATAGAACAATACGATTCAAACTGGTTATCCTGAATGAAAATGTCCCAGGGACAATGTTGCATCGAGCTACATGAAACAATAGGCAATGTGTTGCCATAAGAAAGACAGTTGATGCTGTGTACTAGATGTACAACATGCTGCTGATATGCAATCATCCTAATATACTAAAGGCTATTGGTGTTTGGGAAGACCCTACCGCTAGGAGCAAATCATATATTGTGCTTATGTCCGTTGACAACAGACTACAATACTAGAGAAAGAATGTATGTTTTGCTTGGAATAAGAAGAGATTGCAGATGATGAATTCCTCTGAACTGAAGAAAAACTGCCAACCATGTATGGTTTCTCTAAGATTGCTGACCTTGTATGCTAACTATTTCAACAATTAATGCATTTATTTAAATAGATCATAAAAGGGAAGATTTAGCAGTTGCACATTGGAAAGGTGTTGGAAGCTATCTCGAAGGCCTTTATGGTAGCAATCCAGTTAGTATGGAGCTAAGTAAATTAGCGAGTTTCTTGAAAAAGGAAACAATGATGTAAGTCATGGATCAACCAAAGTATTAACCATTGAAAAAAGAATCGCTTTCAATGCATGATGTAATTCTAGCGTTGTCTCTATCTCCATATTTATCAGAATATGGCATTGATAATTAATCATGAGAAACAAATTAATGTACATCAGTTTATAATCTTTTTGACATAATTTATGAACCAAATTGTTGCAAATAAGCTTAGCATTAGGTCTGAGTAATTGAGTACATTTGTCTTGCAAAAGAGGTTCACTTCATTTAATTTACCTATGTTAAGAAAAAAAAATAAACGGCTTGGCATCAAAAGCTATGAGTAAATGTGTACACCTAATAGATTCATGGCATGCATGCATGTATGATCTGTTATGTACCCACAGTGGTGTAGAATCCTTGTGACTTCACAAAATGATTTATGCCATGACTGACAGAAAACAATAGTACTCATGTGGATGATTATCCAATATATATATAACCTCTTTGGGCAGCGTTGCATGCCTTCTTGGACACAAGGACAAAGTTAGGCACAAGAGCACAATGAAATAGCACCGCTCTCTCTTGTCTCCCTAACTACAAGGGAATGCTTCTATTGCCAGGGCGTCTTCAAGGACAAAAGAAAAAGAACTAGTTGCTGATGATGAATCTTCATATTTAGTTGGTCTTCTCTGGCTCATTGTCATTTTTTTGGATAGATTATGGTGATTATTATTTCGTAGAACCCATAAAAAGTAAAAGATACATGTAATCAATAAAGATGTTTTATTTATTTGATCTATGTGTAGCATGAACTATTTTAGTTTGTGTCAGCTAGAGAGAAGGTTATTAGTGATCGATTTACAAGTACATGCATTCAAACAGTTGATTTGGGCATCATCTTCGCATATTATTTAGTTAAAGATCATCATCATCGCACATATAATTGGGATCGTGTGGAATGAACTATTATTAGGCATGATTTGTTTTAATTTACTCATAGTTTTTTTGTTGTAGAGTATTATCTTTCATTGTGATCTATATCAAGAGTAATTTTATCGTAATAACAGGGTAAACCATAACATTTGTTCCATCTGTACATTTCAGCGGTCCGCTGATATGTAGTCCCAACAATGCACCAACAACTTACCATTCCATGTAGATATGCAGATATCTGCTCTAATTCACTTATAATGTAGCACGTATAACAATTACATCTGTCAATGTTTCACCATGCTCTGTTGTTTTGATTTTTCTTGTAGATACTGATAGAACAATATGATTGCAAATTGGTTATCTAGAATGAAAATGTCCCAGGGACAATGTTGCATCGAGCTACATGCAACAATAGGCAATGTGTTGCCATAAGGAAGACACTTGATGTTGCGTACCAGATGTACAACATGCTGCCGATATGCAATCATGCTAATATGCTGAAGGCTATTGGTGTTTGGGAAGACCCTACTTTCAGGAGCAAAGCATATATTGTGCTTAAAATCCCTAGAGAAAAAAAAGTATGTTTTGCTTGGACAAGAAGAGGCTGCAGACGATGATTTCTATGAAATTGAAGAAAAATTGCCGACCTTGTATGATTTCTTTGAGATTTTCGACCTTGTATGCTGACTACTTCAACAATTAATACATTTATTTAAATAGATCCTACAATGGATGATTTAGCAGCTGCACATTGGAAAGATGTTGAAAGCTGTCTTATCCTTGAAAAATGCCCCCTTTTTTTTTTTGCAGCAATCCAGTTAGAATGGAGCTAGAATTGGCTAAGTTTCTTAGAAAAAGGAAACAATGACATAAGTCCAATGCATCAACGAAGTATTAAATCATAGAAAAAAAGTAATGAATGGGCCCTGCCCTTCATCCAAAGGGTAAGCCACAGCGGCCAAAGATTGCAGGTCATACTTAAGAAGTTTTAGCTTCCCAAGCAGGCCTTCAACATTGGCAACGATAAAGACAAGCCAGATTCGGGCACAGCGGCGAAACTTCCAGAATCCCCAGGCTGAGCTCACCATATACTTTGGAGACCGCTGCATACAAGTCATTAAGACGGACAGCAGGAAAGCTTTACAAGCAATGCGAAAATTCAACTCGGTCCTCTGCAGCCAGACGCCACCAAATACCTGACGCTGGTCGGTCAGAAACACCAATAACGTTTGACCGCCAGAATCATCTGATCGGGTTACTCATCCCAAGACGCATCCACTCGTCTTGTACCCCAATACATCAGGAGCATCAAATTGAAGAAGCTTTTATTGATGGAGCATTAGCGCTCTCAACCATTCTATCGCTAAAACACTGGTGAGATGAAGATCTCTCGTCAGAACTACAGCTGAGTAACAGCGCCTTCCACGGGGTAACCGGCCTATCTTCTACTCCCTATGGGAACAAGATAACTATATGCCAGTCTCTCTTTGGCACGCCGAGGATAATTTTCCACATAGGTACGCTCGAGGTTGCCGACTTCCGAGACAGCTTATCACACTATATCATCGGACGGACCGAGCGCTAGCCCAAGTTTCATAGGCGGTGCCCAACACTTACCTACATGATACCACAAGATGCCAGGGCAGCGGAGTCCTTTCCTTCAGCACGCAATGAATTCAGCAAGCCTTCACCTGCGAATAAGGAGAGCTGCAAGCATAACTCAATCTCAAGAGCGATCGTCAGATAGCAACAGCATTCGGCTATCTGCTACAACTTCCTTCTGAAGGACGATCAGGTACTACAAAAAGCAGCCAAGTCGGAATATCAGCGTATTTTCTAGAAAATCAAAGATCCCTGAGCACCTTCCGACCCCTCCAAAACTAGCTCTAGCTCGGGACCCCGCAGGACTGCGACCCCAAATAGGAAGACGCGCCAGATCACTTCCATCTAGGCGAACAGGACATATTTGCTTGAACTTCCCGACATCGCCTGTGTACCAGGGAAGGTGATCAAAGCATTCCTTAACGTCAAGCGGACGCCAAGCCAGTCACAACAACCGGCTACGGCGGCTATCGCCACAGGCCCAAAGATGCTAATCGGGAGGAATACCAAACTCCTTGCAGCCGGTTCATCAAAGAGATCTACCACCCAGAATTGGCGGCAAACCCAGTCCTAGTCCGAAGAAAAACAGTAACTGGGCGCTATGTGCTTCGACTACACTGACTTAACAAGGCGCTGTCCAAGATTCATTTGGTCTACCCAGAAAGATTAGATTGGTGAATTCAACTGCGGGTCGCGAAACCTTCTCAGCATTTTTCGGGGGGGACTAGGATACCCTCAAGAGGGGGATACCACCAAATCAGCTGAAGACAGGACTGCCTGATGACTATCTTTTATCACGCCTTTGGAGAATCCTACACACTATGCCGTTCAGTGTTAGAAAACGCATGGCAGCGACGTATCAACGAAGCAATTCAGTGGTGTCTACACACTCAACTCGGGGGCCAATGTGGAGACAATAATGTTATGACGATGTACATCAAGACAAAATCCAGGATAGAACACACTCACTACGCTACCTTCGGAGGAAACTTTCCAAAGCCTCGAGATTCAAGAATTTTGAAGTTGAAATCCGGAAAAGTGCGACATCGTGTGAATACTGATTCAGGAAAAGTTACTCGCTTCATCGATATCGCATCGAAAGCATCGAGGCCCAATTACAGAGAAAATTCAAAGCATATCCATGACCATGGCACCCCCAACTACACCAGAAGGATGCTCAAGAATTGACGGGGTGCAGGAAAGGCACTTAGCCGATCAACTCATATCGGACTTGGTTACACGGGACCTGCCCTTCTTCAAATTACGGTATGAAAGCAGACAATTTTCAATGGACACCCGAAAGCCCAGTAAGCTTTCGAAGACTTCAAAAAAATTTCTCACATCACACTAGTGTTGGCGTCACCTATGCCCTAGGACACTACTAATCGTTATACTTGGCGGCAAACTCACTCACAGTAGTTCACAACGACTGTTGGTAGTCGAGCAGATTAGAGCCAGGTCATATACAGAAAATTCACATGACCAGTTACTTCGTCAGCGAGGTCCTTAGCTGACTCCAAGATGAGGTATCTTCAAGTCCAGAAGCTGTTACTATGGCCTACTCAATCACTGTTCGAAGTTGAGTGCAACTATTTTCATCGTACCACAGTCACCATTGTCACGTCATATTCCCACTCGGAAGCTCCTACACAATTACGATGGCCACCGAGCAGACTCGTAATGGCACTTGGAGTTAATAGCGTTTTGACATCATTTTTCAACCACGGATTAGCAATCAAAGTCTCAAGCTCTCACCGACTTTGTGGCTGAGTGACAGAAGTTCAGACGACCTAAACACGGACAACTAGAGCAACTGGCCGATTGTTCGACGGTTCTTTACGGAATCAGATGGCACAACGGCCTGGCGTTGTGTTGACGTCATCCACCGGGTGAAAAAACTCAAAGACGATCCTCCAGATTCACTTTTTGGCTTCCCACCATTCGCGAGATATCCACTAGGCTCCGCAATTTCATATCATTCATCTGACGACTGGGTTGTGGTGGGATTCTCATCCGTGTCTAGCCAAGTCATGAAAAGACTAGACATGCTTCTCGACGATAATCTACGCATATTGTCAGGAGCGTCAGAAAGCTGAAAACAAGTTTGATGGTTGGAGATAATCACGTCTTACGGACATACAATGATGCTGCGCACGAATTGCCAACATAGGATCCAAACGAAAGTGGTCCGATTCGGGATTTAATGTTGAACCAACTAACAGAGACCATCAGTACAAGAAGAAAACCAGTGGCTGAATAGTCAGGAGTCTGAAACCTACCCGGCAACAAATGAAGTACTAATCATCTTCTTAAGAATTGAGCGGACCCAGTTGATCAATTCCATCTTGGACGCGAAACTTACCTAGACCAGATTGCAGATGATACTGAACGGATCAACCGTCGAAGCAAATAGTTTTCCCTGCGGCTTGTCTGCATCAATCTCTATGTGCCTTCTTCGGGATATCATGTCTCTTCGGTAAAACCCTCACCAAAATGGCCTCGAATCTACCCTCAGGGTAGATACGATTGGTCTTCAGCAAGGGTTTGGGCAACACCAACAGCGACACGCTCATCCGAGTACTTTTTCAAGATGCTAGGGGCTTCGCTAAGGTGTGCCTGCACCTGGGAGACTGTACTAGAACTGGTCCCAACATGGTGAGGCTCCATAATGTCAAGGAGCCTTTTCACGGATTCGACAAGAATTTCCTGTGACTCCTTGACAACCTTGATCTCCTTTGCAAATGCACTGAATTGGGTCTGGGCATTGGCTTTCGAAGCTGTTCAGATTCATCGACAAGTATACTTGTTAGCCAAAAACAACTGCACCGTCGGAGTAACAAAGAAGATGGTTAAGGTTATTATCAGGGAGGAGGCTTACTTGCATAGTCGGCCTCCACTTTGGCTTTAGCCTTCTCCGGTTCTGCCTTGGTTTTTTCAGCTTCCTTCAGCTTAATCTCTTGTTGTTTCTTCTCCTCTGCTTGGGTTTTCAACCCGGCTTCGAGGGCTGTAAATCAGAATAGTCAAGAACTCAAGATTGTAGTCAGAACTCAACAAGGCAGTCGGGAATCAACAAAGCTGGAGAGATATACTCAGGATTTAGTCGGGAGGATAATATAGAAGACTTACTTCTAATCTTCTCGGCTAGAGCCCATTTTTTGTCCCTGAGCTGATCTACTGCTCCCCTTAGCCAAGTTTCCTTCTCCTGGCTAGTCCGTTCCAGGTTGTCCTTGGTGGCTTGGAGCTGGCCTAGTCGTTGGAGATGGGGGGTGAGCTGGGTCAGGATTTTGTTCACTTTCTCCGAGCGGGCGACAATCTTCTGCTCAGAGCAAAACAGAGCAAAACAGAGTCAAATGGCGGAATACCAGATTAAGGAGAACTGTTAGAGGCTCAACACGGCAAGATTTGCTACACACCTGAACTCCCTTGGATGCGGCGATTGCAGCACGAAGAAGAGCTTTACGCTCCCTTGCTGCAGCTTGTTCATCATGCTCGTAGCTCTCCGCGACTCCCTCAGGGGATACCCAATAGAACGTTCTCGGGAAGTCGTGAGGAGGGGCTTCGAGCCAAGGAATGTCCACTTTATCAGAAGACGACGATGATATGAGTGGTGATGGGGTCCTAGCCTAGATCAGCGGCTGTTGGGGCTTCAGCAATTTGCTCAGGGGCTAGAGCAGCAGCTTCAGCAGTGTCACCTTGGTCAGTCGGCACTATTAGTCCTGCTGTCAGGATTGCTTCAACCTCTACAGCTAGAGCAGCCTCTGGCTCGGCAGATGAACTTGTTGGTGCTTGCTCGGCTGGGGATGGCTTGGTAACAGGAGCAATTGGCGCGGTCCCCTTGGGATCAATGTTAACTCACTTCCTGCACAATAAGTCAAGTATCAAGATACTATCACATTATTCAAAACTCTTGGAAGATTGGAGATCGCTTACCTCTTGGAAATCTTGAACCTCCACGAGGGAGCTCCAGAAGATATTGGTAGTGGAGAGCTGCTGGCTATCAGGCCAGTCGGCGCGGTAGTCGGTAGTGGCGCTTTGCCTCTAGTCGGCCCTGTTTCTGGCGCAGCCGACTGGGGCGTCAAGCTACTCGGCGGCACCGCCCTTGGGCTCGATGTTGCTGATCTTTTACTCGGCGGTGTCGGCCTTGAGCTCGATGTTGCTGGTCTCGGACTCGAAGGGGAAGGCCTCGGGCTTGGCGGCCTAGGAGCTAAACTGGCGGAGTCTTTAATCCTCAGACTCCCCGGCACTGCGCTCGGCTTGCTTGTTCTCTTCTTGCTCGGATCCTCGATGGGTTTCTTCCCTGCTCTCTTGGAGCTAGGCTGAGCAGTAGAAGGACTGGCCAGCCTCTTCTTCATTTTGGTGGCCGACAAGGTTTGGGAGTCATCGTCAAATTTCTCACAATCCTGCAAATGTTTCAACAACATACATCATACATTGGAGGATGATTCCAAACAAATGTCCCTAGATATTCATCACCAATGAATAGCAATACCAAATTAGCTTTTCAAGATTACCTGTGGCCGAGGCCTTTTCTGGCTGTAAGCTGCAGTGGCGCGCTCGGCGTCTTTGGTTTCCACAACCCCATTGACAAAAAAACCGAGCAAGGTGTCAGTCATCTTGTTCGCATCAGTCAAGTCCGGGTACTCCTTGCTGGGATCATTCTTGCCCTGGTAATCCCAGCCGAAATGGCTTCTCAGCTTCAGTGGCCTGGCGCGGCAGTTCAGGAAACACCTCGCCACCCAAGGACCAGTTAATCTCGAGCTCTTCAGTTGATCGATCTTCTCTATCAATTGATACACTTGGCCCATTTCTTCATAGTTTGGCATAGAAGACCAGTTGGACAGGACCACCGGAGAAGAGCCAGTGAAAGGGGCAGAGAAGGTTCGAGATCGGAACAATAAAACCATTCTCTATGCCAGCCCTTGAGGGAGGTTTTCAAAGGAATAGAGAGATAGATCTTTTTCATTTCGTTCCTGAGTTGGAAACCGGCTCCCTCAATCACTTGGACTTTGTTTTTGGACGGTTGGGGCTTGATGTGGAATAAATACCGGAAAAGATTGAAATGGGGCTTAACACCCAGAAAACATTTACACAAAGTGGCGAAGATAGAGATTTGTAGAATGGAGTTGGGGTTCAGATTCACCAACTCCAGCTGATAGAAGAATAGAAGTTGGCAGAAGAAATCCGAAGAGGGAAGGGCGAGACCGCGATGGAAAAAAGAGGTGAAGGCGACAGTCTCACCAGATCAGGGCGCTGGAATAGATTCCCCTTCGGCGGTGCGCCAATGGATGACTTCTCGCTGCTACAGCATCAGTTGTTTCTCCAGATACTTCAGCTTCGTCAAGCCGCAATCCGAAACCGGCCAAGCCTCTGCGGACATCTCAGGGATGTCGAGTGAAGCTCTCGGCATTGTTGGGAGTGAGAAGATTTGGGGGAAATGTTTTTGAAGGCTTGGGATGGATGCGGTGGAGCGGAATCACTCGAGTTTTGCGTCGGAGACGCTGGTTATGGCTAACCCTAGCAAGGCAAAGTAAGAAGTTTCGGAACGGAAGCTGGAAGGCGAAACAATTGGCGGATTGGAGAAGATGAGGGAATCTTTTCTCTCTCCTCGCTTTTATAGAGCCTATGCTGATAAGTGTGCTTGGGCTGGCTAATTCGGTACTGGGCCACAAGATATGAGTTTCTAAATGCCATGCTCTGTAGAGCCAACTGCTGGCTGTGTTAAAATCACAGTACAGATGCTATTCACAGAAACCGATTAAATAATCAGATATGCTTCATGAAAGCCTAATTGCTGGACATATGTGTTTAGGTATCTGCATTATTTATCAGGTATTGAGAATACATCCTTATAAGGATCGACAGCTGGTCTCCATTAAACTTGGAGATGCAGGTATCTCTTAAGTACACCTGACCACACATGGGTTAAAATCCAAGAAGTGGTACTCGGCTTACATGCTTAGCCACTAATTGCCGTGGGCAAAAATTATTCCAGCTGACATGATGCTGAAGAGTCTGCATACCGAGTAGTATACTACTCGGGAAAGGCTACAAGGATAAAGATATTTGACTTTATGTTTAATTGTTTTACAATTAAGCACAAGGTCGGGGGCTACACCTAATAGGTGCGCCTATTCGGTTACATTATTCATATTTTTTCTATGAAGCCCTTCATAGTCTCGTTGCTAGCTGACATAAAGCAGGATTTGGAAGAAGAAGCATTCGGACAAAGAGTAGTCGGGAGCAATGCACTCGGGAATTCTTCACCATGGAGAATGAATACTCGGCATCAGCTGACTCCACTATGAAGGTCTTAGGGGCTGCTGTCGAGGCCATGGGCCCCGGGTACCTCATAAGAAGCATTTGGGCCACTCGGACAGAGGATAGGCCTAACCTTATAATTAGGGATACAATAGGACTTGGATTACATAACCTTATATGACAAGGGAAGGATATACTCCTAGTCGGGAACGTTGTATTCCTAGAAGAAAATCTCTTGGTCGGAGTCCGACTGGAATTCCTACTCTGTAACCCTATCCCCCGGTATACAAGGGGAGACAGGGCGCCCCCCTGAGGGCAGAGGACAATCATAGCACAAATCTCACTAGAGAAACCTCAAAGGCAATACACCACAACTGGACGTAGGGTATTACCTCATCTCGAGGGCCTGAATCAGTATAAATTGTTTTGTGTTCCTTTGCAATCCATCAAGTTTAGGTTTCACGAGTAGCCCCATATTCTTATTGCCGATACAAAACATCGACAATCGTTGCCAATGCATTATATAATTTCGGTGTTGTCTCTGTCTCCATAGTTATTAGAAAATGGCACAGATAATTAATCATGAGAAGCAAATTAATGTACACAAGTTTATAATCTTTCAGACATGATTTATGGACGAAATTGTTGCATACAATCTTAGTATTAGGTCTGAGTAATCAAGGCCATTTGTCTTAGAAAAGTTCACTTCATTTAATTTACCTATGTTAAGAAAAAAATTAAACGGCTCAGCATCAAACCTGTGAGTAAATGTGTACACCTAACGGATCCATGGCATGCATGCATGTATGCTCTGTTATGTACCCACAATGGTGTAGAGCACTTTGTGACTTCACAAATGATTTATGCATGATTGGCAGAAAGCAATAGTACTCATGTGTGATGATGATCCATATATATATATATAACCTCTTTAGGGCAGCGTTGCATGCCTTCTTGGAAACACAAGTTAGGCACAATAGCACAACGAAATAGCACCGCTCTCTCTTGTTTTGCTAACTACAAGGGAAAGCTTCTACTGTCATGGCGTCTTCAAGGTGAAAAGGAAAACTACAAGTTGTTGATAATGAATCTTCACAGTTAGTTGTCTTCTCGACTCATTGGCATTTCTTTTGGATAGATTATGGTGATTATCATTTCGTAGAACCCAAAAATAGTAAAGGATACATGTAACAAAAAATGTTTTATTTATTTCATCCATATGTAGCATTAACTATTTTAGCTTGTGTCAGCTAGAGAGAAAGCTATTAGTGATCGATTTACAAATACATGCATTCAAACAGTTGTTTTGGTCATCATCATCACATATGATTTAGATAAAGATCATCATCATCACACATATAATTGGGATTGTGTGGAATGAACTATTATTAGGCATGATTGTGTCACAGCCATAGATTTAATTTTAGGTAATTAGTGTTATGCCCTACTGTCATCTGAATGCACAATTTAAATCCTTGCATTTTCACTCCATTTAAATTAAAGATGGCAATATTAAACCCTAATCAGCAAAAACAAACCATTACCAAAAAGTGCATCTAATTGAACAGAAGTGTATATGGGAGATAATTTATGCAAATACTAGATTATCTATCATGACCTAACATAATTTTTCCAGGAATTTATTTCAATAGTTTAGACCCCTTAAAATTTTAACAAGTTTCAGCCGGGGTCCTTTTCTTTGACCTATGCACTTATATAATCTAAAGATTTTCTAAAGATGTTTGGTTGCACATAAAATCATGGAAAAATTCCTGTGAACACTTTTCCACATAATCAATCTACTGTAAATTTTACATGATTTTATCACTTCATTTGGTACTTCAATAAAATCCCTCAAAACAGAAAAACTAGGAGGCTAGCTGAAATGAATAGGTATACTTCTAAAATTCACCAAATAAAATTGAAGACTAATTAGACAGAGCCCTTTTGCTAATGTGTGTGCCAACATAAACCCTACCACCAGTAATTTTGGCACAATTTAATTCCCAAAGAGACCACATAAAATAATAAGAGCAAAGTCCTAGGGATATAAAATGTACTGCAGAAAAACTGGACCAGCATGCCTACTTTGCAATTTCACCACAGATTAACCAGACCTCTTCTAACCACCAAATTTGGCCAGCAGGTTAAACACATCTCTCTATCTCCAATAATTTTCCCATAAATTATATCCCTTATTTACCTACTGAAATCCATAGATGCAAGACAGCTTTCCATACAGCTCACAATCCTTAGTCTCTAGAGATTTCTCCTCTCATCTCTCACTTCTAGGTGGACCCCACAAGACCATGGCCCACCTGTAAGCCTTACTACCCATGCATGGGACAGTGTGTTTCACCAACATTCCTACCCATACTCCTCTCTTCTCCCTGGGAACTAACTTCTTGGACCCACAAGTCATAGAGTAAACCTAGCCAAATATGTGTAGAAAAATATTGTCTTACATATGGAACCCACCAAGTACACTGTGGAATGAAGCAGCTCAGCACTTGCATGAGCCAACGTGTCAGCACCCTGTTCTTCCTCTCCCTCACAGCACACAGAGGCATAGAGATGAGCTCAACCATTGGAAACCTCGGCCGTTTCGCCTCAAAACACGCCAGCCATCTCTTCTTCTCATCCTCTTCACGTTCCCACCGGAGAAACCCACGGAGACCCCAAGGATCCCCGGCGGCAACCCCATCTTATCCTCTACCGAAGGTGTTCGGTTGAGCCCGAGTTAGATCCGGTGAGCTCCACCCTTTCTCAACCACGGGAACGTGATCTACAAGTTTTAATCGTTCCATTTTTGCACTTGGCCGCCCTAGGTTTGCTGGTTGGAGCTGCCGTGCCACCGCCGTCCCTGCTCTCTACGCTGCCGAACTGCCGCCGCTCGGTTTGTCCCTGTTCCGGCGAGCTCCGGTGATCCCAGCCCAAGACACTGCGCCAACGTCGTCGCCTCAACCCCAGGACCCTAGAGCCCGAAGGAATTGGACTGCGAAGCCCCAAGTCCCGAGATCGGCCGTCATCTTCCTCGTCTCCGGCCGAGCTCTGCCACCGCCGTTTCGTCCTCTCTGGTGAGCCTCCATCCGATTCCTTGCACTGAGCCCATCTCCACGAGGTCTCTAACCTTTTAGGCAACTCGATTTCGTCGCAATACCCCGGGAGAAGGCCGACGACGTGGTCCCGAAGGATTTTGCCGCCGCCGGACTATTTTCGCCATCGCCGTTGCTGTCCCAGCCTCGCCAAGGCCAGCACAACCCTCCGTAAGCACTATGGTACTCCTTAGACACTAAAACATGCTTTGGTTCGGCGGGAAACCAACCGTAGCTCGATTTGCCTCGTCGACCCGAGAAGCTCCTCCGCCTGCATTGCCGTTGCGCCTAGCTCCGGCCACCGCCGGCGATGAGAAGACCACCAATGGGTTCTCCATAGTCCTCTCCACCTTTTCTCTGTTGGCCGCACTGTCAGCCGCGCCGCCGTTCGCCGCCAGCGCCGGCGAACAGAGCCGGCGGCAAGCCAGTCCTCGGCCTCCTCTGCTCTGTGCTGCAGACAGATGGGCCCGGGCTGGAAGAGATATAAGAAAAGAAGAAAAATTAGAAAAGCAATTAAGGGAATTATTTTCCAACAGAAAAATAGTTAAACTTTGTAAATCCATAACTTTCCCATTTTAACTCCTTTTTGGGTGAAACCAATTTTGTTAGTTCTGTAAAGTTGTGAAATTTAATATTGTGAAATAAAATAGAACCACTTCTGTACAGAAAATGCCTATAAAATAATAAGAAGCAATAATAACTTATTTTGTGCCTAGGAATTTGGAATAATTCTATAAAATCCATTATAACTCCTTTTGAGGTGAACCAAATTGCTATGGATTCATAAAAATTTTCTCTTTAATTTTGTAAAATAAAAAGTGAGAACTTCTGTATAGGAGTTTTTTCTAAAAATAGAAATATCTTTTATATACCTCTTTATAACCTAGAAGTTTATAAATTTCTAGAAAATTCATCCTAACTGCTAAAAATGTGAAACCACTTTTTTTCAACTCAGAAAATTGTAACCTTTACTGTGGATAATTTTTATTTGACAAAATTACCTCCCAAAATAGGCCTAAGTATTTTCTAACCTTTCTTTTTGATAAACTTAAGGAATTCATAACTAAATCATTTTAAATCAAATTTCAGTGAATCAAATTTTGTCGGAACTAGGAAGATATGTATTTTCACATAAAAATGCTCACACTCATAAAATCATACCAGAGAATGCAAGTATATATTTTCCACTTAGGGTTTTTCATATAGTTTCGGCTTTTGCCGTTTTCAGCCTTAGGGTCTTGTTATTTTTGTATCTCCCAATCCAGAGATGCAAATGACTTGGTTCTTTCTCCTAAAATCTTGTTAGGACATTCCCTACCTACTGTATTTATCTCAGCATTTATTGATTATTTTCGTATAGACATATTTAATTGATTCTTATTTGCATATTCGCTTTTTATCGGTAGATTCAGACAATTCAGAGTACGTGGATCAAGAACCTAAGGTTGAGTGTGACCACTCGCTGCAGCAAGGCAAGCATCTAAACAAGCTACTAAGCAAGCATCTAAGCATATTGAACCTATATTTTCAATAAATTGATTTGTTTGTGAAAGCAATATCTATATGCATGTTTCGGTCTATTTAAAATGGAAAAACGGGTAGAGTCTATGTGCCCCATTTGTATGCATTTCCATTCCTTGATTGTTGATACCATACTTTTACCTTGTCACCCCTGGTTAAGGACTTTGGGAGACTTTTATTTTATCGAATGCTTAGCCATGCTTAATTCTAGACTTAGAAAAATCCGATAGATGGAACTATCGGTTCAAAACTAGTTCAATGCGAATGGATGGGTTAAAATCTGACAAGAATAACTTCTGATTAATAATTAAGAAAATGTTTGACTTGGACGGATGATAGGGCGATGACGGGATGGTGTTTCCCCGATGCATGTAGCTTCGTCTGGGTCGTGAAGGACCGAACATATTGACGTTTATTCAAGCACCCTACGTACTTCCACACGCCGGGAATGGGACGGCTTAACTAAGTAGCACGGGAGGCTGTGGCCATCTACGCCCGTCCGTCAGTTGTGAGGACGGAGAGTCCTTGGAGGGCCTCGAGCGAGCCTGGTTTTGGCCGGAGGTGCCTCCTGTGACGGTGAGCCCGCCTTAGTTACCACGCACGCACGTGACTAAGTCGTCAGGGGCCCAGACATGGTTTAGGTGGTTAGGGCTAAGCGTGCAAAAGGTTCTGTTGTGACCTCTAGTCCGCACTCAACGTGTAGAGTGTGGGTACCAACGGGTACGGATCAAACTAGAGTATAGCCGTTTAGTTTCTATCACATCATGTGGGTAAAGATGTACACCTCTGATCAGAGTAAGAACTATTCGAATAGCCGTGTCCACAGTTACGGACGACCGCTTGATGTGTTCCTCAGTCATGTTAGCATCAAACTTGGGATATGTGGTTATGGGATTATGTTGTTATACCATGACTTAGGATAGTCATGGATGGATGGGTTGTATAAGAGACTTTGATGTTAAATATGATTTGGTTTAGTCATGAAAAATGGTATGCTTGTGTAGCATAATTATTCTGGACAATGGTGGCCTATTGTGATGTTAGAGCATGGGATTGTGCTCATTTTTACTTCCATTTCAGAACTACAAGATTGCTGTCCTAAATTTTCAGATTGAGCTATTTCGCAAATGCTTATGTTTTAAATGTATTACTTACTCAATAAAATCAGCTTTATGCAAAATCAGATCAACATAGCCATACTCCTTGATGTAGAGACTAGCATTACTCCTTTGAACTATTATTATTGTATAAGTCTAGCTGAGTACTTGTCGTACTCACGCTGCATCTTTCAGGTGAGGACAACGATGACATTGATGTGGTCTACTATTATCCCGCCGAGGGTGGTAAGGATAATGTGTAGTTGAAGTTATGCTCTATCCCCAGTCGGTTGCCCTGTGGTTTGGTATTGGCACCACTGGTTTTATCTTTTACGTTTATATTTTTCGCTGCTATCTTTTGTGTCACTTTGTGATGAATTAGGGTGTGAGCCCTCTATGTAATATATATATATATATATATATATATATATATATATATATATATATATATATATATATATATATATATATATATAACTCTACTGCTTGTTTATCCATATTTAGAGTACTTGTGATGTTTATCAATTGCTTACGATGAAAGTGTGAAGTTAGTCGCTTTCCTGGGGACTAGCTAAACATGAGTATGAATTTAGAAATGATGAGATGCATGGACGTTGGTTCAACTGTAGACCATGTTCCCAGAAGTGTGTATCGTGTTTGGTCGCCACCTTCGTGTGGTTTGACGAGCACACTTCGCCGTTTGGGACTGGTGAATCAACTCTCCAAATATCTCTTTATTTCTGAATTCGGCGCGTTGGATTTGTATTGTGAGTAGGTAAAGATTATGGCAAGGCTGCGATAAGGATGGATGGTTACCGTATTTATTCGGTTTTTATTCGAGACCCCATCCATCTAGATATTTCGCGTTGTCATAATAATTACTCTCCATAATGCACTTTCGGGGTGCCCACAGATTGTTTTAATTTACTCGTATTTTTTTTTGTAGAGTAGTATGTTTCATTGTGATCTATATCTAGAGTAACTTTATCGTATTGACAGGGTAAACCATAACATTTGTTCCATCTGTACATTTCAGCGGTCCACTGATATGCAATCACAACAATGCACCAATAAGTTAACATTCCATGTAGACATGCAGATATCTGCACTAATTCATTTATAATGTAGCATGTATAACATTACATCTGTCAATGCTTTCACCATGCTCTGTTGTTTGATTTTTTTTATATAGTGATAGAACAATATGATTACAAATTGGTTATCTAGAATGAAAATGTCCCAGGAACAATGTTGCATCGAGCTACATGCAACAATAGGCAATGTGTTGCCATAAGGAAGACAGTTGATGGTGCGTACCAGATGTACAGCGTGCTGCTCATATGCAATCATCCCAATATAGTGAAAGCTATTGTTGTTTGGGAGGACCCTACCGACAGTAGCAAAGCATATATTGTGCTTACATCCGTTGACAATGGACTACAATCCTAGAGACAGAATGTATGTTTTGACTGCAGATGATGATTCCTCTGAAACTGAAGAAAAACTGCCGAACTTATATGGTTTCTCTGAGATATCGGACCTTGTATGCTAACTACTTCAACAATTAATGTATTTATTTAAATAGATCCTATAAGGAAAGATTTAGCAGCTGCACATTGAAAAGATGTCAGAAGCTGTCTCAAAGGCATTTATGGCAGCAATCCAGTTAGTATGGAGCTAAGTAAATTGGCTAATTTCTTGGAAAAGGATACAATGACGTAAGTCATGCATCAACCAAAGTATTATGTGACAATTTTAAATGTGCCAGCTGCTTGTTACAATGGTATGCTAAGATCAATTGTACCGTGAAAATTATGCAGATATTAGGACCTACTTTGGCAACCAGGTATATGGGATGCAAATATGAAGATGCAGCCTATACGGGAATTTTTTTGGTCTGTTGATATGCACCAGGACAAAAAGAAAGATCAGGCATATGCATCAAAAAGTAAGGGGAAAATACTTAGCAAGATGCCTCCGCTCGGTCTCCTTCGGCTCATGCTTATGTTTCCATAACACAAAAACAATAAGGGTGAGGAAGAAGAAATTAAGGAAGCAAACTTGCTTCACTCGTTACTGTTTCTCAGAAACACCACTCTTGCTCATTATGATGAACAATACCGTGGATTCAAGGGTTCTAAGGTGAGCGTGTCTAAATACTTACTCTCTTTTAGGCTTTTGTTACAAACATATGCTATGTTTTCTTAGTTTATTTTTATATCATTTTTGTAGGAAAAAATGGAATTGTGAACGCTAAAATGGTGAGGTATATCCAAAAGGAAAAGGGTGGCTATATGATTCTTCTAGTTGTGATGATAAAGCCGCTAGAGTGGATAAGTGAATCGCCAATTATGCGAGGTAAGAGTTCCAAATTTGTCTTACATCACTTAAAGGAAATTAATTGTTAAGCATAGTAATTTATCCACCCTTTATTGAAAACTAGGACAAAAGCCTGCGCACATGCGCAAACACCTTATTTAATGACTTAAATACCGCAAGGATGTGACTATTTAATTTTAGATAACTTTAAACTTATAATCGTTCCTCTAAAAAATTATTTGGGATTGCTTTGAATGTGGTCATGATTTTGCTAAAAGGAACCTAAGGATGTAGGAATTCTAAACTAAATTTCTTGAAACTGTGAGTCTTAAATTTATGACAAAAATATTGTTGCAGCATGCAACAATAGGGTTGCTTCCTAAGTAGATCTTTGTTAATACAATATGTATTTGTTCTTGTTAATATAAGTTAGTGCATGTGTTATTACTTTGCCATGATTCCCAAGCACACACGACATGTGCTAAATGAGGCTAGTCGTGCTCGCTACAACACATCGTGATACTCAATGATCATGCTACTTTTAATTAATTGGGTAAAGTTTACAATGAATTAAAGAGCGAGTTTAGGATGGATTAAAGGATGGATTGGGGATTATGGTCAGATATGGAAAATAGTGGGACCACTGATTTTAATGACAAATTATGGTTTGATTTTTTTCAATTTTTTAAGAACTTTAAAAGTTTTCTCTAATTTGTTAGAGGGTTTAAACACTGGATGTATAGTTTAAAAGTTGTGTTGTTCGTTGAAAGATCTTTTCTTAATAAAATCACCAAGATCAATGCTTATAGCTCCCAACATGTATTCATGAAGACAAATTAAGTTTCTAAAAGGCAATTAGATATCGAAAGGTTTATTGTAATTGGTGTAAAATTGAAGGGCTGGATATTTTACTTTTTTATCAAATTCTTTAGGGTTTTTCTAATTTAGTAGAGGTTTGTTTAGCACTCAAATATAGCCCGTATGAGTCTCAAAGTGTTGATTTTTAATTATAATTATGCAACGGTTCGATTGGATTATAAATCCAATTTATAGTTTAAAATTTAATTACAATGTAAACATCATTTATTTATAAAAACATCAATCCAAAATGTATGCACAGTGCATAAGATATCTGACTCTTGAAATCCATGGCTGGTGGAGCACCATGTGAGAAGAAAGATAACTTAAGTTGCTATAAAATATATTGGATATATAGCCAAGTAATGAATCTATCTCTATAAGTAAAATTTGATAGTCATATGTTCTACCTTTTCTCTTAGGATTTTGTCAGGAACGGTGTCTGCTCATACGTGCTCGTCCTACTCAAGTATGGATTCATGATCTTGCCGCCGCCGACACACACTGGAAAGGGTTACACGATAGGCGGCAGGTGAAGAATAATCATGACGTCTAATTATGTATAAAAAAAAATCTAAAACGCCTATAAAAATTAACGGTCAAATCTAATTGCCGTAAAAGGGCCCAATAATTAAGCCACGGGCCACTGCCAACAGCTAGCTAGGCAGCTAGGTAGCACTGTGTGGGTGCTCGGCCATGGCGGCAGCAGCTGATTTCTCTTCTCCCTGGGCAACGGCGTTGGCCGTACTGCTGCTGTTGGCGCTCGTGGTGGAGCGGCCGGTGACATCGACGGCGGAGGCAGCTTGCTCAGTGAGTGGCAGCTTCGGTGACTCCATCGCCGACACCGGCAACCTCCTCTGGGAGGGCCCCGTCAGCTCCTTCACCTCCATCGGCACCTACCCCTATGGCCGACCATCCGCCGCCCCACCAGCCGCTGCTCCGACGGCCTCCTCCTCATCGACTACTTTGTTGCATCTATCTCTTGGATGGCCCCGCAACGTTCTGGACGTAGACATGGCCGGAGCGCAATATGGAATTTCCGCCCCCTATGTGGCGTTTGTTTACTTTTCTGTTTTATTTCCAAAACATGCGGTGTGCATGAGTAAGTCCGGTCAGGATGATTCAAGTCTTTCCATCTTCGTGTAATAGGCTAAAGATAGCATGTATTAGCTCCTATATATTCCAGAGAAAGAAGAGAAGATTTGTGCCCCCAGAAAAAACTCTATCTTTGGTTGATTGTTGAGCGTTTTGTCTGATCTGCTGCAGTGCAGCGAGAAAACAGAAAATAGAGAGAGATAGTTTGAGAGATCCTGTTGTTTTTCTAACAATTGGTATCAGAGCCACAACTTTCTCTAGGTTCAGTCGGAGATGTCATTGATCCCAGTGGCAGGAGGAGGCGGTGGTAGCGGTGGTGGTGGCAGTGGCACGAGTTCGTACCAGTACCTGTAGTTGACGGCGTCAAACTACACCAGCTGGTCCATCCGTGTCCAAGCCAACATGCAGGATCAAGGCGTCTGGGAGGCAGTACAGCTGGACGGCGATGCCATCGACATCAAGCTCGACAGGAAGGCCAAGGCACACCTACTCCAAGCACTCCCCAAGGACATCCTTATGCAAGTTGCGAAGAAGACATCCTCGAAGGAGATCTGGGAGGCCCTGAAGACGAGGTTCATCGGGGTTGATCGTGTCAAGAACGCATGGCTCCGGGTGCTGAAGAGTGACTTCGACGCCATGCAGATGGTTGATGGTGAATTGCTCGACGACTACGCAGGGAGGCTAACAGCGATGTCGGTAAGATACACCAACGTCGGCGGATCCCTGGATGACGCGGCCATGGTGAAAAAATTGTTTGACACCGTGCCAGACCGGTACTTGCCCGTCATCGCTGGGGTCGAGCAATTTTGTGACATCGACACGATGTTGTTCGAGGAGGCGCTGCCACAGCTGAAGGCGTTCGACGAGCGCACACGCCAACGTCAACCCGGCGGTGGCGTCACTGTCGGCGGCCAGTTGCTCCTCACTCAGGCCGAGTGGGAGGCGCGACAAAAGAAGGGCGGCGGTGACTCGTCGTCGAACCAGAAGGGCAAAGCTCCCGTGGGTGGCGGGAATCATGGCCGAGGCGGTCGTGGACGCGGGCGAGGTCGCGGCAAGGGTGGTCGTGGCGAGGCGCACAACACCGACAGAGTGGGTGGCTCCGGCGGCGGCGGATGTGACAAGAGTCACATACGTTGCTTCAATTGCCAGGAGATGGGGCACTACGCATCACAATGCAAGGCGCCCAAGAAGAAAGAAGAGGTACATCTCACGCAAGCCGATGATATCGAGCCAGCGCTACTCCTTGCAGTTTCGGAAGAGCTGCCGTGGCAGACTCGGCAGGAGGTGGTGCTGCTGAATGAAGACCGCGTGTGGCCGGAGCTGTACCAGGTCGAGCACGGCACGTTGCCGGCTGCCATCTGGTTCCTCGACAACGGCACAACCAACCACATGACCGGCGACAAGGAAAAGTTCCGGGAATTGGACGAGGGCATCACCGGCAGGGTGCTGTTCGGCGACGGCAGATCGGTGGAGATCAAGGGGAAGGGCTCGATTCTCTTCGCCTGCAAGAATGGAGACCATTGGTTGCTTGAGGAGGTGTACTTCATCCCCAGCTTGCGTAGCAATATGGTAAGTCTCGGGCAACTCACCGAGACCGGCCACAGGGTGATCATGGACGAGGACGAGCTCGAGGTGTTTGTGAAAAATCCCATGCGACTGATTATGAAGGTGAGGCGTACTCCCAACCGCCTCTATAGGATCGAGCTCACCCTGGCGCACCCCATGTCTTTGTTGGCGAGCTTGGACGACCCGGCGTGGTTGTGACACGCACGCCTAGGTCATGTCAACTTCCAAGCACTAAAGCTGCTCGCCGACAAGTCGATGGCCGGAGGAATTCCACCGATCGTGCATCCACAACAACTCTGTCATGGCTGCTTGGTGGCCAAGCAGGCGTGACATCCCTTCCCGATAGCGGCAAACTTTCGAGCAGAGGAGCCACTCGAGCTGATTCACGGCGATCTCTGCGGCCCGATCTCACCGGTGACAAATGGCAATAATCAATACTTCATGCTCCTTGTGGATGATTGCACTCGCTGGATGTGGGTGTATATGCTCAAGACAAAGGACCAGGCACTACTAGCGTTCGCAAAGTTCAAGGTACTGGTGGAGAACACACGTGGACGCAAGATCAAGATGCTTCGCACTGATCAGGGAAGGGGGGGGGGGAGAGAATTCCTCTCGGCCGAGTTCACTCGGCTGTGCGAGGACGCCGGCATCGATCGGCAATACACCGCACCGTACTCTCCACAGCAAAACGGCGTGGTGGAGAGGAGGAATCGCACGGTGATGGAGATGGCGCGATCCCTGTTGAAGAGCATGTCTGTACCATGCAGTTTTTGGGGGGAGGCGGTGAGGCATGCTATCTACCTCCTCAACTGGCTGTCGACGAAGGTTATGGGCAGCCGCACTTCGTTTGAAACTTGGAATGGAAGGAAGCCGCATCTTGGTCATCTTCGTGTGTTCGGCTGCACGGCACACGCGAAGATTACCACCCGGCACCTGAAGAAGCTTGACGATCGCAGTCAACCAATGGTGTACCTCGGAGTTGAGGAAGGGAGCAAGGCGCATCGACTCTTTGATCCACGGCGCAACAAGGTACATGTTAGTCGTGATGTACAATTTGAGGAAAATGTGGAGTGGAGCTGGAATGCAGGTGCAGTAGCAGTACAGACTTCAGAGTTTGTGCTTGAAGAAGTGGCTACTGTGGCAGGTGAAAACGCTGCCGCGACAGCCGATCGCAATGCCACGGCAGGCGATCGCGGAACCAGTGCGGCAGCGGCAGGCGATCAAGCTGCCGCGGGAGGAATTTCTGCTGCCACGGCAGACATCCCGTAGCCCGATGGTGCAGCAGCGGGGCCCATGACCAGATCGCGGGCGGCGGCCTGTACGACATTATCGACCACGCAGGCCACCTCACCGTCAACACCGGCACGTGGCACACCAGAGCCCGACGCCGCCGCGTCACCTGCGGCACGGATTTCTCCTCCCCTAGCAGGCAGAGATGAATCCCACGATGGTCCTGTCCGGTACAGACACATCGACGATATCATGAGGGAGGCGCGGTGTGTTGATCTAGATGAAGAAGAAGCTGATGGAGACGGAGGAGCCATCGTGCTATCGCGAGGCAGCTGGCCAACCAGAGTGGGAAGATGCAATGTGCAAGGAGATCTAATCCATTGAGAAGAATTCGACTTGGTCACTGTCAAAGCTTCTGGTCGGATACAAGGCAATTGGCCTCAAGTGGGTTTACAAGCTCAAGAAGAACTCTAATGGAAAGGTGATCAAGCACAAGGCACGGCTAGTTGCAAAGGGGTATGTGCAACGTCAAGGAATTGACTTCGAGGAAATGTTTGCGCCAGTTGCTCGTCTCGACACAGTGCGTGTCATTCTCGCTGTGGCAGCAAACCGTGGGTGGCAGGTGCACCACCTAGACGTCAAGTCGGCGTTCCTCAACGACGAGCTGCATGAAGAGGTATATGTTGCATAGCCGGAAGGATATGAGGTGAAGGGGAAGGAAAATCTTGTGTACAAGTTACATAAGGCTTTGTATGGTCTTCGGCAGGCGCCGTGCACATGGAACGTGCGCCTTGACCGGAGCCTGAAGGAGCTCGGTTTCTTGAGGTGCGTCCAGGAGCAGGCAGTGTGCACCCGAGGCACAGCAAGCACTGGCGTCATCATCAGTGTGTACGTGGACAACCTGATTGTAACCGGCCAAGATCCTTCTGCAATCACCGAGTTCAAGAGGCAGATGATGGCTCAATTCAAAATGAGTGACCTTGGATTGCTGCACTACTACCTCGGCATAGAAGTGGCGCAAGGCGATGGCGGCATTACCATCAAGCAGGCAGCATATGCAAAGAAGGTGTTGGAGCAATTCAGAATGAGTGAGTGCAATCCAACCAAATTTCCAATGGAGCCGAGGACGCAGCTGCACAAGGATGGCGAGGGACACCCGGTGGATGCCATGGAGTACCGCCGTATCATCGGTTGTCTCAGGTACCTGCTCCACACGCGGCCGGACATGTCGTTTGCAATCGGCGTGGCGAGCAGGTTCATGGAGCGGCCTACCGTCATGCATCACAAGGCGGTCAAGCAAATTCTCGGGTATTTGAAGGGGACAATTCATTATGGCCTTGTGTATAGCAAAGGAGGAGGCGCAGAGGTGATCACCGGCTACACCGACAGTGACTTGGCTGGTGATCTGGATGATTGGAAGAGCACGGGCGGCATGGCATTCTATGTCAATGAGTCACTGGTTGCATGGAGCTCACAGAAGCAAAGGACGGTGGCACTGTCGTCATATGAGGTTGAATTTATGGCGGCAATGGCGGCGGCGTGTCAGGAGCTGTGGCTGAGGAGCTTGTTGGCAGAGCTGAACAAGGAGCAGCCGAGACCCGTGAAGATGTTCGTCGACAATAAATCGGCGATCGTATTGATGAAGAACCTGGTGTTCCATGGACGCAGCAAGCATATCGACAATGCGGCACCTTCTTGGTGTCCGTGATCTTGGGCCACTCCAGGATTAGGGGGGAGAATGTTGCATCTATCTCCTAGATGGCCCCGCAGCGTTCTGGACGTAGAAACGGCCGGAGCGTAATATGGAATTTCCGCGCCCTGCGTGGCGTTTGTTTATTTTCCTGTTTTATTTCTAAAACATGCGGTGTGCATGAGTAAGTCCGGGTCAAGATGATCCAAGTCTTTCCATCTTTGTGTAATAGGCTAAAGATAGCGTGTATTAGCTCCTATATATTCCAGAGAAAGAAGAGAAGATTTGTGCCCCTAGAAAAAACTCTGTCTTCGGTTGATTGTTGAGCGTTTTGTCTGATCTGCTGCAGTACAGTGAGAAAACAGAAAATAGAGAGAGATAGTTTGAGAGATCCTGTTGTTTTTCCAACATAGTTCGGTTCGTAGCTCGACGCCGACGTTGACAGCTGCCGCCGGCGAAGTGTTAAACTATGTTGTTTTTGCATGCATGGAGCCATGGCGCTGAACCTGTCGCTGGTGAGCCCGTACCTGGAGAAGGGCGCGAGCTTCGAGAGTGGCGTCAATTTCGCGGTGGCTGGCGTGACGGCGCTCGACATTTCTACCTGCTGCAGAGCCGCATCGTGATGCCACCGGCGAGCGTGCCTCTCAGCTCGCAGCTCGACTGGTTCAGGTCGCACCTCCACTCTACCTGCTCTTCCCAACAGGGTAATTACTGAATTTGTATACGTGTTTGATATGTTCCAATCTTAATTATATTGGCATTTTTGCCATTAACTGTTTGATAAATGGTTATTTATGCTAATATTTGTGATAACATTTTGAATTATGAGCATCGATCAGACTGCGAGAAGAAGCTGGCCGGAGCTCTGTTCTTGGTTGGGGAGATAGGAGGGAACGACTACAACTACGCCTTCTTCCAGGGGAGATCCATTGAAGCCATGAAGACCTACGTGCCACAAGTTGTCAGGAGCATAATGGACGTCGCAAAGGCAAGTGATCATCAGGTTCCTTTGGTTCATAGAAATTTCGATTTGTATAGTGTTTTGTGTTCCAAATAGGCCCTAATTAATGCCCATGAATCACATTTGAAAAAAAAGAAAGAGCAGTGTTTGGTTAACCATTTGACAAGTTTGTTGAGCTGATTGGTTGACTCATCTGACTTGTCCATACAATCATCATGAATGAAATGGTTAATTTACTGGTAATTAATTAACTAATTAATTAGGAGGTGATTGAGCTAGGAGCGACCAAGATCATCATTCTAGGCAACTTCTCGATCGGGTGCTCGCCGAGCTACCTCTCCCTCTTCTCCACAGCGACCTCTGGCAACTACGATAAGAGGGGATGCCTCAAGAGCTACAACTCCTTCGCCATGTACCCCAACGACCGGCTCCAGGCCGCCATTGACGACGTCCGGAAGGTGAACTCCGACGTACCCATCGTCTACGCCGACTACTATGGCGCCTTCATGCATCTCCTCTAAAAGGCTTACCTCCTAGGTACGCACATACATAGTACCCATTAAAAAAAGAAAATAGAGATCACACATGATGTGCACAGATCATACAACAGCTAGGATACTGTAAGCACTATAAGATTAAATTGCCAGTGACATGTCACCTCACCATTATATATACTCCCTCTGTCCACAAATATAAGGGCATATATTTTTAACTTTAATTGTCAATAAAAAAATCATAAAGATTGATGGCGTAAGAACATGTTACTAGATTTATCATTAAACAAACTTCATAATATGCAAAGTTTTTATTTGAAATAATTTATTTTTATAGATATTATTAGTCAAATTAGTACATCAAGGACTTTGTCAAAGTCCAAAAGTGCTTATCATCATCCTAGGGTTCGAGGAGAGTTTGTTGTTCAAGGCATTTTGCGAAGCAGGCAGGAAGTACAGCTTTGACCTGAATCTAATGTGTGGCGCAGTGGGTACGAGCGCGTGCACAAACCCAACAAGCCACATCAACTAGGATAATATCTACACACCCAGCAGGCGTGAAATAGGAAGCGTTCTCACCTCCCGTAAGAGGTCGCACGAGTATATTTATAGCAGCCAAGAACAACCCTTGGCGTGGCGTATATAGTTAGTTACAATCTGATAAGAAGATAAGAAATACAATCTATCTATCCTCTCACGATCCTATCTATTCTATCTTATCAAGATACAAGGAGTTACCTCTCTATCTTAACACTCTCCCTCAATCATAACTTTAGATTGTGCATAAAATTTCACAAGCTATGCACAGGTAATGCCTTTGTAAAGCCATCTGCACGTTGATCTTTGGATCCAACGAATCTGACATCCAACATTTTGTTGGCTACTGTTTCTCTAGCAAAATGATAGTCAATCTCAATATGCTTTGCCCTCGCATGGAAAACTGGGTTTGACGACAAATAAGTTGCCCCTAGGTTATCGCACCATAATATCGGCACCTGTGTCAATTTGACACCAAGTTCGTCTAGAATAGACTGTACCCAAATCAATTCTGCTGTTGCATTTGCCATTGATTTGTACTAAGCTTTTGTGCTTGATCTAGAAACAATAGGTTGCTTTCTAGAGCTCTAGGAGATCAAATTCGGTCCAAGAAAGATTGCAAAACCGTCTGACCTCCTATCATCCAAATTACTGGCCCAATCAGCATATGAGAAAACACTGACCAACGTTGAGCTCGAGCGTTTGAATTGTAAGCCAACATCCATTGTTCCCTTGATGTATCTAAGAATCCTCTTCACTGCAGACCAATGCTTTGTAGTAGGAGCATGTAAATATTGACATACCTTGTTAACTGCAAATGATAGATCTGGATGAGTCAGTGTCAGGTACTGAAGACCTCCCACAATACTTCTATACCGAGTACTATCTTTTGCTCCCAGCAGCTCTCCTCCTTGTGCAGTTAACTTTTCCGAAACAGATATGGGTGTTGGCACTGACTTGCAGTCCTTCGTGCCAAGCTTTCTTAGAACATCAAGGGCATACTTTGTTTGGCTAGGACAAATTCCATCAGGTACTTGCTTTACTTCAATTCCTAAGAAATAGTGAAGCATCCCAAGGTCTTTAAGTGCAAACTCTGTTTCAGATCTTTGAGTAAAGTTGTTATAGCATCACTAGAGGAACTTGTGAATATAATATCATCCACATATATCAGCACATAGATGACTATTCCATGTTTATTATAAATAAACAATGACATATCAGATTTTGATGGGACAAAACCTAACTGGCACAACTTGTGACTCAGTCGGGAGTACCAGGTCCAAGGTGCCTGTTTTAATCCATATATAGCCTTCTCAAGTTCGCAAACAAGTTGGGATTTACCTTCATATCCTGGTGGTTGCTTCATGTAAACCTCCTCTTCTAGAATTCCTTGCAAAAACGCATTCTGCGTATCTAATTGCCTAAGTGTCCATCCTCTAGAAACCACAATGCCAAGCACAAGGCGTATGGTTGCAATTTTGACCACTGGACTCTCATAATCTATGCCATATCTCTCTCAAAAACCTTTGGCCACTAGTAGAGCCTTATATCAAACAATTGATCCATCTGTCTTTCTTTTAATTTTGTACACCCATTTATAGTCAATAATATTTTTACCTTGTGGTACTGGAACAAGATGTCAGGTATTATTTTTGATCAAGGCCAAGTACTCGTCGTCCATTGCTTTCTTCCATCTTTCATCTCCCATGGCTTCCTGCACACAAGTAGGTTCTCTTGTAGAACAAAAAAGGGAGTATCTGATGGTGCCATTAGTAAGTAAGATGGGCATGGAAATCCCGATTTGAAGCCTTGTGCGCGGCCTGGCCAGCACATCAGCAGCTGGTACAGACGACATAGAACATCCTGGCTCGTTCACAGGAGATCCTTGAGACCCCTTGTGTGCAGCAGTGTTTGGCGCAGAAGATCCTATGGAGCTGGTGGAGGAGCGCGCTGGCGAAGCTTGATTTGCCTCGCTGTCACCTGCTCGTGTCGGAGAGGCCATCAAATCTCCCTGGAAGTTGGAGCCACTGCTATGGACAGAGGATGGCAGGGAATCGGCCTGGGATCCAGTGCCAAAAGCTGCCAGATCATCATCGTATTCCATGCCGGCATCTCCCTGGAATGTCAACGTGATTTCATGTGATCCCGGTGCCAAAACTGCATCATTTTGCACTGAATTTTCTACCAAATTTCTCCCCTTGCAATTGTAGGATCAAGATGTCGACTAAAAGGGGGTGAATAGGCTATTTTAAACCAATAAGCACCAATTCAAACTAACCTATGTTGCTAGCTTGGTGAGGGAGCAAGACTAACTACACTAAATTAGGTTTTGCAATCCTATGGTGATATGGGCTTAATAAGTCTCTATGAAAGTAAATTGTAATAAATAAATGAGATAGGAGACAAAGAAATTTTTCACCAGAGGTTTAGAAACTCACCGGTTTCCTACTCCCTATTGAGGCAAGCCCAACTCCACCGCTCAAACCACCAAGCCTCCGAACCCCTTTGCCAAGGGATGGGCAAGGCGGGAGCCAAATCCGAAGTGGTCTACACAATCCTCAATCACTAGGAATTATTCTTCCTCCACTACGGAGATGGTGAATACCAAACCACTCACAATCACAATCGGGCCTCCTCCACACTCTCCTCAGAGGGGCCACTGGAAACTCCACCAAGCTGTCTAGGAGTCGACAATCTCCAAGAGTAACAAGTAGCAAGCAAGGCTTGGGGATGATCAAGTGCTACACTAGCTCTAGCAATAATGCAATGCACTTGTCTTGGCTCAAACTATCCTCAAACACCCACAAATGGAGAGAATGTGCTCAAGTAGTGTGAGAATAAAAGCAAAGGCTCAAATGAAATGAATGGAGTGCCAAGAGAACCTTCTTGCTACAGGAGAGGGGGTATAAATACCCCCCCACCCACTACAATAGCCGTTGGGGTCAAAAATCACATCATCAAGTGCCCACAAGTCTGACCGCCATAGGGTGGCCGGTCAGATTGGTGACTTGGCCAACAACTAGAAAACTAGCCGCTGAGGGGCATTTAACATACCCCCGGTCACACCGCCGTAGGGGCAACGGTCAGACCGGCCTCGGCTCCAATCAGACCGATCTTGGCTCAGTCTGACTGGTGTCGACTTTGGCGACTCTGTATCGCCAAGCCATCACCAAATTTCGGCTCTGTATCACCCTGGTCAGACCAAGCTCAGCTCGGTCAGATCAGCATCCAGGGAAATAGAAGAAAAACAGGACCACCGAGGATAGACCTCAGTTTGATCATTGGGAAGCTTGCGGTCAAACCGGCTGTCACATGTCGGTCAAACCAACAGAGCACTGAAAAGACTTTCTATCTCCAAAACCAAAATACACACTAGTGCAAATGACCTAATATAGCACAAGATTATCACTAGCCAAGATTATCACCCCTCTTGATAGTATGGCAAAGCTAGAAAAGAAACATAGCCTAGTTTATCACCCAAACGCCTTGATTGACAACCCTAGACTAGTTTATCATCTTCGAACCTTCGCTTTGCACCATCAAATTTTAATCCATGATATCCACCCTCGGCATGTTCATCATGTGGATCTAACTCAAAATACATCTCAAATAAAATGGTTAGTCCACAATAAGCGCTTGTCATTAATTACTAAAAATAACAACATGGGCCTAGATGCTTCAACAACATGTTGTCTTGTAGCTCGATCACAGATATGGTTAGTAGAACAATCAGCCACTTGGTCATTAGTACTTTCTCCCCCTTGATTCGAGGTAGGCAGTAGGTTGGAGGGAAGGAGGATTTCCTGACGGAGGCGGGCGCCGGCATTGGAATGGAGGGCAGCAAAGGGAAACACCGATTCATCGAAGACGATATCACGGGAGATATAAACCCTTCCAAGGGAGATGTCTAGGCATTTGTATCCTTTATGCAGAGGACTATAGCCAAGAAAGGCACAATGAGTGGATATGAATGAAAGCTTTCTGGAGTTGAACAACCGTAAATTGGGCAAACATGCGTAGCCGAACACCCTGAGGTTAGTATACTCCGGTGCACAAGAGAACAAGCACTCATAGGGAGTCTGAAAATTTAGAACCGAACTCGGTAATCTATTTATGAGGTAGGTGGCGGTGAGAAACACTTCATCCCAAAAATTTTAGAGGCATGGATGCTTGAGAGAGAAGAACAAGACCCTTTTGTACGATGTTCTGTGTTTGCGCTTGGCTGATCCATTTTGTTGATGCACATGGGGACAGGAAACATGATGTGCAATGCCTATGTTTTGGAAGAAGGAATTTAGTTTCTCGTACTCACCACCCCAATCGGTTTGCATGGTCAAGATTTTGGCATCAAATTGCCATTCAACATATTGTTGGAAAATTTGAAAAACTTGGAAAACATCATACTTCTCTTTGAGAAGATAAATCCAAGTGTACTTGCTAAAGTCATCAATGAAACTTACTTAAAAATCATGTTTGCCAACAAAAGTGGGCACCGATCCCCAAATATTAGAGAACACAAGAGAAAAAGGAGCTTTGGATATGCTAGAGAACTTGGCATGAGGTAGTTGATGGCTCTTGGCCCTTTGACACGAATCACAGATAGTGTCTACATTATTGGACTTGATAGAATGAGGTAAATGAGGACTTCGAACAACTTGATCGACAGTCTGAGAAGATGGATGACCTAAACGAGAATGCCATCACACATGTGATGGCTTGACCATGCTAAAGGCATATTTATTTTGACTTGGACCTCTGGACTTCAGCGCAGAGACCTCCTTTACTTCTGTCGTGGTGCAAAAGCATCCTCGTTCCCTAATCCTTGATGTTAAAGAATTTAGGGTAAATTTCAAGGAATGCACGATTATCCGAAGCTAGGTGAGAGGCAGAAACAAGATTCTTTTGTGCATCAGGAACATATAATATATTTTTGAGATAAAGATCTCTATATGGGGTTGAAAGAACTGAATGACCAACATGGCTTATGTTCATACCGGAGCCACTTGCTATGTGCACCTGATCTTGTCCGTTGTACTTCTCCCGATTGGTGAGCTTGTCAAGCTCTCCTGTGATGTGATCGGTCACGCCGCGATCTACATACAAGTTGGTGTCGATTTCATGTGCAGAGTTCACGGCTGATGATGCCACCTTCTCTTCAGACTGGAAGTTCTGATCAAACCTGTGCCAACACATAAGGATAGTGTGGCCAGTTTTGCCACACAGCTGACAGACAGGGTGTGGTCCTTGCTGTCCTCCTTGACCACTGTTCCCGCTGCCTCCGTTTCCACGGCCACGGCCACCATTGTCACGAACTTGGAAGCTGCCTCTTCCGCATTGATTCCCCTAACCGCGGAAGGCTGAGTTGGCTGAGGACTGGAACTATCCTCTTTTCTGGAGATGCTCCATGCAATTGTCATAGCTAATCATCTGGGCATATAGATCACTTAAAGTAATGGGATCAGATCGACCGACAACATTAGATACAAGAGGATTATAATCGATGTCGAGGCTTGCAAGGGTATATGACACTAGTTCCTCGTCATCGAGAGGTTTCCCTGCCGATGCGAGATCGTCTGTGAGCACCTTCATCTTGGAGAAGTATGCTGCAGTTGTCATCGAGCCTTTATGTGTGTTGCTGAGAGATATCCTCATATTGATCACCCTGGCACGCAACTGGGGGGACTACACATCAGTGATGGCCTCCTAGACTTGTGTCACGGTGTCAAACGTCGCCCAAAGTTCACCATACCCTTTTGGGGGGGCGTACCTCCCCACGGTATGGTGGTTACCGCAGTAACCGTCCAAAACCACACGAATTTCATCTCCAAAAATTTGTATTCAAAATTTTCAAATCTCGTGGTAAATCACAGTAACCGCGGTATGTCGAAGCTAAAAAGAAAAAATACAGAAAAATTATAAAACGTAGTAAAATTTCTAAAAAATTGTAGAAAATCTAGGAAAAAATTGTGGATATCTCTAGAAAAACAATGCAATATTGCATAATTTTTTTGCATAACGCTTGCTATCATTTTTACACTTAAATAAAGTACAAATTATATCCCAACCCATCTCTTATTTTTTCCATTTCAATGGAGCTCCAAAATATGGAGTAAACTTTGTTATTTTCACAAACTTTCTTCACCATAATGATCCATAATTCTAGTACTACATATTTTTTGGATTTTTTGAAAAATTTGAATTCGGATGAAATTTATTCAAACCAAACCACTGGTAACCGAAACCGTACCCCTGCGGTTTGGGCGGTAACCGCGCAGTTACCGGCGGTTTGGCGTACCCTGACATTGCCACTTGCTGCAAAATGTCCTTTGACAAGGAATTGAGCAGGTAAGCTAGGAATTGTTGATCCTAAGAGATCCATTTGGCCTTGTCCGGATTGTCGACGATGATCTCCTTCTTAAAGTCCAGCATCTTGATAGTCTTCGCTCATTCTTTGGTCATGCCATCGATGTAGCTGACCAAAAGCGCGCCTCGGAGCACTAGGAGAACTTGCGCGCACCATAGGACATAGTTGTCTTGAGTCAGCTTCTCAGTCACTAGAGGACCAAGAGCAGGAGACGCGTTGGAGGAAGAAGATGGCGCCATGACTAGAGAAACGATCTATGGTGGATGTGATTAGAAGAGATGGCTTTGATACCATGTGAAATAGGAAGCATTCTCACCTCCCGTAGGCGGCCGCACGAGTATATTTATAGCAGCCAAGAATAGCCCATGTCATAGCGTACATAGTTAGTTACAATCTGATAAGAAGATAAGGAATACAATCAATCTATCCTCTCATGATCCTATCTATTCTATCTTATCAAGATACAAGGAGTTATCTCTCTATCTTAACATACAAGGCTATAGCTTTGTCCCTTGTCACGGAGGGGTTTGCTCAACCAACTGACATTGTGCCAAATATTTGGAGCTGCTAAGAGTTTGAGCATGTATATATGCTCACCAAGGTCGAGTGGTTGATTTGAAGTATACGGTTTTCTTTTAAGCAAATTTGGAATACAATAAGTTGATGCAATTAGAGCCTGGTAAAAACTGGCAGCTCAGTGAAGGGTTTTCTAGCATGTGCAAGGTGAAGAATATGGGATTGCGTTTTGCTGATCTCCTGGATCAGTTGTCTTTGGAATACCCTGAGATGCGGTTCAGGTTTACCTCTCCGCATCCAAAGGATTACCCAGACGAGCTACTATATTTAATGCGGGATAGGCACAATGTTTGCAAACTTATTCACATGCCAGCTCAAACCGGCAGCACAGCAGTGCTGGAACGTATGCGTCGGGGTTATACTAGAGAGGCATACTTGGAGCTTGTTCAGAAAATACGTAGTATCATTCCAGATGTTGGGTTAAGTAGTGATTTCATAACTGGTAAGCCACCTTTTCGAGATCATCATTGTCTGATCTTCTAATCAATCTCTTATTTTTTTCTTGCTTTTCATGGTTGCAATCTTTTCTACAAAGTCCTAACAATGTGGATATTTATTTCCTGTTTGGCTGCTTCCAGAAAGGGTGATAGACCATATACCTTAGCTCATGTGAATGCAGTTAGGACTTAGGAGTAAGAAAATATTAACTGAGTTGGAAAATGATTGCTTGCTAAGCACCACCAAATCACTAAGGGCCTGTTTGTCAAATGGGTTATGGGAGGTGGGATTGGGAAATGGAAATGAGTGGATGGTTAGGATTAAATGAGGTGAAAAGAATGGACGGCTAGGGTTGAATCTTACCTTTTGGTGGGTGGGATATCTTTTCCCAATCCCATTTGCCAAATAAGCCATAACTGAATAAAATTGAAATGCCTATTGAGACTGTATCCTGTTTGACTAATCTGTTTCATGTTCACAAATGTATCACTTACACAGTTACATGTGAGTATATCTTCTAGGTACGGCTTGGAACAAGGTTGATCATACTATATTCTTGGCCTAATTGAACTCATAATCTATATTTATTTCTATATGTTCATTTTCTTGTTCCAGTGGTAGTTTTTAAAGGTATGTCCTAGTTACATTTTCCCCCCTTAATTAATCATACATACTGAGAAACTGAAAGTGCTTCAGAATCTCACGTCTTGTGGTTGGAGTGTCCTCAGTTTTACTATAATACTACAACACTATCATACGTCTGGTTACATGACTTGACAATCCTTTCTGCCATAGAACCAGATTTCTCATGAAGTCAAATCAGTAGGACCAGCATCTTCAGTGATTTGTTTTTGTTTTCTTTGTGCACTATTTTGTTGATTGTTCTCCTTTATTTTGACAAAAATAATCTCTTGTAAAATAGGTTTTTGTGGAGAGACAGAAGAGGAACATGCTGAGACTCTTAGCCTTGTCAGGGCTGTTGGATATGATATGGCCTATATGTTTGCATATAGCATGAGAGAAAAGACTCATGCTCATCGGAATTATGTTGATGATGTCCCTGACGATGTCAAGCAGAGGAGACTAGCTGAACTAATCAACACCTTCCGTGAAACTACAGCAAAGATCTATGATTCTCAGGTTGGTACTGTGCAGCTAGTTCTGGTCGAGGGACCGAACAAGCGGGCTCCTGAAACAGAGATGATTGGAAAAACCGATAGGGGACATAGGGTTTGGTTTGTGAGTGTCCCTGTACCGCATACATTTGAAGGTGATGAAGTACGTAAGCCAGTGGTTGGTGACTTCATTGAGGTGAAAATTACCAAGTCATGGACAGCATCGTTGTTTGGGGATGTAATCGCACGCACAAGCTTGAGCAGGTTCTACAAGAATCATTCGTCTGAAGCGCATGCTGTTGCCGCTTAAGGACTAGTTAAGCTTCTAGCAGGCCACATCTGTACTGAATCAGATAGCCTTGCCATAACCTTGAAATGACTGATAAGGTAGACAATATAGTGCAACTTAAACTGGGTTTGGACATGTTTGCCTAAGTGGGAAGAAAATGGTGACTCAGTTTTTACATCAAATGGTGATCTCTCATGTGCTTTTAGCAGCTAAAGCCAAAAGAATCACCCACATTTATTCTGCTAGTCATGTGAAGTACATTCCATGAAGTCATGTATTATCATGTAAAGGTTGAGCACTACTAGGAAACAATTTTTTGCATGTTGCTGCAACTCAGCATTGTGAGATTTAAATTTATTTATTTTTCTTTGGGGGAGGAATATTGTCCTTGTAAAATAAAACATTCATTATATCTTGCAGATCTATGATGGGCATCATAGGATTCTCTGTTGAATCTCCAGGGTGTCTTCGGCTATTTTTCTTGCTTCTGCAGTTAGTTCCACTATAGGACTGCACACACATGCATCCAAAAAAACCAAAGAACAAGCATCCACTAGTCTAAAATCAATCTACAAATTGATAAACAACCAATTTTGTTATTGTAGATTGATTGGCGCGAGAGGCTCCCATAGTAGATGAGGTGTCTTCGCTCCCACAGCAGATGAGGCGTCGAGAAGATGTAGAAGACAGTATTTCTTTTCGCACAATCACACCATATTTCTAACTAATTCAGATTGGTCCACAAGAAAGAATGTTATCTCCTAAAGAGATAAGGATTCGTAATAAAACTAACCAAACGCTGCCTCCACTTTCTAGTCATCAGTGACTGCTTATAGCCGGCGTGCGGTTGAGGTTCGTCCAGATTTTATTTGGCTCTCTGCTTGTCCTCTCTTCCATCGACGGTAGAATCGACGAGGATGTGGAACAAGAGTGGTCATGGTTACGATGGACGCGGTGGAGAAAAAGGATTTGTCAATTTTGATTATAATTTCCTTTTTTGGAATGTTCTTTTCTGTACTGGTTCTTGTTTTCCATAATATAAATCAAGTATAAGATGCCCCAAGACGTTTTTTTTTTAAAAAAATTCTTATAGCCAATTTGCTACAGGCTAAAAAAGCAGCTGTTCATGCCAAAAAACAGGACGGCTCGTTTGCTCCCGTTGATTAATTAGCACTTAGCTTTATTGCATGATCAAACTGCCCAAGGAGAGGTCTAGCTGTTTTTTATTTACTTATTGGGCTCGACAACTGAGCTCCACGGATACAAGCAAATACAGGTAAACGATGGTACAGCTTGACATGATACATACACAATACCAGTGTTGCTCCATTCGAAGGATTTCTATATGTCCTTCAAGAACGGAATAGATTCTTTCCAGCATTTCTTCATGATGTCCACAGCTTTCGTGGTGTATTTCTCATCCTGTGGATAAAAGGCCATTGGGTCATCAAGCAATGGGGCTTGCAGATTCAAAACACCTTCCAATGTTGCATGCAGACAATATGCTGAGTAAGTGATGTGATAACCTCCTTCCTGGACAATCAATATTTGACCATTACTGTGCTGATCAGCCATGCCCCTCATTATTTGTCCAATTTTCCTATAACCATCCATAGTTAAGCATTGTCTTCCATTAGGATCAAACTGCATCGACATAATAACAATTAATTAGTCAGATTCATGTATAATATAAAAACATATGCAGCTGAAATACCATCAGGTCCATCACTATGATCGATAATCCCCTCGAGGGGAAAAAAATCACTTCCAATGCAATGCACTCAATGTAAGATAGATACAAACTTGACTCACCGCACTAGAATCTTGGCCTACAACAAAAACCATAAGTTCAGGACGAAACTTGTCTATTGCCGGAACGACTAATTCATTCATTGCATATTCATACCCTGCATCCCCACTGCCATTAGGCAAAGGGATATTGAGATTGTACCCAACGCCCCTGCCTTCACCAATCTCATCAACCAAGCCGCTCTGGGGATGCGACGGACCCCATGAACCATGTTTCATGTGAAGAGAGATCGTCAGGACGCTGTCTGTGTGGTAGAAGCCCTCTGCAGTGCCATTCCCATAGTGCACATCAATATCAACAACAGCAACCTTTCTGCGTCCTGAATCCAGTGCCAGTTTCACTGCTAGCCCAGCGTTGTTCAGAAAGCAGTAACCATCGGCACGGTCCGGTTGCGCATGATGGCCAGGGGGACGGACCAACGCGTAGGCAATCTTGCCATGCCCATCTAGTATGTGCTTTATCGCTGATAAGGTTGTTCCAGCCGCCAGAAGCGCAGCGTCCCAGGAACCAGGGTTCAAGAAAGTGCATTCACATATCTTCTTGGCACCACTAGCATTTGCTTGCACGAGCTCCTCTATGTATTCTGCAAACCACAATAAGATTGATAGGAACTACTAAGTGCACCAATCTTTTTAACATTCCTTGTGCAAATGGGAGTGCAGCACTGAGCACCCACAATAGCAGGTAATCAATAAAAAGATCAGAGAATGATGTACATGGGCAAGCCAATCACAAGTGTTCAGTTTCACTACAAGATTTGGGGGCTAACCAGCGGAGTGGAAGGAAAGGAGCTCGGCGGCGTGTGCGGGGCGGCCGGAGTACCAGGAGAGGAAGCGCGCGATGGGACCGCGGCGGAGGATAGAGACCATGTTGCGGACGCGGTCGGCGTTCTCCGGGTGCTGGTCGAGCACGTCGAGGAAGCCCGGGTCGATGTCCCTGCCGTACACGCCGCAGCCGGCGTCGTGGGCCAGCATGCCCTCGTGCCAGAACACCGCCAGCATCTCCTCTCCCGTCGGCTCCACTGCCATCGCCACCGAGGAGGAGACGGAGGACTCCATCGGTGAGTGAGCAAGCGACGGGCTTTCTTGGAAATCGCGATGGAACGAATTTTTCTCTTTATTTTCTTAGTGGGTTTTGACAAGGGCGCACCCCATGCGTGTAGAGAAGAAAACTGGCGAGCTGGAGAAGAAACGAGTGAAGAGAGTGTAAGCTGGTGACTATAATCGCCGACTCCACGCACGCTCCAAGACGAGACTTAGGGTGCCTTTGAGATCGAGGGTGTGAACACTCCCTTATTTTCTAAAACGTTTTTCAAACTGCTAAACTGTATTTTTTTTAAAAAAATTTATATAAAAGTTACTTTAAAAAATCATATAAATCAATTTTTCAAATTTACAATAGCTAATACTTAATTAATTATATACTAATAACTTATTTTATTTTATATTTTTTCTATGTCTTCACTCACCTTCGTACTGTACCTTAGCAGCATCGGCTAGCTACTATTCGTCTGTTGACTGGTTGCTCTCTTTTCGGAGAGAACTAGTGGTTCGGAAAATTTGAGGAGTGGAAAAAAAGTACAAACACCGAAAAAGATAAATTAAAAAATATTAAAAAAGTACAAACACCGTCAGCCATTTGCAGGCGGCCCCCTTGCCGCTCTCTGGAAGGGCGGTTTTTAGCAGCCTCGGCATAAAACCCTCTCCCAGAGTCCAAAAATGTTATAAAATTCACTGAAATCACAGAAAAAAAAAGAAGAGAGAGCTGAGAGCGAGCCTGAACGAAAGCAACGAAGCTCTGAAAAGTTGGAATTGCTACCTCAACTTTCAGAAGTACATAATGTTTTTCATGTCTCTCAACTCAAGAACTGTCTTAGAGTTACCAATGAGCTTGCCCCTATGGAAAACATATCCATACAACCAGACTTCTCATATAGAGAGTATCCAATTCGTATATCGGAAGAAGCTGAGCGACGTACTCGAAGCCGTAGTATCAAGATGCTCAAAGTCCAGTGGAGTAACCATACCCTGGAGGAATCCACATGGGAAAGGGAAGACAAACTTAGAGCCGAGTTTCCAAGTTTCTTCTAGAGCTAGCAAAATCTCGGGGACGAGATTTCTTTGTAAGGGGGTAGAGCTGTAACATACCCAGAATATGTGTACATACATATATATATATATGGAGACCCATGTTTTGCTCTCTTTAAAAGAAAAACTAGGAATCGCTTTGTTAATTCAAATTTCTAAGGGAACTCCCTATAGAAATAAAAACCTGAGAAAATTCCCCGAGAAACTAAACTGTATCAATCAACCACTGTAATCCTCACTAAATTTTATCAATTCAATAAGAGTCACAAATAAATACTTTAAACTCAGCAAAATCTGGAAAATTGTCATCTGCAGACAGCTTATTGGCATTTTTTCCAGAATTAATCCATCAGTCACCTGCTCGCCAAAATTTACCAGAACCTTGATAAGATTGTGAACTAATTACAGTAAAAATTTCAGTACAATATTCACAAATATGGAACATAAAATAATAGGGCAAAGTCCACTGACTCAGACTAGTGCACAGCAGAAACTGATTTCTGGCCGAACTTTGCCATTTCCTCCAGAGAAATCTACAAGCCACATGACTCTGAAACTTGGCACAAAGTTGGACCATACCACCAACTATTCACAATAATTTTTCCACAATTTTACCTACACTGTAACTCAGTCAAAATGCCAGCTCAAGTGACCTCCCCAACTACTCCATTGACACTTAGTCTCTAGAAGGTGTTCTCTCTATTCTGCCACTGCCGAGTGGGTCCCATCTGTCGGTCACAGACATCTTCCAGCATGGCCCCACCTGCAGGACTCCGTCGCCACGCACGCGGACACGCGCCAGGCCGCCGGCTGCATGCCCACAGATCGGTGCCAACGCGCCCTCCTCCTTTTTCCTCGGCCAAGTCGACTGCAACCCAAGCCACTTCGCCATTAGACTCTCCTCGCCATTCCCTCTCACTTCCCCACGGAGAGCCCGAGGTGAAAATCACCACACCGCTAGAAAACACCGTTTTCTCCCCCGGCGCCGGCAAGAAACCGACCACCGCCATTCTTCTCCGGTGAGCCTCACTGCAACTGAGTCTTGGGAACGTGATTGCCTCTGGATACCTGACCCATTTTTCCCTTCTTCTTCCCCTGACCTCGAGGTTGAAGACGCCGTAGTGCGCACTCGGCTCCGGCGACAGCCGCCGTGGCATGCACGCGTTCTCCCTGACCTGAGCAAGATTGGAGTTGATCCTTCGCCAGCAGTATCGCCAGACCAGGACAAGCTCAAGAACCGGGCACTAAAAGCCGCCGAGCCCCGAGGCCGTAGATCCGAGTCCTCTTCTTCTCCGCCGACCGCCATGCCCCCTTCTTGCTCTCTCTGACCACGGTGAGTTACATCTCGATTCCTCGCGCATGAAGCTACTACAGGATATCACTGAGCTAACGCCGACGGCTTTCCCCTGGATTGTACGCCAGATCCGGCCGTCGACGATCAACCGAAGTACTCCACCGCCGTGAGACCTCTTCCAACACGCGTGTCGCCGTTCCAGCACTGCCGAGTAACCCAACACCTTCGGTGAGCCTCTTAGGTCCCTCAGACATCGCATGCATGCATCCATTTGGCCCGTGAAATGCAACCCATATGCATACCGAGTGAGTTCGCCGCCTCCACCGTCGTCGCCGTCGATTTCGACCACCCCAGACAGTGAGACTACCACCAATAGTTGCGCAAAATCTTGTAGAACATTTCTCCTTTTGGCAACTCGGCGAGATCGACTGCCGTTTGCCGTCGCCGCCGCCGCGAAGTTCGTCGGCCGCGCTCGCCGTCGTTCACTCTGTTCAGAGCCGCTGACAAGCGGGCCCCACTATAGTTAGCTCGTGAGAGCGCTGTTAGCATAGATTTAAATCGTCTGAGGTTCTTTTTGCAAAATGACCAGGCACTGACATGTGGACCCGAGGACCTATACACAAATACAAAAAAACCCGAGTACTCTTAATGAAGTTTCCTCTCCCACGTGCTCGAGGACCGTGGGTTAATTTCCAAAAATCCTGAGGACTTTTATGCAAATATGCAATCACTGACCGGTGGACCCCATTGATTTAAAATCCGAGAAAAATAAAAGAAATGAATAAATGTCTTGCTGGTACAATGAAAAGGGATTTAACTTTGAAAATTTATAGAAAATCCATCTTAACTCCAAATTGGGTAAAACCAGTTTTGTTGGTTTTGTAATTTTATTCCCTAAAACCTGGTAAAATAAAAAGTGGCACCTCCTGTACAGAAAACTTGCCTAAAAATTTATGAGAATAAAAAAAAAGATGAAAATGGGGCTTGTAACTAGAAAATTCATAAGAAATTCATTATAACTCAGAAAAATGTCAAACCAATTTTGTAATTCTTAGAAAAATGTGTACTTTCCAATTATGAACTCATTTTACACAGAATTAAGCCACAAATAATCAGTATCTTTTATACTCTTAAAAGGACACATAAAAATTGTAAAAATCATATCTCACAAATGGTAAGTGAAAAAATAAAAATAATCTCACCAGAAAACATCTGAAACTAGTACCAAATCACTGCACAAAAATCATGCATATTAAAGCATTTTACATTTTGCATCATTTATCGATCTCGCTTTAATTGTAAAATTTTAAAATTAGAAGAAGAGCCTTTGGAGTTTGAGGAGGTAGAATATATTGAGGAATCTGAAGCTAATCTATACCAAGGCAAGAATCCCACTACCTTTGAACATATTACTCCTAAATTTTGGGATCATCAATGTTTTTATTTTAACTTGCATCGTTATTTTGCCATGAATATTATATAGATTGTGGGAAATGGTAGTCAATCCCTTTTTATGCATAAACCACCTTGAAATATTGATAACCCACTGTTTGTAACACTAGGTTGGGTGGAAGTACTTGTTAAGTACTTACTATGAGGTATATGCTTATATATGTGCTTAGACATGCCTAGCTAATGATAAAATAAGTTTGGCCATCTAAATATGTTTGAAATGGTCCAATCTAAGGGTTTACCCTTAGTCGGTTGCCTGAGGGTTTTGGGTAGCCAAGCTTCCGATGGACTAAATATTTGGCATGTACGGCTTATGTAAACTTTAGTTAATATGTATCTGTAACTGTACTTTTGTTTATTTAGCTAAGTACCCTATGTGTTGGATATTACTTGCTAGATGAACGTGTGGGACTAGAACTTTCCTAGGCTAGTCACACATTACTAAGAATTTAGAAATGATGAGATGCATGGACGTTGATTCAACCGTAGACCACGTCCCCAGAAGTGTGTATCGTGTTTGGTCGCCGCCTTCGTGTGGTTTGACGGGCACACTTCGCTGTTTCAGACTGGTGAATCAACTCTCCAAATATCTCTTTATTTCTGAATTCGGTGCTTTGGACTTGTATTGTGGATGGGTAAGTATTATGACAAGGCTACGATGAGGATGAATGGTTACTGCATTCAATTGGTTTTTATTCGAGATCCCATCCATCTAGATATTTCACGTTGTCATAGTAGTTACTCTCTATAATGCATTTCCGGGGTGCCCACAACGGTGGTATCAGAGCCAATACCGACTCCGAGAAACCCTTCCTAGAATGGTCGATAGAATGGCTTCAAATTGAATATTTTGAGGACTCTTGGTTCTCAGCTATAAAGTATTTGTGAAAACATTACATTCTTATTATCTTATCCTCCTCTAAATGACTACTCTCTCCTATGTCTTATTTTGGTTTTAAAGTTCACTATCCTTGATCTATAGGAACAGAACCATTTGAAAAATGTAATTTCTGGAAAATGGTTTAAAAAATCAAACCATTACTCTAAGGTAATACTTAACCATTTTTAAATGATTTCAAAATTCCAGTTGCAAAGCAAGCCTATAATTAGACCGAATGGTAAAAGATCGGGTTTTGACAAAGGCCGAACGAAAAGATTTTGAGAATGGGGTAATATGATAAAATTTGGATACTGAGAATAATTTGAACATCAAACTTACTTTAGTTGAAACCATTGGGTGATTTTCTTACTCCTATCTCCTATTTTCAAAATTTGACGAGAAGCTCAAAATGGGTAGAAACGGGCTAGGATTGGAAATTGTTTGACCGTTGCCCTAGGTTGTTTGCAAGAATAGCCATCCTATTCATCCGGTAGGTTCTGAACCTAGTTAGTAGAGTGTAGTAAAAATATAGAGAATTTGGTACCCTTCTAGTTAACTATAAAGATTGAACTAGTAATGCATGTGCTGATCTAAAATCTGGAGTTAGCAGCACCAATGAATTTGTGTATGTCGAACCAGAAGAGAAAAAATTTTGAGCTTTTACTAGTAGTAACTATACTTACCCAATAGATATCATAAATTTTTCTGGAATTTTTAGAGGAATGCATCATAGTAGGATAATTCACACGCTGAGCATGAATGTAATCTGGAATCTGTAGGTTGCCTACCTATTAATTTTGTGCAGCCCAAACTATAAGTGATAAAATATTCAAATTTTAACAGTACCTCAGGAACCCAGTGAGGAAGTCCTAGAAATTTTCAGGAAATTTTTGAACCAGAAACCTGAGAGATAAAAATTCGACAAGTGCACTAGACAATCTGTTCCAGACTTGTACCACCTAACTTGCTTAATTTCTAGACAGAAAACTACCTATGCAAAAATTCTAATTTTCTCTCAGAACAAAGAAAACCTTATAGGGAACCTGAATATAAAATTTTGGTAATTTTATCACACCTACCATAAGGCTCGGTTTTGACTGAGAACTATGCAGGACAGAACTAGTCCAATCCACACGTCGCCTAATCTTTTTGTTCCCTGGAACCCCACTTAAGTTTCTCCAATAACCCTTGGATTCTTAACTGGCTAACCCGGTTATAATCTCTGTGTAGATGTCAGAAGCCCATCAGCCACATGCCTACACCGGAGGGTACCATATTAACACCATGCAGCATACCCTCTGGATGATGATGCAGTACGCAGGGTTTATCGTCCCTCCTGAATATCACCTGCTCAACACAGTAATTGGGACCTCCTAGACCATGATGATGGCCAGAGTATGTATCAGGGGCAGAACCCTAGAGGAGAGGGATCGCCAGTATATTGGACATGGCTGGAACTGCATCTCTGCCATGTATCACGGTGCATACATCGCCATAGCCCACCTTCGCCGTGAACTCCCAGAATTGGTAAACCATTTCTTTTATTACCCATCCATGCACCCAAGGGTAGGCCGACGTCAATTTCCAAGCATGGATGAGCTAGGAGAAGGACCAGCCACACCTCACCTACAACTTGTAGGCCTTTTAAGATCTCTAGATGAGCTCTACCGTCTCACTTATGAAGAGATGGAGAATGCTCGCAGTAGAGTGGCCATACTGGAGATGTGCCTATTCCATAGGCGTCGCAATGAAGTCTACTCCCTAGAGTTCATGTATGGGGAAGATGCTATGTATGAACCCAAAGAAGTCCTGCCTAAGCCCGCAGGAGTCTACGTTGAGGTGGAGCATAGGACAATCTCAATTCATATCATCCCAACGGTTCCTCCACAACTTGGTGCCCCAGGACCTCCTAGATTTGTCCACTGGGACGAACGCATCTATGAATTGAGAATGTAAAAGTAGATGCTAGCCATCTATCCTAGATTATGTAAGGTTTCCTTAGGCAAGGTGGAATGAGAATGTAGAACCCACTTGTAACCTAGGATGTGGGATCCCTAGTGTACCTTTGGTAATCAAATTTTGCTGTATGCCTTGTCATATGACAAGAGCTTAATGGCTGCCATGTATTCCCCTCTGTATTAAACCCTATGATCAGATGTAAACACCGTTTCGGTGTATATTTCTATCCATTATCAGAATGTGTTGCTCGCTGTCCTGAATTTTATCTCTTATGTTATTCAGTACATGAGGATTAAATTGAGACTATGGCGACATAATTCTGACGTTAGGTTCCCATCCGGTTGAAATTGTAACTCCGCACTATGTTTCTCAGTTAATCAACCTTGCCGCATACATGATCATTTCAGTGTATTTGAATCATTTCTATATTGGGTCTTGACTTTTCTGTATCTGCATGCAGAATGTCTAGCGCAGACCCCTCCAACTCTAATGGGGAAGGGCCAGCCTCTGGTGCGGAGCCCACCATGGCTCAGTTGTTGGCGATGCAGAATAGGCTCTTTGAGCGAATGGTCGCCAGCAACGAAAGCATTGGGGTGGCTATGGCCCAGAATATAAACCAAGGACAATCAAAACTAGCGGACTTCCAACGCACTCACCCAGCAAACTTCTCATCTGCAGCTGATCCTCTCGACGCAGATGATTGGCTCCGTGATATCGAGGCCAAGCTCAACCTGGCCCGATGTGACGAAAGGGAGAAAGCAGCTTATGCGGCGCACTATCTTCAAGGTGCAGCCGTAGCTTGGTGGGAAAGCTACAAGACCCTTATTCCTGCTGATGAGCCCATTACTTGGGCAGTCTTTAAGGAAGGGTTTCGATCAACCCACATTCCCGATGGTCTCATGGAGCTCAAGAGGAAGGAATTCCTCAACTTGAAGCAAGGAGACATGCCTTTCATGGATTTTCTCAACCGCTTCAATTATCTTGCCCGGTATGCTCCTGAAGAGATAACTACAGAGGCTAGGAAAGTGAAACTTTGTCGGGACAGCCTCAACCCAGAGACGGAGTATGCCCTCTCTGCCCATGAAATCCACAGCATGAAATCATTAGTGGACAAGGCTCTTCAAGTGGAGTCCAGTGGGAAGAAGGTAATGGAAGAACGGAAGAGGAAGTGGGCAACCAGAAAGACGGCTGCCGGTCCCTCCCATCCTCGTGTAATGCAGAAAGTTGTGTATCGCTCCCCTGCACCACAAGCTCCAAGAATTCAACCAAGGCCTCAGTACACAGCACCGCATCCACAACCACAAGCGGTTCAACGGTATAACCGCGGCGGATATCAAGCTGGTACACAAAGTCGGGCAACAAATGTCAACTGCTTCAATTGTGGTCAGATGGGACATTTTGCTTCTAATTGTCCTCATCCCAAGAAGCAAGTACCACGACCTCTCAAACAAGTTGCTCAAGCCCCACTACGTGCCCTAGCCTAGGGTTGTAGAATTCAGCATGGGGGTCGTAATGCACCAAAACCAGCCCCAGCATTTGGACATGGTCGTCTGAACCATGTAAATGTCGAAGAGGCCACAGATGCACCTGGCGTGATGCTAGGTACATTTCTTTTAAACTCAAACCCCGTTACTGTTCTTTTCAATTCTAGAGCATCACATTCATTTATATCTGCCAGAATAGTAAACCAACAGAACCTAGAGACCAAACTTTTACCAAAGGTCATGCTAATACAATCACCTGATTCCACTTTCAGAACAAAACAAATGTGTACGGATGTTCCACTCAGAATAATGGACACAAAATCCAAAGCGAATCTAATCCAAATAAATTCCATGGAAATAGACATCATCCTAGGTATGGATTGGTTAGCTAAACATAGAGGAACTATTGACTGTGTCAATAGAGTTGTTTCTCTGACAAGTACAGATGGCAATTCTATCACAATCACGCTAGATCATACTCCCAGTTCTGAAACATCATCCCTTCATGTGATAGTGACCACCCAACTCCCAGATGTACCTATAGTGTGCAAGTATCCTGATGTTTTTCCTGATGAGCTACCAGGAATGCCACCTGATTGCGACATCGAGTTTGTGATTGATTTGAAACCTGGAACAGTACCCATTTCTAAAAGCCCTTACCGTATGACCTCTCAAGATCTATCTGAACTTAAAAAGCAACTTAATGAACAACTAAAGAAGGTATTCATTCGTCCCAGCTCATCACCATGGGGATGTCCGGTACTATTCGTACCAAAGAAAGACGGTACCATGTGAATGTGCATGGATTATCGTCCTCTAAATGAAGTCACCATCAAAAACAAATATCCACTTCCTAGAATAGATGATCTCTTCGATCAAATGACCGATGCTCGGATCTTTTCCAAGATTGACCTAAGGTTGGGATATTTTCAGCTCAAAATCAAACCGGAGGACATTCCAAAGACAGCATTCACCACTCGCTACGGTCTATTCGAATATACCGTGTTATCCTTTGGATTGACCAATGCTCCTGCTACCTTCATGAATCTAATGAACAAAATATTCATGGAGTATCTGGACAAATTTGTAGTAGTATTCATTGATGATATCCTTATTTACTCAAGAAATGAAAGAGAACACGCACAACATCTGCGTATGGTTCTCGACAAGTTGCGAGAACACAAACTATACGCAAAATTCTCCAAATGCGAATTTTGGTTAAAGGAAGTTCCCTTCCTTGGCCATATTATATCAAAGGGAGGAGTTGCTGTAGATCCAACTAATGTGGACAAAGTACTCTCTTGGAAGCAACCTCAAACTGTCACTGAGGTTCGGAGTTTTCTCGGTTTAACCGGATATTATCGCCGGTATATTGAAAACTTCTCCAAGATTGTAAGACCAATAACTCAACTCCTCAAGAAGGAGCATAAGTTTGTGTGGTCAGAAGCATGTGAGTCAAGTTTCCAAATGTTAAAGGAAAAACTCACCACAGCCCCAGTGCTGATCATGCTTGACATACACAAACCCTTCGATATATATTGTGATGCATCTCACCAGGGGCTTGGATGTGTATTGATGCAAGAGGGTAAAGTAGTGGCTTATGCCTCACGTCAATTACGACCTCATGAAATCAACTATTCAACTCATGATCTGGAATTAGCAGCCGTAGTGCATGCTTTAAAGATCTAGAGACATTATTTGATCGGGAAAAGGTGTAATATCTATACCGATTATAAAAGTCTGAAGTATTTCTTCACCCAATCAGATCTGAATTTGAGACAAAGGAGATGGTTAGAACTCATAAAGGATTATGATATTAACATTCAATATCATCCAGGCAAAGCTAATGTGGTGGCTGGTGCACTCAGTTGAAAGCTTCACCATATCACAGCTCAAGTCCTAAAAGATAAACCCAACCTAGCTTCTGAATTTGAAAAGCTTGATTTGGAAATTGTAGAGAATGGTTATGTTGCTGCATTGGCACTACAACCAACACTCTATGACCAAATAAAAGCCGCTCAGCTTTTAGATAAAGAAGTGGCTGAAATCAAGCACAATGTGAAAGAAGACATAGAGCCAAACTTTTCCTTGAATTCTGATGGCATGGTTATTCATGGAAGACAACTATATATTCCAGACAATCAAGACCTTCGTGAAACCATTTTAAATGAAGCACACAAGTCTCCATTGTCTATCCATCCTGGAAGCACAAAAATGTACCAAGACATACGTACTCTATATTGGTGGCCTAACATGAGACACGATATCGTGGCTTACGTGGCTATCTGTCAGGTATGTCAACGTGTTAAAGCGGAACATCAACGTCCAGCGGGTTTACTTCAACCATTAAAATTACCCGAATGAAAGTTCGATGAAGTAGGAATGGATTTTATCACTAGCCTCCCAAGAACCCCAAATGGACATGACTCAATTTGGGTTATAGTTGATCGGTTAACTAAAGTGACTCATTTCATTCCTGTACATGTATCATATAATGGAGCCAAACTAGCTGAGCTCTATTTAACACACATTGTACGGTTACATGGAGTGCCTAAAGTAATTGTCTCAGATCGTGGACCACAATTCACATCAAGATTTTGGGAGAAATTACATGGACTCCTCGGAACCGAATTATTTTTCAGCATAGCCTTTCATCCTCAGACTGGTGGATAGATCGAGCGTACAAATCAAGTTCTTGAAGATATGTTACGAGCTTGTGTCATGACATACAACACTAACTGGGAAAATGCCTACCTTTTGTGGAATTCTCCTATAATAACAGTTATCAGTCCAGCCTTCAAATGTCTCCATTTGAAGCACTCTATGGGAGAAAATGTGGAACGCCCTTGTTCTGGTCAGAAGTGGGAGAAAGATAATTCTTTGGTCCAACTCTCATTGAGGAAGCTGAACAAAATGTGGCTATCATTCGAAGTCGGCTCAAAGAGGCACAATCACGCCAAAAGAGCTATTCTGATCACTGTCGTCGCGAATTAAGCTTCAAAGTGGGTGATTACGTATATCTCAAGGTATCACCACTGCAAGGCATTAGACGATTTCAAATACATGGAAAGTTAACTCCCCGTTATATTGGTCCATACCGAATTATTGCAAAACAGGGACAAGTGGCATACCAATTGAAATTGCCACCTCAACTTTCAGAAGTACATAATGTTTTTCATGTCTCTCAACTCAAGAAATGTCTTAGAGTTACCAATGAGCTTGCCCCTATGGAAAACATATCCATACAACCAGACCTCTCATATAGAGAGTATCCAATTCGTATATCGGAAGAAGCTGAGCGACGTACTCGAAGCCGTAGTATCAAGATGCTCAAAGTCCAGTGGAGTAACCATACCCTGGAGGAATCCACATGGGAAAGAGAAGACAAACTTAGAGCCGAGTTTCCAAGTTTCTTCTAGAGCTAGCAAAATCTCGGGGACGGGATTTCTTTGTAAGGGGGGTAGAGCTGTAACATACCCAGAATATGTGTACATATATATATATATATATATATATATATATATATATATATATATATATATATATATATATATATATATATATATATATATATATATTATATATATATAGAGACCCATGTTTTGCTCTCTTTAAAAGAAAAACTAGGAATCGCTTTGTTAATTCAAATTTCTAAGGGAACTCCCTGTAGAAATAAAAACCTGAGAAAATTCCCCGAGAAACTAAACTGTATCAATCAACCACTGTAATCCTCACTAAATTTTATCAATTCAATAAGAGTCACAAATAAATACTTTAAACTCAGCAAAATCTGGAAAATTGTCATCTGCAGACAGCTTAATTGGCATTTTTGCCAGAATTAATCCATCAGTCACCTGCTCACCAAAATTTACCAGAACCTGGATTAGATTGTGAACTAATTACAGAAAAAATTCAGCACAATATTCACAAATATGGAACATAAAATAATAGGGCAAAGTCCACTGACTCAGACTAGTGCACAGCAGAAACTGATTTCTGGCCGAACTTTGCCATTTCCTCCAGAGAAATCTACAAGCCACATGACTCTGAAACTTGGCACAAAGTTGGACCATACCACCCACTATTCACAATAATTTTTTCACAATTTTACCTACATTGTAACTCAGTCAAAATGCCAGCTCAAATGACCTCCCCAACTACTCCATTGACACTTAGTCTCTAGGTGTTCTCTCTATTCTGCCACTGCCGAGTGGGTCCCATCTGTCGGTCACAGACATCTTCCAGCATGGCCCCACCTGCAGGACGCCGTCGCCACACACGCGGACACGTGCCAGGTCGCCGGCTGCATGCCCACAGATCGGTGCCAGCGCGCCCTCCTCCTTTTTCCTCGGCCAAGTCGACTGCAACCCAAAGCCACTTCTCCATTAGACTCTCCTCGCCATTCCCTCTCACTTCCCCACGGAGAGCCCGAGGTGAAAATCACACCGCCAGAAAACACCGTTTTCTTCCCCGGCGCCGGCAAGAAACCGACCGCCGCCATTCTTCTCCGGTGAGCCTCACTGCAACTGACTGTTGGGAACGTGATTGCCTCTGGATACCTGACCCATTTTTCCCTTCTTCTTCCCCTGACCTCCAGGTTGAAGACGCCGTAGTGCGCGCTCGGCTCCGGCGACCGCCGCCGTGACATGCACAGGTTCTCCCTGACCGGAGCAAGATTGGAGTTGATCCTTCGCCAACAGTATCGCCAGACCAGGACAAGCTCAACAACCGGGCACTAGAAGCCGCCGAGCCCCGAGGCCATAGATCGGAGTCCTCTTCTTCTCCACCGACCGCCGTGCCCCCTTCTTGCTCTCTCTGACCACGGTGAGTTACATCTCGATTCCTCGCGCATGAAGCTACTGCAGGATATCACTGAGCTAACGCCGACGGCTTTCCCCTGGATAGTAGCCCAGATCCGGCCGTCGACGATCAACCGAAGTACTCCACCGCCGTGAGACCTCTTCCGACACGCGCGTCGCCATTCCAGCACTACCGAGTAACCCAACACCTTCGGTGAGCCTCTTAGGTCCCTCAGACATCGCATGCATGCATCCATTTGGCCCGTGAAATGCAACCCATATGCATGCCGAGTGAGTTCGCCGCCTCCACCGTCGTCGCCGTCGATTACGACCACCCCAGACAGTGAGACTACCACCGATAGTTGCGCAAAATCTTGTAGAACATTTCTCCTTTTGGCAACTCGGCGAGATCGACCGCCGTTTGCCGTCGTCGCCGCCGCGAAGTTCGTCGGCCACGCTCGCCGTCGTTCACTTTGTTCAGAGCCGCTGACAAGCGGGCCCCACTGTAGTTTGCGCGTGAGAGCGCTGTAAGCAAAGGTTTAAATCGTCCGAGGTTCTTTTTGCAAAATGACTAGGCACTGACATGTGGACCTGAGGACCTATACGCAAATAAACAAAAATCCGAGTACTCTTAATGAAGTTTCCTCTCCCACGTGCCCGAGGACCGTGGGTTAATTTCCAAAAATTCCAAGGACTTTTATGCAAATATGCAGTCACTGACCGGTGGACCCCATTGATTTAAAATCCGAGAAAAATAAAAGAAATGAATAAATGTTTTGCTGGTACATTGAAAAGTGATTTAACTTTGAAAATTTATAGAAAATCCATCTTAACTCCAAATTGGGTAAAAACCGGTTTTGTAATTTTATTCCCTAAAACCTGATAAAATAAAAAGTGGCACCTCCTGTACAGAAAACTTGCATAAAAATTTATGAGAATAAAAAAAAGAAGAAAATGGGACTTGTAACTAGAAAATTCATAAGAAATTCATTATAACTCAGAAAAATGTCAAACCAATATTGTAATTCTTAGAAAAATGTGTACTTTCCACTTATGAACTCATTTTACATAATTAAGCCACAAATAATCAGTATCTTTTATACTCTTAAAAGGACACATAAAAATTGTAAAAATCATATCTCACAAATGGTAAGTGCAAAAATAAAAATAATCTCACCAGAAAGCATCTAAAACCAGTACCAAATCACTACACAAAAATCATGCATATTAAAGCATTTTACATTTTGCATCATTTATCGATCTCGCTTTAATTGTAAAATTTTAAAATTAAAAGTAGAGCCTTTGGTGCAAGGCTAAACGTTAGGTAATGTAAAAGCTGTGTTGTAACCTCTAGACCTCATTCAATGTGCAGAGTGTGGTGGTACCGATGGGTACCGGACAAATTAGAGTGTAACCGTTTGGCTTCTATCACATCATGTGGATAACCATGTACAAACTCTGCAGAGTCAAAACTAATTGGTTAGCCGTGCTCACGGTTATGAGCGGCATGGTTGTGTCCATTGAGTATAGATTTATGATTCAAAATGCTTTATGAAATGGGATGGTTGGGTGAAGATTTCTACTGATTTATACTTGATGATGGATGATATGATGATGAATCGAAATGGAGCTGAAGTATTAATTTGTATTATAGTCTTGCTGTCAAGGAGGGCAGTGAGGCTATTATTTATGAAAAGCGATGCCATGACGTTACTCTATTAGTGTATTATGCAATTTGATTTGTGAACCTCTCTTTTAAATTGTTACGAAATAAAATTGGCCTTCCGCAAATAAAATGAGCCTCATCATACAGCCTTTACCTTGATTACAGCTTACATGTACAATTAGGTTTGATTGTGGCCTTGCCAGTACCTTGTGTACTGAGTTCTATTGTATTTTTGTGTATGCTCCTATAGATCCATGCCCAGGTGAAGATGAAGACTTGTATGATGATTGTGTGGGTGAACAGTTTGATCAGGATGGTCCAATCTAAGGGTTTACCCTTAGTCGGTTGCCTGAGGGTTTTGGGTAGCCAAGCTTCCGATGGACTAAATATTTGGCCTGTACGGCTTATGTAATCTTTAGTTAATACGTATCTGTAACTATACTTTTGTTTATTTAGCGAAGTACCCTATGTGTTGGATATTACTTGCTAGATGAACGTGTGGGACTAGAACTTTCCTGAGCTAGTCATACATTAGTAAGAATTTAGAAATGATGAGATGCATAGACGTTGATTCAACCGTAGACCACGTCCACTTCTCCCACGTCCCCAGAAGTGTGTATCGTATTTGGTCGATGCCTTCGTGTAGTTTGACGGGCACACTTCGACGTTTCGGACTGGTGAATCAACTCTCCAAATATCTCTTTATTTCTGAATTCGGTGATTTGGACTTGTATTTTGGATGGGTAAGTATTATGACAGGGCTACGATGAGGATGGATGGTTACTGCATTCAATTGGTTTTTATTCGAGATCTCATCCATCTAGATATTTCACGTTGTTATAGTAGTTACTCTCTATAATGTATTTCTGGGGTGCCCACATAATGCATATTGTAAATTTTATTCAAAATTTGACAGTTCGAATGACATACAAAGGGTCAGGATGGGAAAAAAAATATTTTTTACAAGTTAGAATATGGCTATTATTGGTCTTTAAGTAGTAACGAATTCAATGATGTATAAGAATAAAAATTTTAATATATGATTTAAAAGTTATGATCATTTATTTTTTTGGTGTGATGATAATTCTATCTTAACTACGTAGCTAAATAAAAGGAAGGGAGGAAGGGAGAGAGGCGGAAGACCGGAGGGGAGAGGAGGGGATGCGTGTGGCAAATGCATGCATGCTGTTACATGTGCGTAAGGGGAGGGAGCTAGAATTGTAGATAAATTTAATTGTCTAAAATAGTGGCCTAATAACTTAGGTGAAAATTGATCTAATGGTCTAAAATAATAGATCCGTTAGTTTAAGTGAAAATCGATGGCTATATTCTTTGCCTTTTCTCTTAGAATTTCTAAGATTTCTCTTAATTTAACTTGGCACGGGATGGTTTAAGAGCGCTTTAGAGGATGTTTACTGAACCTTTATTAAAAAAAAGGGGGGAGAAGGGGTCCACATGCAGAGGGGAAAGGATGTCCTTGCGGTTTCTATTTACTATCAAATCAATTGATAAAAATAATGGGATCACCAATTTAAGTGGAAATAAGAACATGATGTTTTTTCCTAAAAATTTATAAGATTGTCTCTAATTTATTAGAGGCATTGAGAGAAGTTCTAGGAGCATTCTAGAGGTTGTTTAATGCAATCATAAATTGCGTAGTCGATTTTATTTAACGCACACTTATTTGTTGGTTTATTAGAGGTATTGAGAGAAGTTCTATGAGCATTGTACAAGTTGTTTAATGTGATCATCAATTGCATATTCATTTTTATTTAACGGATACTTATTTGTTGCTTATTTTTAAAATCATCAAAGCACTCAGCGGAAGGAAGGAAGGTAAGGTACTGACCATGTACCAAATTTATTGAAGATACTTATGATACTTATTTGTAGGTTATTTATTAAATCATCAAATCATTCACTACCGAGTGGATTAATTGAAGGCCTAGCCGGTGCATCCCTGTGTGCATGCATGCTGGATTTTTTTTTTTTGGGTACAAAGAGCAATATGGGATCGGTACATGCATGCATGTAGAACACAAATTTTTTCTCGAAGCTAGGGTGCTCTCTGCCCCTGGCGTGTGACGAAGAATAGCGATAGGTTGTTGTACTATGCACGTTGGTTGTTTTTTTATATACATTAGATCAAATCTAAATATCCAATGGTTAAAAATAATAGGTGCATCAATTTAAGAGAAAATTAAAAGTTGGATATTTTGCTTTTTAAAATTTTTAGAATCTTCTCTAATTTATTAGAGTGACATGTGACAGCTTAATAGCGCTCCAAACAATGTTTAATGGACTTTAGTATATAAAAGTTAAAAATAATTGGTCCACCAATTTAAGTGAAAATTAAGGGCAAGATGTTTTGCTTTTTTAAAGAATTTAGCCATCTATGTTTATGGGTAATAAACAAAATAATCTATGTTGTCTAATTTATTAGTAATTTTTTATGAATATTTAGATGACACACAAAGGGCCAAAATATAAGTCTACATGCTACTTTTAATCAAAACATATATGGGTCTTAAATTATTGGTTTAGTCGTGAGAAACACAATTATTCAAATGAATTAGCAGTTAAATATATTTGAGAATTACTTACAACCATATAGAAGGGGAAGCGTAAAGGAGAGGGCAAGTACCTACGTACCTAACGTACGCAGGCACGTGAAAGGAAGAAGGATCAGCCTTTTTTTTAATCTATAATCTAATCTAATAGTTTAAAATAACGGGATAGCCTAGAAACGCTATAGAGAATATTTAATGAATCTTTAATATATAATAAATAGATCGGTAGTTGATGCTAAAAAAAGGACTCTTGGGGGTGTTCTTTAGTGCTTATTTTATATTATAGCTTAAATAAACTGCACGTAAAACGGAAAACGTCATTAGCGCGTGATTAATTAAGTATTTACTATTAAAAACTTAAAAAATAGATCTATTTGTTTTTTTAGAGCTACTTTCATATAGAAAATTTTTATAAAAAAACACACCGTTTATCGTTTTAGAAAGCGTGTGTATGAAAACCAAAAAAAATAAGCTGGGCAAGAAGCTGAAACGAACACCACCTTAGATAGTATAGATAGTATGCCATTGTACGGACTACAGAGTTTACCTGCAGGCTCAAGTGCAGAAAAGCAACATTCTATCAAAAGCATCTATTCAGTAATTTGCATTGTCAAGTGACTCCATAAAACAATGAATATTTAGGATTAGTATAAGTATTGGATACAGATGAACAGAACTGGATGCCACGGAACAAGCAAGAACAAGATAAATATCGGTCCTAGTAGAGAGAAGGCGTAATCCAAATCGGACGAGGAGAATAGCGCCTCGGGTGAAGAGGCCACACATCACCAAGCTTCTGTAGGCTGCCACTTTCGAAGTCCCAGATGCCGACGTCCCGCCCCGTCGCCGGCAATTGGAGGAAGTCGACGTCGACGTCGTCGGTCAGGTACGCGCAGTTTGGTCTGAACATGGGGAAGTCCTTGGTCGGAAGACAGGGCGGAGCTATGCCCGAGGAAGAGCGCGTGGTCGCCGAGCCCTGTCAGGCTCAGGCTCACCGTCGGACGCCTGTCAATGCAGATCTTCTCGAGCTCGACGCCCGTCGTGAAGACGCTGTGCTTCAGGTGCGCCCTGTCGTTGGAGGCGTCCGCCGGAGCGATGATCGTCGACTTGTGCCACCGCCGCGTCACCTGCAGTAGCTCGCCGCGCGGCGTGACGGCGAGGTACTCTGTGGGTTTGGGACCAGAGGAGTAATGCCGCTGCGAGTGCAGGACGGTCCGCGCCACCGGAGACGACGGGCCGCCCGTGAGGTCCAGGGAGAAGACGGAGCCGCAGCAGCGCAGCAGGTAGAAGAGGCCGTTGGTGTGGTTGTGGACGACGCTAAGCCAGTTTTGGAGGCTGAAGAGCGAGGTCCAGAGCGTGTTGCCCGTCCTGGCGAAGGAGATCTCCGGGAGGCCCGTGAGAGAGCCAGTTTTAGTAGGATATTGATTATTTCTTTCTTGATAGTTCTATAAATGGCACGTTGACATCATATCCTTTGCATACGACTGTCAAGTAGAATGGCTTAGCCCTACAGCGTTGTATTGTCGTTTGGGAAACAGTGGTTTTTACTCAACTGTTTGAAAATCCGGTACTCTGCGTATCGGCGTGTTTGAGAAATAAATAAAAGTTGTGAAAACCTTGACGTACAGAGACAATGCCTGTGTGGTCTGGCTATGTGTTATCGATAAGGACCGCCTTCTTTGAGAATTACATCCGAGCATTTTACAGTGCGACCATATGGGTAGTATGGGCTGCCCCTAGCCGAGTAAATTGTAACTTTAGGGAAGTCTAGTGCCGACTAGAGTGGACTCATCTGAGTTGTGGCTTGTGAGCCCTGATGCTGACGGTGGTTGGAGCCGACTTGAAGCATCGATCCTGTGTGGATCCTTCTGCTGGCATTGGATAACCCTAGACTAGCTTTGAAAATGTCCTTGTCACGAACTTCTGGTACCGGCCAGTGCTCGGTGTAACTTTCGTGTCGTAGGGTAAAGCGTACACCCTCTACAGAGTTTAGCTGAACTGTTCGAACAGCCATGCCCACGGTTAAGGACGGTGTAAGGTGATTCTCATAGCGTAGAATTTGGTTGCCAGTGATTTGTGAAATTGTTTGATGGGAAGAAAACCGTGACCAGAATTTGCCGAGTGGCAAACGGAAGGCCTGTGTGGCCAGAAACGAGACTGTGTGACCTGGGGTGTTAAAGCACTATAAGCAAGTGTGTGAAAAGTTAACAGGAGAAAAGTCTTCGGGTTGTAGCCAGAAGACGATAAAGAGCAGGCTACCTGGTTGTAGCCAGTGGAGCGAATAAGCTGATAACCGATTGTAGCCGAAAATTGCTAAACAGATAGCTGAGAACTGGTTGTAGCTGAGTCTCATGGTCAACGGGTGGTCGGAGCCACTCGGGGAAAAACAGCAGACCTAAGGAGTGGTCGAAGCCATTCGGGTGATGGCCGAGTTATGAGGTCACTTGGTTAATCACCGGAAGATGAAAATGAAAATACATGATTCAGTAATTGTGTGTGACGAGTTGTTGAAAAGCAACTTGTGGAATGGATCGAGGCGTGAGCCTCTTTCCGACAACTAAAAATTTGACACACTAGTTTTTGACAAGCAAAAATGTTTCTAAAAGCTGTTTTTGCAAATAAGACTCTTAGCCCCTTTTGTCTAGCCAGTATGGTATCTTTCTCCGGCTTGCTGAGTACAAAAGTACTCACCCTTGTTCCTATATATATATGTATATGTTATATTAGGTTTTGGAGAAGAAGATGAAGACCCGACTGTTGCCGAGTTCTTCTAAGACCAACCCGACTATGAGGACTTCTGAGGTTTCGGGCCTAGCTCACAACCAAGCCTATGGTATCGTCGGGTTCCATCGCCGAGTAGTTTTCCTCCCCTGTTTCCGCCCTGTCTGCGTTGTATCTCGCCAGTTTACCTTGTTCTTGCCATCGTCCATCTGGGGCGTGTCCTGGATGGCAATCTTTGTATGTATTCTCCCAGTATGCAATATATATACTCTGTTATGTATTTATTGTACTCTGAGTGTGTATCACCGATGACTTTGTGTGTATCCGACTACTGATCCAGGGATCGAGTACTGTATGCACATGGTGGGCTCCCACCGAGGTGGAGGCGCCATAACCGGTTACCAGCTCATTCGCTTCATTGGCTACAACCAGTTAGCTCAAATTCGCTACCCTGGCTACAACCAGGTAGTCTGCTCTTCATCGTCTTCTAGCTACAACCTGAAAACTTTTCTCCTGTTAACTTTTCACACACTTGCTTATTATGCTTTAACACCTTGGGTCACACAGCCCCGTTTCTGGCCACACAGGTCTTCTGTTTGCCACTCGGCAAACTCTGGTCATGATTCCCTTCCCATCAATCAATTTCACAAATCACTGGCAACCAAAACTACGCTATGGGAATCACCTTACACTGCCCTTAACCGTGGGCATGGCTGTTCGAACAGTTCAGCTAAACTCTACAGAGGGTGCACACTTTACCCATACGACACGAAACTTACACCGAGTACTGACCGGTACTGGAAGTTCGTGACAAGACCATTTCCAAAGCCAATCTAGGGTTATCCAATGCCAGCAGAAGGATCCACACAGGATCAATACTTCAGGTCGGCTCCAACCACCGTCAACACCAGGGCTCACGAGCCACAACTCAGATGAGTTCACTCCAGTCGGCACCAGATTTCCCTAAATCTACAATTTACTCGGCCAGGGGCATCCCATTCTACCCATATGGTCGCACTGTAAAATGCTCGGATGCAAATTCCCAAAGGAAACGGTCCTTATCGATAATACATAGCCAAGCCACACAGGCACTGTCTCTGTACATCAAGGTTTTCACAAACTTTCATTTATTTCTTAACACGCCGATACGTAGAGTACCGGGTTTTCAAACAGTTGAGCAAAAACCACTGTTTCCTAAACGACAATACAATCGCTGCAGGGCTAAGCCATTCTACTCGGCAATCGCACCCAAAGGGTATGATGCCAACGTGCCATTTGTGGGGCTATCAAGGGAGAAATACATCAATATCCTACCAAAATAAGTGCGACTACTGGGTAGGTCTGTCGGTTCGCTTGCAAACCGAGGCCGATCAATTTAAAGTGTAAACTAAACATGTATATTTTGCAAACAACATAATTTTACACATATAGGAGGCAATATGGTCAAAGGGGCTTGCCTTGTTCCTGCGGAAGATCATCCTCGATGAAGACGGCTTCTGGATCGTCCGTCGATTTAGGATCTGAACACGCAGAAGAGATAATTACTGATACGCTGAAAAGAGATAAAACACTAGGAAAAGAACATCGTGGTAATCGGCTACAGAAAGGTAGCAGTCGGCTGAGGATGGATGGTAGTTGGATGAAGGTTTATTATAGACGGCTGAGTTAAGCTTGCGGACTGGTCAACAAGGCTCACCGGTTAGGAACTCCGGATGGTAGACTAGCTCGGTTTTTCTTTTCTCTTTTACTTCCTTCACTCGGCTCTTCTTCTTCCTTGCGTTCTGTAACGCCTCCCGCCCCGGCACCACCTACAGTGATACCAGAGAGGAAGCGCCGCAGAAGATTGGCATGAACCAACTCCCACGGAACTGTGATGCCGGTACCAGTCCCAGGAAACCTTGCTGGTACCCGCGGCCAACAGAGATGTACCACAGCAATTAGCTAAATAAATAAATGTATCTTATACCTTTATAAGTTACGACTTCGGGTAAGCCCCGAGCAGCAACCTGCAAACAGAACAGCAGCAGCGGAACGACAGCGCAGCGAGAACCCATCCACAAGCAACGGCTTGGGATAGGAAAGAAACCCTAAACTTCACTTCAACTTCACTCTTCCTGAATGAGGAGAGAAAAGAAATAGATGAGTACTTACGTACTCAGCAAGTCACGGAAAAGTGAGATATGCAGGCTATCAAAGATAGGCTAGGATTTATTTCGCAAACTTTTTCATTGGAAAACATTTTAGAAAACCTATGTGTGGGTTGTCTCAATGTGTCTAGAAGGAGGCTCTCGCCTCGATCCTGTCCGTGAATTGCTTTTCAACAACTCGAGTGGACGAATCAGATTTTAATTGATCTTAGGTATTCTTATACCGCCTATCGGATCACGACAGCGGTTCAGTGGATCTGCCCTCAAGCAGCTTACCACTGTATACTCTTATTACTTTATTTTCAATTTTGTCCACTCCAGGACGTAATCTCATTTTCCTCTATTATGTTCATTTTACTTTTGTCCTATCCAGGACATCATTTTATCTCATAACTCAATGGCTTCTTGAGCCATCCTCAATCTCATCTCATCATATAAACTGCTCCCACTCAGGAAGCCTAGTCTATGATGCCATACAACATCCCGGGTCACACAGCCCCGTTTCAGACCACTCAGGTCATCCATCAGCCACTAAGACCGATTCTGGTAATGATTCCCATACCACAGATCAGTTTCGCAAACACTTGCAAACAAATCTACGCTAGAGGAATCACCTCACATTGCCCGTAACCGTGGGCGCGGCTGTTCGAACAGTTCATTTTATCTTTGCAAAGATTGCACGCTTTACCCACACGACGCAAGCTTACTCCCACGCTGGCCAAGCGGGGAGGTTCACGACAAGGCCTTTTCAAAGCCTTCCCAGGATAGCATGCTGCCCTATAAATGGGTGCTCACTCTCAACCAGGTACCAGAAACTCACTTCCTGTACTCAGAGACAGGGGTATATCGCCCTCTTGGCACCCAACCAGTCCCACATTTATTAGCAACCGAAAACCAACCTGGGAACACTAATTACTCAGCCAGGGGTGTCCCATTCCACTCGTGTGGTCGCACTGTGAGATGCTCGAATGGAATTCCCCAAGGAATCGGTCCTTATATACGAATACGAAGTGCCACCACATAGGCGATCACTTTGCACCGCGAAACTTTCGCAAATGAATTTTGTTTCGCAAAGCCGCCAACATCGCATGTCGGGTTTTTAAATCTTTGGAAACCCTATTTTTCCAAATCGACAAACAATAGTGATGTGAGTGGAACCATCGAAATCCATGCTCAAAGAGCACGGTCACCGAGGTACCACAGGGTGGAGCGACAAGGAATAGGATAACAAAGACCTACAGGGTTTGTGTAACTACCGGGCAGGTCTGTCGGTTCGACACGCAAACCGAGACCAATCAATTTATCGTGCACACTAGCAATGCAATTTTGCAAACTAAACATTTTAAATTTAGGAGCAACATGGTCAAGGAGTGACTTGCCTCAGTCTTCGTCTTCAAGCTTCGCGAAAATCTGACATCCGACGAATTTCCGAAGCGTCAACTACGCGCGAAACGAGAGAATAACACACAAAATCCTAGAAATAATATACTATTATTAATAACTAATAGTGCCATAAGGTAGATCTCATTTTTAGAAAAATTTAGAGACTTGAACAGGCTCAATCGGAGTTACGGTTTGGAAGATATGAATTTTGGAAGTTTTAGAGATTTTCTAGAAAATAAAAAGATTAATTGGATTTTTTTGGAAAAATAATTATTTTTGGGAACAGTGGCTGACAGGTGGGGTCCTTGAACAGTGGCAAAGGAGAGGGATGGAGGGCTGGCCCACTTGTCATTGGGAGAGAGGAGAGAAAATGAGAGTAGTTCACTGTGTATGGGACCTCATGTCACTGACCTTGAGAGGAGAGAGGAATGGAAGGGCCCATATGGCAGGACACAGAGAGAGGATGACATAATTGCCCCACATGTCATTGGCTAGGGGAAGATGAGAGCGGATAGGGTGGTCCCACATGGAAGTGAGACAAAAATGGTTGGGAATGAATTATATAATTGGGTTGGGCCTACATGCAGTGAGATGGGTGAAATACTGTGCACTATTTGGTATGGGCCCATTTGTCAGAGAGAAGAGGAGGGAGTTTAATACCAGTGTGCACTTAATGGGTTGGGGTCCACTTGTCATTGAGGTGGGGTTAAATGGTTGGGCCCATATGTCAGTGAAACATATTTTAAATGGTGTTTAATTAAGATTTATTCACACCGGGCCCGCGTGTCAGAGGGGTGGCTGAGAGAGAGGAGGGGCGGGGCTGTCATAGCCTTAGATTTAATTTCAAGTAATTAGTGTTATGCCCTATTGTCATTAGTCTACACAATTTAAATTTTTGCTTTGTCATTTCATGCAAATTAAAGTTTGCAATATTCAAACCCTCATTAATTAAACCCTAAATCGGTAAAAACAAAATACTACTAAAAAGTACATCAAATTGAACAGAAGTGTATATGGGAGATATTTTATTCAAATATTAGTTTAGTTATCATGAATTAATATAATTTTTCCAGAATTTATTTCATCAGTTTAGACCCCTTAAAAATTCAAATAAGTTTCAGCCTGGGTCCTTTTCCTTGACCTATGCATTTGTATAGTCTAAGGAATTTCTAAAGATATTTGGTTGCACATAAAATCATGGAAAAATTCCTGTAAACAGTATCCCACACGATTGATCCACCGTAAATTTACCACGATTTTATCACTTCGGTAAGTACTTCAATAAAATCCCTCAAATCGGCTAGACTAGGGAGCTATCTAAAAATGAATAGGTATACTTCTAAAATTCACCAAATGAAAATGAAGACTAATTAGACAGAGCCCTTTTGCCAAAGTGTGTGCCAACATGAACTCTACCACCAGTAATTTTGGCTTAATTTAATTCCCAAAGAAACCAAATAAAATGATAAGTGCAATGCACTAGGGAATTAATTCAGACTGCAGGAAAAACAGGATCACTATGCCTACTTTGCAAATTCACCAAAGATAAACCAGATCAATTCTAGCAATGAAATTTCATCATCAGGTTAATCACATCCTCCTCCATCTCCAGTAATTTTTACCAAATTTTATCAATTCAATAAGTGTCTCGAACAAATGTTTTTGATTCAGCAAAACAGAGAACTTTTTCCCCTGGAGACAACCAATTTGATCTTTTTCTAAAATAAATTAACCACTCACCTTCTTACCAAAAATTTCCAGAAATTGGGTCATGTTGTAGAATATTTACAGTAAAAATTTCAAAGCTTCTTTCACAAAGCATGCACATAAAATAATAGGTACAAGCTCACTGACCCAAACTAGTGCACTGCAGAAAACTGTGTTACTAAGGCTATTTCATCTTTTGGCCACATTAAAAATATAAGGTCTCTAGCTTTGAAACTTGGCAGTTTGGTAGAACATATATTCACCTACACACATAAATTTTTCCAACCCTAGAAACTCTCTGTGTCTTGGTGAAAACAGCAGTGCAAGACAGCTATGTGGCTCAGCCTTCCACACACAGCTTCTAGAGAGCTCCTCTCTCATTTTCTCACTTCCAAGTGGGGCCCACTGGCTCCCAGGACCCACCTGCCAGTCAGAGACACCGCCCAAGCTCGGGACATGCCCAGAAACGCTACCACGTTTCTCCCCACGCGTCGGCATCCAACCAGGGACACCACAGCCGACCTCTCCACGTCAACCTCCTCCATTTGACAGACCACCTCGCCATTAGCATCCTTTCCTCGGCCTAGTCGTGTTCTCCCGAGAAAACCCAGGCTTCCACCTTGTAAAAGCCGGCCGCAGTTTCATCTTCTCCAACGCCGGCAACCGTTCAATCCAAACTGATTCAACTCCGGTGAGCATCACCCTCTTCCGATCATGGGAACATGTTTATCACCTCCTGATCATTCCATTTTCATACTTTATGGCCCTAGGTTTGCGGGACGGAGCCGTCGTGCTACTGCCGTGCACTGTCTCTGCTCCGCTGGACCGCCGCCGTGGCGCCATCGCCGTTTTGGCCGATCCAGGACGCCGCAAGCCGAGCCACCGTGCCACTAGTGCCGCCTCAGTACCAGGAGCAGGACACCCCAAGAAATCACAAGAGTCATCAACCGAGCATGAAGATCGGCCGTCGTCTTCCTCGTCTCCGGCAAGCTCCGCCACCGCCGATTCATCCTCTCTGGTGAGCCTCTGCTCGATTCCCTGCTCCAGTACCTTCCCTGGAGCTTCACTAACTTGGTCAATGCCGTATCCCCAGTCGTCGTGGACCAAAATGATCTGACACTGTCGCGCTGCTGTTTCCGCCGCCGCTGAGCCGCTGCCGCGTCGTTCTATCTTCACCGCCACCTATCTGCCGTGCACAACCATTGGGTAAGTTTCCTGGAGCCCTGAGGATGCCCGTGCATGCATGTGCACGGCCAAATCGAGCCCAAAACAAAGCTGGCATCGTCGACCCGAACCACTCTGCCGCCTTTGCTCGCCGTCAACGCTGCTCTGGCCACCACTGGACTCCGAGCGACCACCCAAAGCTTCGCCTGAATCTCCTCTTCCTTTCTTCTTTTTGCCACGCCGCCATCCGTGCTGCTGTTCACCGCCGGCGCCGGCGAACAGAGCCGGCGGCCATGTCTGCCTGCGCCTCCTCTGCTCTGTCTCACTGTCGTGTGGGCCAGGCTGAGGAAATAAGAAAAGAAAAGAAATGTTAAACTGAAATATTTTATCAACAGAAAAATGGTTAAACTTTGTAAATCCATAACCTTTTCATTTTAACTCCTTTTTGAGTGAAACCAATTTTTTTAGTTCTGTAAATTTGTGAACTTTAATACTGTCAAATAAAATATGGCCACTTCCGTACAGAAAATGTCTATAAAATAATGTGAAGCAAAAATAACTTATTTTGTGCCTAGGAACTTTGTAAATTTTTAGAAGTTTTATCCTAACTGCTAAAATTATGAAACCACTTTTGTTTAACTCAGAAAATTGTAACCTTTGCTGTGGATAAATTTTTTTTTGACAAAACTACCTCCCAAAATAGACCTAAGTAATTTCTAACCCTTCTTTTTGATAAATTTGTAAAATTCACAACTAAATCATTTTAAATCAAAATCCAGTGAACCTAATTTTGTTGGATTCAGTAAAACATATACTTTATTTCTGTAAATTAAAAAGTAGCACACACAGTAGAGAAAATAACCCCTAAAATTCATATTACTAATATATATGTTACTCATTGAGTTGTGTATAAAATTGATAAATTTGTTCTAATTTCAAATTTTCTAAACCTAGGATCTGTAAGCTCTTTTTGGCATGTAAAGTTATAACACTTTTATATACTAAAATGTATTTCTATAACCATTAATATATAGGGACTCCAAAATTCATAATAAATTGATTATAAATCCAAATTGAGTAAACTCAACTTCGTTAGAACCAGTAGGTTATGCTCTTTTGTATAAAAATGCATACCTTCTTGAAATCTTATCAGAAAATATCAGTCAAATATAATAACTTAAGGTTACAATATAAATAATTATAAAACTGCCATTTTCAGCATTCCTATCTTGTTATTTTGGTAACTCATAAACTGTAAAAGATTTTGAGGTGATTCTTTCACTAAAATTCACTTTAGAATGTGGCCTACCTACTGTATTTATCTCAGCATTAATTGATTATTTTTGCATAGACATATTTAATTGATTCTTATTTGCATATTAGCTTTTATCGGTAGATTCAGACAATTCGGAGTACGAGGAGTAAGAACCAGAAGTTGAGTGTGAACCATTGCAGCAGCAAGGCAAGCATCTAAGCATATTGAACCTATGTTTTCAATAAACTAATTTGTTTGCGAAGGAAATATCTCTATACATGTTTCAGTCTTGTTAAAATAGGAAAAACAGGCAGAATTTATATTGCCCAATTATATACATTTCCATTCCTTGGCTGTTGATTCCCTGTTTTTACCTTGTCACCACTGGTTAAGGACTCTGGGATACTTTTATTTTATCGAATGCTTAGCCATGCTTAATTCTAGATTTAGAAAAATCCGATAGATAGAGCTATCGGTTCAAAACTAGTTTAATACAAATGGATGGGTTAAAATCTGAAAAGAATAACTTCTGATTTATAATTGAGAATATGTTTGATTTGGACGGATGATAGGGCGATAACGGGATGGTGTTTCTCCGATGCATGTAGCTCCGTCTAGGTCGTTAAGGACCGAACATATTGACGTCTATTCAAGCACCCTACGTACTTCCATACGCCGGGAATGGAACGGCTTGACTTAGTAGCACGGGAGGCTGTGGCCATCTACGCCCATTCGTCAGTCGAGAGGATGGTTTTTCCTTTGGAGGGCCTCGAGCACGCCTGGTTTTAGCCGGAGGTGCCTCCCGCAATGGTGAGCCCGCCTTAGTCACCCTGTGTGTGGGGTTAAGTCGTCAGGGGCCCAGACGTGGTTTAGGTGGTTGGAGCTAAGCGTGGGAAAGGTTTTTTTGTGACCTCTAGTCCGCACTCAATGTGTAGAGTGTGGGTACCGACGGGTACGGATCAAACTAGAGTGTAGCTGTTTGGCTTCTATCACATCGTGTGGGTAAAGATGTACACCTCTGATCAGAGTAAGAACTATTCGAATAGCCATGTCCACGGTTATAGGATGACCGCTTGATAGGTTAGTTAGTCTATGTTAGCATTCAACTTGGGATACGTGGTTATGGGATTATGTGGCTATACCATGACTTATGATAGTCATGGATGGATGGGTTTATATGAGAGGCTTTGATGTTGAATATGACTTGGTTTAGTCATGAAAAATGGTATGCTTGTGTGGCATATTTATTTGGGCAATGGTGGTCCCTTTGTTGATGCTAGAGCTTGGGATTATGCTCATTTTAACCTCTTTTTGCAATATATTACTTGCTATCCTAAATTTTCAGATTGAGCTATTTCGCAAATGTTTATGGTTTAAGTGTATTACTTGCGCAATAAAATTAGCTTTATGCAAAACTAGATCAACATAGCCTTACTCCTTGATGTAGAGACTAGCATTGCTCCTTTGTACTATTATTATTGTGTAAGTCTAGCTAAGTACCATTCGTACTCACGCTGTATATCTTTCAGGTGAGGATAACGATGATGCTGATGTGGTCTACTATTATCCCGCCGAGGGTGGCGAGGATAATGTGTAGTTGGAGTTAAGCTCTATCTCCAGTTGGTTGCCCTGTGGTTTGATTTTGTCACCACTGGTTTTATCCTTTATGTTTATATTTTCGCTTCTATCTTTTGTGCTACTCTGTGATGATTTAGGGTGTGTGAACCCTTCATGTAATATATATAACCCTGCTGCTCTTTTATCCATATTTAGAGTACTTGTGATGTTTATCAATTGCTAAGATGAACGTATGCGACTAGAGCTTTCCTGGGCTAGTCACACACTAGTAAGAATTTAGAAATGATGAGATGCATGGATATTGATTCAACTATAGATCATGTCCTCAGAAGTGTGTATCGTGTTTGGTCGCCACCTTCGTGTGGTTTGACGGGCACACTTCACCGTTTCGAACTGGTGAATCAACTCTTTAAATATCTTCTTATTTCTAAATCCGGCAATTTGGATTTGTATTATGAATGGGTAAATATTATGGCAAGGCTGCGATGAGAATGGATGGTTACTGCATTTATTTGGTTTTGATTCGAGATCCCATCCATCTAGATATTTCGCGTTGTCATAGTAAGTACTCTCCATAATGCATTTCCGGGGTGTCCACAGGGGCCACCGGGCAGAGACAGAGAGAGAGACAGAGAGAGAGGCCGGGGAAGAGATCGACGGCCAGCGGCGCACGGCGTCGACCGGCGACCGATGGCGAGCTAGCGGCGGTGAGGCACACCGGCGGGGAGCGGAGGAGAAATGGAATGCAGTGAGCGGCTCGGATTGACGGATGGGGGTTCGAGGACGGCCGGCGGCGAGGGATAGGGGAAGAGGAGAGATGGCGCGCGGCGGCAGGACTGCGGTCGCCGGCGACGGGATAGGCGAATGGCGGCGGCGCGCGGCTGTGGGGTGGTTTGGGCTCGGGTATTGCTGAGGAGAAGGGAGGAGGGAAGAGACGGGATGCTCACCAGAGGGGAAAAGAGGGAGAAAAGGTGGGGGCGCGACGGCTACGACATTGTCTCGAGGACGGTGGCGAGGTGGCTTGGTTCGGCGGCAGTTGGCAACGGCGTCCAGAGGCAGCGGCCAGAGAAATCGTCGCGCGGCGGTGAGGCGCGGCGCTGTATGGTTGTCGCTGGCGGCCTTGCGGCGGTGGCTGGGCGAGGGCGAGGGCTCGGTGCAGTGAGGTGTGGCGTGACGAGAGGAAGAGCTGGGGAAAAGAAAAGCGGCTCGGATGTGAGAGGCATGGCGCGGCAGAAAGAAAGGAGGAGGAGAAGAGAGGGCTCTGTGACGGCGGCGCTAGCCCCAGGGCGGCTTGAGCTCTTGCTCGGGCTAGAAGACGGCGAGCGCGGGCCAGGGAAGGCATGGCGAGAGCGTGGATTTTGGGGCTCTATTTATAGGCGGCGAGCAGCGAAATGGGACAAGGAAGAGGCGGTGCGGCAGTGGCCGAGGCGCGCACTGTGGCTAGCGTCACTGACAGGCCATGTGGTCGCCAGGAAGGAGATAAGGAAGCAGAGGGGATGGCGACCGTGTCGGCCGGAGGAGGGGTAGCAGGGTATGGGCGTGGAGTGGTGATGGGACGGGACGGGAGAGACGAGTTGAGGATTTGCTCACGCGGCTTTGACCTTGAGAGCTCGCCGGTGAAAGGACCTCTCGAGCTCAGCCAGCCTTTGAATGGCGAAGCGCAAACCGCGCCGGGTTGACGGGGCGGATGGGACTGGAGCGAGGTCACATGTGCTCGAGTAGACAGGGGGCATGGAGTTATGGGGCTCTGCTGCTCACGTTGGAGAGGAGGAAAGAAATTTTGAGAGATGAGAGAGAAAAGAGAGAGGACGGAGGAAGAAGACGACGACGACTGCGGGCGGGCAGGCGTGCGCCGCGTGGTTGCCAGGGGGTCCTAGCCGTCAGCGGGCGCGGAGGGGGAGGCTGAGTGGGCGTCTGACCGGTGGGACCCGGGGACTACGTGCGGGGGTGCGGCTGCCTGGCGGGGGCCGGTTGCCAGTGGCTGAGGCGCGTGCGCAAGCGTGGGCCGTTTCGGTTGGGCCTAGAAAGAGAAGAGGACGGCCCGTAGCAACAGTAGATTTTGTTATTTTCTCTGGAATTATTTTGGGGAGGTTTTGGAGGATTTGGAAAGGGTTTTTAAATCCAAAATTTGATTTTTGGGATCCACATAAATTCCTGAGATTTATGGAGAGGAATTTTTGGGATATTTGTCTAGATAAATATATATGTGTGTGTGTGTGTGTGTGTGTGTGTGGAAGAATTTGATGGGGATTTTTGGAGGATTGAAAAGGGTATTTAATTTTGGAATTTGGTGTTTGATTCTTTTATAATATTCTCAGGAAATAATCAAGGGAATTTGAGGAGGGATTTATATGTCTATACATATACATATATATATTTGAAGGGAGATCTAGAGAGAGAATTTTTGAAGGGATAAATTGGAGATTTAATTTCGGATTTGAGATCTGGACTTCTAGGACTTTTGGGAATTTTGGAGAGGGGTTTCTGTGGGTTGGATTTGAACAGATATATGAATATATTGATTTTTGGATAAAAGAAAGAAGGAGATTCAAAAGGGGACTGGACTTGGGTTTTGATTTAAAACTAGGACTTGATTCTCAGGGATATTTTTGGGAAATTTTACAATGGATTAGAATTGGGAGGACCTCGAGGGAATATTAGAATTTGGATTTAATTCTTGGGATTTGAGGGTTTCAGGAAATATATATTTGGCAGATTTCAGGAAGGAAGTTCTTGATGGAATTCAGAGTTTTCGAGAGAAACAAAATAAAGAGATTTTAAAGGGAGGGCTTCAAAGGCGATTTTCGAAGGATTTTTATTAGAGGGCTTCGAATTGCAAAATTCGAACCCGAGTACAAAGAAGTTTTGGGAGGAGCGAAAGAAGGGTATTTTGATCAAAGGCTTCAGAGGGGTCCGAAGGGGATTTTGATTTGGAGTTTTTTAGAGGAAGTTTGAGAGAGGCAATCGAATTGCAAAATTCGAGTCTCGGTATTGGAGAGAATTTGGGACCGAGGTTTTGGGGTTTTCAAGGAGGGCTTTGATCTAAGATCTACGGTACTTAGTCCTTAAGCACACACAAAAAAACAAAAAAATTTGAAACTAAGGTTTTTACGAAAATAGTTTTTTTTTAACGGCCTGAAAACCGGGGCGTTACAAGCTCCAACCTGAAGGACACAGGGGCGATGCGACGAGCGGCGGCGATGGAGCTCGGGGGAGGGGCAGAAACGGCTCCGGGGGCTAGGGAGGAGGAAGATGATGGTTTAGCGGTGAAGCTGGTGATGGTGGTTTGGCAGAGACGGTTGGGTTGCAAAACAGGGGAAAGAAGAGGCATGGATGGCCTTTTATAACCGGCGTGCGAGGTAGGGACACGGCGGTGCAGGGTGATAGATAGAGAAAAGGAGTCACGATAAGCTGGCAAGGCTACAGCTAGCTGGCTGAGGCGACGCGACGTCAAGGCAGAGATTGACTTAGGGATTGGGCGTGGCCAGTGGAGTTGGTAGACAGTGTAGCGGCGATGAGACACTCAGGTTGTGACAAGGACGGGTTGGTGGGACTTTGCAGACAGAGCCTCTAACTATCCATTGGTTCAAGCGGGTTCTTGCGGTGCGGCGGATTATTGTCCGCTGGTCCGAGCGGGGCTGCAGGCAGGTGGAGGTCGGGTTACGTCACCACTTCAGCAATCGGTGTCCAACGGGAGGAGTGTGGAAGTCATGGCTACTGTGCAAATTGGTGAGGTGATGAGACAGCACGTCCGTTGATAAGGCAAAGCGTCGTGAGCTTGACCGGATTGGGGCAGGTCGGGGAAAAGATGACGGTAAGGCCGTCGCCAGAGGTTAGACACCGGGAGGTTTTCCCGCCAGTCCGGCGCTACTGCGAAACAGACCGGGTGGACAGGGCAGTTGGGATGGCAAGACAGAACGGGTTAACAAGGTAGTCGGCGATTGCAAAGGCTTACTCGGCGGCAAAGATGGCCGAGTGGACAAAGGGTAAAGGGCAAGATTCAGGAACTGAGTAGGAATCTACTCGACACAAGGGGAGGAAAGCAGTCGGCTGGCCAGGGAGAGAAAAACTAGGGCACAGCTGAATGGGATAAGAGAGGAATTAGAATTCAGAAAAACGAATTCCAATAGGGAAAAGAAAAACGGGTCGTTACAGCATGTCTCAGGAAAGAAAAAGAATCAGCTAGCATGCCGTGATTGTTAGACCATTTGCTACTTCCTCCCCATAAAAATATAAGGCATGTATGTTATTAACATGATTTCCAGTAGTATACTTTAAACCTAAATTACTTTCATGTTGTATTATCACAACTACGAAATTATATTATATGAAAGTATTTTCAAATACAAATCTAATAGTATCACATACATGACAAAAAAATATACACTATTAATTAGTTAAATACTAACAATATTAACTTTACGGAAAATAAGGATGTCTTACATTTTATACGGAGAGAGTATGATTGATGGATATGTCGCATAATTCACACATTTATCTATATGGCATTATGGGTAAATATCTGAGGGTGCACCGACTAGCTTGATGCCCTAATCGCTTCTAAGGAAGTTTCCTAGGATGATCTCCTAAGGAGGTTTCTAAGGAGTATCGAACACACAAGTCAATCTATCTCTAATTGTGCATTAACATTTACCTCCTCCGTTCTAAAATGTTAGGTTTATTAGCTTTTTAGTGTGCGTTTGATTGGGCTTAAGCTTCTAGCTTCTCTCTCGTTTTTCGTTGGTACACTTCCCAAAACGTACAATGATGTGCTTTTTGCAAAAACTTTCTATATGAAATTATCTCTAAAAAATCAAATAGATCCATTTTTTAAGTTTGTAATAGTTAATACTTAATTAATCACGCGCTAATAATATTTTTTATTTTACGTGTGGCTTATAAGCCAGCGGTTTAAGCTGAATACAACACCCCCCTTACACAATCTCCTGTTCATACTATACTTTGACTACTGGTTTCTTTCATAATATATCATCAACAACTACGAAATTAACATTATATAAAAATACTTTGAAACACGAATCTAATAATATTATATGCATGACACTAAACTCACATATTTTTAGTTCAATTATTAGTCAAAATTTTTTAAATGTTTGTTTTCCTTAAAACAATGTCTTGTATTTTAGAATGGAGGGTTATGAGCATCTGTTCTTAAAATTAGAATAAGATCCTACAACTAATTTTCCTAGCATTAAGTTCTACCAGTGATCATGCGTACCTTTTACCCTCAAGGAACCTTCTTAGTTCATCAATGAGCTGAACTTCACCCCTTTCTGCTTCATTGATACTTGTGTACTTTTCTTTGTCAAGTTCATAGAGAATCTTCTTGAAAATCTTTGTTACGTCAGGATTCCGAGACACTGAAACGAAAGCAGTGCTCAAATTGCACCTTTACCTTGTCATACACTGCTTTGGCAAGTTGTCTTGCCTAGCCCACCAAATCCAACAATTGAGATCGTCCTCAATCACTACCAGGACCCTTCGTCCCAACCAAATAAGCTCTCGATTAGCTCATCCCTTGGTTTCTCAATTCCAACGAGCTCCATCACATCCTTGTATAGAGCCATCACACGAGGGTCAATGGTAACACCAGCGTTGCCGCCATGCAACTTAAGCTCGTGCCTCTGGCTAGCTGGTTAGCGAGCTCCTGGGCTTCTTTTATGGCACCAGCAATCTGATGGAGATCTTTGCCCTTCCTGAACAAGCCGGTGGTCTTCTTAAGCAACTTGGAGAGACTGTTCTTCAGGTTGGTGCCTACATCAGGGTTAGGGCCCTTCTCCACACGTACCATGAATTCGTCAATCGTCAATGGCATCCTCCACATCGTAGGAAAGCTCCCTCACCTTGCCTGCCCAGATCCTGACCTGCTCACCTTCTTTTCCAGGTTGTACTCGTCCTTGAGCAGCTCACCAAGCTTGCTGAGGAGGGGACTCATTGCCCCGCCACGACCTCCATGGCTTGATCTCCCTCTCGCTCACTGGCTGAGTGATAGTGATTGGGGATTGGTCGAGGGTTGAAGATAATTTTGATTGGCTCACTCAGGCAACATGGTGTGGGATAGTGATTGGGGATTGGTCGAGGGCTAAGGGTTGAGGACAACATGCCCACACGCCAGTATAGCTACTTCCTCTGTCCCAAAATATATAGCTATCTTTAGGTTTAAATTTTGTTTTAAATATAACTATCTTGGACATATAAAAGGTAGTTTTTATCACATTACTTCTTATGCTATCCCTAATGGTTTCATGGTCTCACCAACCCTCTCGAGACGTGTAGTCAATCCATATTATTTTTAATTTCCATTACTTCACCATTTATTAATGAGGGTATTTTAAATCTTTCACTCTAATCTTTAATTTCTCCAAAATATTTCTAGAAAGCTATATTTTAGGATGGAGGGAGTAACTAGTTGTCCAAAAATATTAATGGTTGGAGAAACATATTGCCGTATAGTAGTAATCAAGTTGACTCGTCGACCTGCTACTAGCCAATGGGTGCGTGACCAATGACCATCAGATGTAGCATATGCTTACGTATGCTATATTTTTCTTTGAATTGTCAAGTTAATTATAAGTGCAAAATCTAGATCAGGTGTAGTTATATATGCCCGGGTATAGTAAATCTTCACTCCAGGCTAATAGATGCCATGATATGATCCATTAACACTTCCATTAACACTGCACTTTGGACAACACCGGCTGACCGGCAGAACGGGGCGTTGGTGGTTTTGTCCAGGTCCCGAGTCTCATGGACTGTTGAGCGTTGACCCTTGGTTGACCCATTAGACGAGCAGCCTGTCTGAACCTATATCTTATATTTGTTCTAGTCAGTTATCGCCATCTTGCAAACTTTTTCTGATTATGATGATATTTAGTTTGGTTAAACCACGACATGATGATGAGATTACATATAGAGTTCCAAACATATTGGGAAGTCTGTAAAATTGTGCACCGGACCATGCAGTTGGATTGCAGAGAAAGAATCAAAGAAGTTACCTGGTATTGTTCATCACCAGAGAATAACCGATGGAGTGTTGATGCTCGGGTGGGTAAAAACTAAGTCATACAGGTCAAACATTGATGAATGCAAATACCAGCAAAATATACTATATTGTGCAAAAAAACAAATATTAGTATACTCTACAAACTACAATTCATCAACACAAACACACAATAGGATATGGTTGCCGTAATGTCGGCTGTTCTCCATAAAAGAACAAAGTCTTCTGTTATTCAGTCCATTTAAAGTGGGCTGCCAGTTTTTGCTGCTTCAGTCTTGAAGACAATCACCTAGTGGCCTGTGGCCTATGTTGATGTTCCAGCTTCCAGGTAGCCTAAGTAAAATCAGCAGAACGTTAAAAACTTATATTCCAACAAAACATCCATGATATTTTTTGTAGATAGAACCAACAAAATTCAGTATCAATTATCATACCTTAGTTACCCAAGCATAAATCTCTTGGCAGGTAGCAACAACAGTCAGCTGTTATCAGCCTAAAGAAAGAAGAGTTTCTCTTAACTTGAAGCTCATAGAAGAGCTCATCTTAGAAGTCAGGAAACCAGTACAACTTCTCAAAGCTCGAACATAACCAAACCGAGCATATAAGTAAATTCAGGTTTGGGCACTAGGAAAACAACTGTATGGAAATCCTTTCCAAAGTTTTTAAGAATTTACATGCAGATTTTCGGTCCAGGTCCCAGACAGGAACCGAAAAGAACCTGGCTATCTTCTAGAATTTTATACAACTGCCAGTAGCCGATTGGAACAAGAAAAATTTCAACATTGTCATGATCAATACAGCTTCATTATGAACATATCAACAAAGGAGTATTATTCAAAGTATATGCCAACCACAGCAACTGAAATATCTGCAGATAACAAGTGACATCAGAGCATGTAAATCTTACGAATTTCTTTTGTCAGAAAAGGTGTGCAGTACATCCACAGTATAGGAAGTTGCACTATTTTCAGTGCTATTATTCCTATAGAAACAACAGAATTGGCTGTTGATTTAGGGTCTCATTTCCCAGAAACAGAAACACCATCATGATCCACAGAAGCAAATGATTCACAAAGCCAACAACAATTGCATCTTGGGTGCTGCGATTTATTGAGTAGGACAGAACCACATTGGAAACCCCAAGGAACTGCTCATTGGTCCGCTCCCAATCAAAAATGGATTGATTGTTCCATCTCTCATGTTGTACACCTGGGAACAAAATGAATAGCTGTCTGACTTCTTAGGGTTGAACTTAGGACAGAGGCTATCAAGAAAATAGATGTGGTCATCTTCAATCTCATACTGAGAGGTAGCAAAGGACTTGCTGCAGGATGAGCAGATGAAAATGGTCTCGCCATCCAAGCTCTTCATTTCTATCCATTTCCAAGGGTTTGAGTTGAAGTCCAATTCAAATACTCTCACTCCAACAAATCGGTCCCAGCTCCCTCTGAAGTATCTGACAAGTAGCAACAGCTTCCCAAGAGATTGCACGAGATTGTAAGTTTCCCGATCACCATATTCAGTTTTGGGCAGCTTCTCGATCAGACAACACTCGACAAGAGATATGACTGGAAAGACGCAATCATGTGCCTCAAGCTCAAAGGCAAAGAGATCTCCATTGCAGGTGTCTACCATGTAGAGCTTCCCCTGATAGAACTCAATGTCAATGTGACTCTTGATGCAGTTGCCCTCACATATGCACCATGACTGCGTTTCTGGAGTGCAGAAGGCAAGCTTGTATTCTCCCTTTCTCTGAGAGACTGCAGCGACAATGCAACTGGAGCCAAGATCTAGCTCAAAGGAAGAGCTCGATCCAGTGTTGGGCGGCGCGGACAGAACTGCCTTGTAGAGAGCCATTGCATATTCATCGGCATGGATGGTGCACACGACCTCGCCATTGCCATTGCTGATAGGCACAGACCTCTTGATGGCGCCACATGAATGGGTGGCGGTCGGGCTCGGTAGCGACACCTTCTCCCCGGAGAAAGGGTTCACCAAGACGCAGCCACCATCAGCGCCCACAGTGGGATAAAGCGGGATGCTCAGACGGAGCCAGGTGCAGACGAGCCAGTCCTCGAAGCAGCCGATGCACTGGCCGGGGAAGGCGTCGTCGAGCAGCGCGGCGAGAAGCCGGACACGGTGGCCGGTGGCCGTGGCGCCGTCGGAGAACACGCTGGCGAGCGCGAAGTTTGGGTACAGAAGCAGAGGGAGCGGCGGCACGAGGGGCGGGTGGTCCCGCACGGCAGCGCGCCACGAGCGGCACATGGAGCGGAGCGCGGCGCGGTCGGGGGAGGAGTGGAGCCTGCGGAGCACGGCACCGACGATCCCCGGTGGCAGGTCCGACCACGACGCCGGCGGCGGCGGCATCGACGGCCCTGCAAACGAACACGGACTTCTCAGAGGCATTCCACCGAACACCTTGCCCGCGAATAAACACAAATGCCAATCGATCCAAAACCACCGCGTGATTTACACGACGAGAGAAACGAGGATATCACCTGAGACAGCGCCCGTGCCGGTAGCCATCGCCGTACTCCGGGAAGACGCGCGAGCCCTACGCCTCCCTGCCCTTTTCCAGAAGCTTCTAGAACAGCGTGGGAGTAAGTGGTCAGGGGGAGGAGGGGAGTGAGATGGGTGGGTGAAATCACTGGAAACTTTGAGAAGATTTTGAGGACTCGAGGCGAAGGATTCCCAATTTATAGCAGTCCCGACCGTCAAGCGCGACCCGCGTAGTTGCCTGGTGCTTGAATTGGGAGTCCCTCGCTGCCACTTACATCTCGGGCCCACTTATAAACATAACTGGCAGGCTGGCCCACAAGTCAGTCACCCAGCGGACTCCAAACGGTTGGCTTGTCGCGCCTTTCTCGTCTGCCTCGGTTCCGTCTTGATATGGTAAGTCTTCGTAAAAGGATGAAAAAACTCTCTTTACAAATTTGGAGAACATCTCATCTCAGTTACTACACGCAAGAATCTCTTTTCTAGATAAATTTACTTAGTTATGTTGATTATAAGCCAAAATGGCTTATCAACGGCTAAAAAATAATTTATAGTTAAAACTTTTATTTATATATATATATATCCTTAGCGATTTAAAAACAAATACTGAAAAATAAACTACGATAAAAAAAACCCTGTAATCAACTCTAAAATTATGTTTTAAAATTTAAATTTATAATGTTGGATCTAGATATCAGAAAGCACAATAGAGCAGGTAAAATGGTATTTTGATACTCAACGGTTTATTCAGAAGGAAGGAGCCATGCCAGCACTCTAGATTGCCCAGTCCTCATAGTACGACAAAGTTGTCCTCACATAATTCAGCAATGAATGGCAAAAGGATAGTCACTACATATGAGCACAGTAGATATATTCGTCAATCCTCACCTTCCAATGGAAGGACTCAATAATCATCATTTGCTTCCTTTTCTTAAATAGTAATGCATGGTCCAAAGTTCCAACAGCGCATGTAAGACACAATGCCTAGCAAGTACACAAATCTTGTGTTGGTTATCAGTGTTATCAGTGTCAGAATTTATTCTAAATAGTAGAAAGTAAAATACACGTGATAAAAAGAGCATAATGTCTAAACTAAAAGATTAGGAATCGACTGATAAATCTTACAGAATCCATAGGAACTAAAATTGTAACATGCAGGGAAAAAAAATGATATCGTAATTCAGACTTTAATAGTGACAACATAATGTTCCATCACATTAAGTACCCCCTTGAAAATTTGTCTTGCTATTCATAATTTCATACTTCTGGGTACCTCACCCACAAAAAGATGGCAGAACAGTCTAGTGCCATAAATACAAAAGATAAATACCACAATCAGATTTGGCCCACGAGTTTGAAACCACAGAGACATCAGACATCACAACACACTTGTTTTCATTTCTCAAAGAGCAAAACGATGGTGCTCAATCCAAGCAGCATCAAGGTATCCTATACATTCATGATTCATTAGGATCAGAATTGATCTTGAGCAGTTCATTCAGAAGGAAAGAACCATGTTGGACTCATCAACCTGCCATCTGGTGCTCGAAAGTTGTCATCCGATATGTCTGCAGCGAATGGTGCCAGTGTACAATCTCTCATATTGTACACAAACTTGTCAAAAGGGGGGCCATTTTTTGCAGGGTAGAGGTAACCATCAATGAAGTAGACAAGATCATCTTCAATTCCATCATACTGACAGATAGGAAATGACATGCTACTACACGGGCTAATGAAGATGCAATCACCATCCAAGCTGTTGATCTCAGTGAATCTGAAAGGGTTTGTGCTTACGTCCATCAGAAATACGCTAGATCGTGACTGTTGTCGATATAAATCTAAGTCTAGTAAACTTGTATACCTAGATATTGTTTGTGTGTTGTCTCTCCTGAGGAAGATGGCTGTCAAACAAAAGGGTTTTTTTATATAGGTTTGGACCTTCTTCAGAGTAATAACCCTACGTCCTGTCGGCCTGAGGCTTGTTTTGACATATATGGAAAGAGTAGGGTTACAAGGATGTATGTGGTCCTAGTCTGACCTATTCACTAATGATGTTAGGAATTCTAATGAGAGAGTGGTCAGAAAATGGGTCAGTGCGTTATGGGTCTCGACGATCTAGAGGCTTGGTCAAGGGTAGCGGTTAAGCTCGAGATCGAAGGTTCAAGGTCAAGCTCAAACCATTTTCCTTTAGGTGTGACATTCTCGTCAATCAATAATTCAAGGGGGACCGTGATTAGGGACAAGAAGAGACTGCCGGTGTTGTGAGACCATGCTCTGACGATATAGCGATGAAATAAAAACAAGGTGTCATACCCTGAAATTACCTAAATTCATAAATTATTGGTTAAAGAATTTTTAGAAATTTAATTAAAATGCTCAAGAGGCTTGAAAATAAATTCACAATAGATCTTTACAGAAACTGGGCAAGATAAAATTTTTATTAAATATTTTGCTTAATCCTAAGTCTCGAGGATTTTTCTAGGAAGTTTTGGAGCAAGGGAAATATTTTTAATAAATGAAACATCATTTCAGTGATTATTTATAAAGGAAAATGTTTTAAAAATCCTTTCCTCTCCTGCGTGGCCCACTAGCCGCCGCTCGCCCCTCTCTCTCTCTCTTCCGTGCGCGCCCATGACGGCCTAGCCGGCCTGCGAGCCGCTCTCCTCTCTTCCTCGCTGACAAGTAGGCCCACCTATCAGTTTCATCTCCCTCCCGGAGTCGGAGTCCGTCAACGCTACGCCGCCGTCGTCCGCCACCAAATCCTATCCAATCCGTCGCTCGATTCCAAAATTGGTTGAGGGATTTGGAAACCCTCAATCTCCTCTTCCTTTTGCCCAACAAATTGCGTAATTTCTCGTCGTGTGGAGCTCGGACTCAAGTTTCCAAACTCGTCGGGAAACCCTGTTCCACCACCGCCATCCTCCCGTTGTCTCCGACCTGGACACGATCTCCTGGTGCTTCAAAAAGGATGCCTGAGCCCTTCTTGTCATCAATCTGCCGCTAATCGAAGAGGTCTCGAGCCCTAGCCGGGCCGCACCGCTTCGATCTCTGTCCGCCATCGCTGCCGTTTTGATATCTATCAACACCGAAGGCTGTTGTCGTCATCAACAGCACCGCCACGAAGGGGAGTACGCCGGCCGCCAATCTGCTGTCACCGAAACCCGTCGGAACCTATCTGCCATCGTCGACCCGAGGAGCTCTGCCACCAAATCTCGGCCATCGGTGGGTCCTGTCTCTGCCCGCCTTTGCGTCTGTGCTGGTGAGGATTGCGTCTTCTCCTCTCTCTCTCTCTCTCTCCTAGTGCTCTCGGATCACGCCGCCATCTACCATAAGATCACGTGTGTCGTCTCCCCATGCCGATGTGGCCGTTCGCGTCAGCAGCCATCTTAGCTCTCCCGTCCCATGTGGCGTCTATCTGGCAGCTTGCATGTCGTCGGGTGAGATCTCACCGCCGGATTTAATCTTGGCCTTTGGATCCTAGTCAATCTGGGTGAAACAAATCCTAGCCGTCGATTCCCGTAGACCGCCTATGTGCACCCGATCCACGGTGAACCGATCCATGCTGACGCAATAAATCTTTTTTTCTTTTTCAAAAATAATTCCTGATTGCATCATAATTCTTTTAATATTTTCCACATATGTTTTAAATCGAGTTAAACTTCAAAAATCATAACTAATTATTATGAACTTCGTTTGGGGTGATTCAACTTGCAAAATCCATCTAAAGTTGTGATCTACCTAATAAAAATGTTCCATGACCTGTCCATATGTTCTTATGTATTATTTTGTTCATTTTGTTTATTTTCCTTAACTTCCGACGTTCCCGAGGAGCCGTTTTACGTCGAGGAAGCTATGAGAGATAATCCAAAGTAGCAAGGCAGGTCACATGGGTCCAAAATCCCTTAAGCATGTTGATCCCATGTTTCTAAATTCTCGTTTTCATTCAACTATTGCATTTATTTTCAAATGTCATCGAGATGGTGAACCTATATTTCTTTATTATGGCCCTTTTGCTATTGATACCTTTACCTTGACAACTTTGGGATATAATTTGACTAGCCATAATCTTATATATTGATTTGGCTAGATTAATTAGTCTTTGCTTAGCGATGCGTAGAAACAATAGTTTCATTTCATGTGGGAAGACATATGTTTCAATTATAATTTCACTATGGATAATCATTTGTAGCTCACGATAGCTGGTCATGGTTGGTTAATTAATATTCCAACTAAAACTTGACTAATGGTGGGTTGTGAGCACATGGTTTTGCTGGTTATGCTCATGGCAATTAAGAACCGATTTGCGAGCTACTGATGTGAAGCATTCACCGTACTAACCATTAGCCAGAACGGGCAACGGCTTGACTTGTTGTATAGCATGATCTAATGTGGAACACCAGGCTATAAAGTGGTGGTGATAAGTCCACGAGGACGCTGAGTGAGTCTGTTCTAGGTATGGAAAGACTGGGATCTCAGTGGGTGAACCATGTTAGGTTGTTTATGCGATGGGTCTTGTCACAATTTCCCCCTTTGCCGAACCATGGTGGTATTTCGGGGCATGGAACCATGTGCAGAATTGTGTCTTGTGGGTAAATTTGTACATCTTTGATCAGAGTAAAACTATTCAAATAGCTATACCTGTGGTTATGGGTGAGCCCAACAATATTTTTCGTGATTAGTCCCACACTGCTTAAATAATGGTTAATCTGGAATGATCTGTTTAACATGAAATCTCCGGGTATGAAGAATCGGTCTGTTCAGTCGGGAAAAATTGTTCAGTGTTGTTTAATCCTGCTTAATTACTTAATTGTTTTACAGTTTCTTAAATGATTATTTAAATGCCATTTATGCAAAATAACCATATTATGCCTACCTTTGCTCTACCCTATGCATACTTATATTTTTGATGTGTGACCTGCAAAGTATTTTCATATACTAACCTTGCTATAATCAACACCATCAAAGGAAGAGTTCTATAGCGATGAACGCGATATGGAGGATTAAGTTGGTATCTACTTAAGATGTTTGTAGAGTGAAGCCGCTAAGCTAGACGCTTAATATTTTTCGGTTGCTATAGAGTTATTTTAGTTTGAGAGGTTCTATCCACCTCTGTAATAATTGCACTCGTTATTTAATATATAAGGTTGTGTACTCGGTTTATCAATTGTATCATTTATACACCCTGGTTGATTCCTGGATAAGGATTAGATACACATAAGCATTCTGAAATTTTAGATGGAAATTTTGGGCGTAACACAAAGCAAATCATTGAACAAATGACACTTGTAATCGCACTTCACCTACATTGAGAGAGAGGAGGAAAGAAGAGTAAAACAACATAACCATGCATCCATGGACGGGAGCTAGTCCCCCTTTTTTAACGTTGAATTACAACTATTTCTATTTTTTTCCCAAAAGCAGCATATACAATTCCTACCCAGCTATTTGTATCCTTAGCATTTGAGAGCAAGTTTTGATAAGCCCACCCCACCTTGTTTCGAGTGAAGAGATACGCACGGGCACCGGCAAGCAGGATATTTTTTTAGGGTTTCTTTAAAAGGTAGGATTGTTAAAATATAGAAATAGAAAAATTATAGAAATAGAATATCATGCTGATAGGAGTAGGGGTGGCTTGATCTTTCGGTGAGTTGAAGATAACTATGATTTGGGAGAAACGTTGATGACCCGACTATAACCGCACGAGACGTTGTGTTGTTGCGCCTTAGTGATCGATACACCTCTTCGAGGGTTGTTAATTGTGCCGGTGCAAATCAACCTTATTCCTACAAGCAAATCGAAGAAACGAGTAAGAACAAGATAAAAGCAATCTAATATTACAAATAAGAATTGAATACAAATGATAAGGTGGGGTTCCGTAATAGGAAAACGGTGATCTATCCGATCACGGCTTTACCCGGAAAAGTAGCAATGGCTAAACTTTAATCTAAACAAAACCCAATCTATTTGTGGCGGCTCTAAAGATATTAATAGGATGGGAGGACAACCACAGGGGTGTTGGGGTCATTCTCCAACCCTATGACGCGTCCCTAATGGACCCAACTTGATACATGGGCCTTCGGCCCAACAACGGTGTTGCAGCACCTTAAATAGGAAACTTCTCGTCACTAAAATAATGGTTGTGGACGATTCTGAGCAGATATGAGTATGAATTTGGATCCGTTGGAAAATAGACTTGATAAGCTTTCCGTGAAGTACTAGAACTCCCAAATCGGAGTTCGTATGAAGTCGTGGTGGCCATCACAAGTTGGCGCTGTCGTACAGTCCGATTCCAGCCTGCGCGAATCCCTTTCCTTGTTGATCTCCTCCCTTTCCTTGTTGACCTTCTCCATGCGTAGGTGTGGACGTATTGATGGTGTTGATGTCCTCATTACATGCTCATTGGAGTTTTATAGGATCTTGAAACATAGAAAAGTTTCAAAACTATCGTTTGGTTAACACACAGGAAAAACACAGGAACTTAAAGACTAGAAAGAACAAAACATGAGGTGGGACCTCGTGGTTATTTCCTCCAAAATTTCTCTAGGATAGTCCATTCCATATATAGAAATTTCAAAGAAACTAAATCAATTCTTTGTTTTAAAGGGCTCTTCTCAAGAGAGGCCTGGACTTAAGTCTTAACCTTACCACTCATTTTCCTTTTCTGATCGGATGCTACCAAGCCCATTCCTGCCTTTGCCAACGCCGACCTTTTGATCTCTCGAAGCAAAATAATTAATCCTAATTAATACTCTCTTTGTTTATACATATAAGCATTTTAAGAACAGTGCTAAGTCAAATATTTTTAACTTTACCTGTCAATAAAAAACATAAAGATTAATGTTGGTGGCCAAAATTGGCACAAGGCCAATCTGGCTGGGAAAACCGGTCTGACCGGTTTCCCAAACCGGCCTGGCTGGTTTAGCCCTATAACCGATCTGGCAATACAAACCAGCCTGACCTGTTTCCCAAACCGGCCTGATCGGTTTGGACTTAGTCCGAGTAGGATCAAGGAATCCATGTAGATCACGACTTGTAATTGAAATTCCTTGCAGGGGCAAGACCTCCCCACCCTATAAATATAAAGGGCCACGGCCGATTGAGTATCTATCCAATCGAACAATCAAAATTACATTTACTTTTTATTTCCTCCAAACCCTAGCTTTTCGAACCCCCTTTGCTTCCCCTTGTTCGTCTCCACGGCGATTTGGGACGTTCTGAGTGGCCAGCCGATCTCAGAACAACCCTAGGTGCATCATCCCTGACGGGGTCCCTCCCGGGGTGGTGGTTCTAGGTTTTCACGGCTAGCTTTAGGAAACCGGCCTGACCTGTTTCCCAAACCGGCCTGGCTGGTTTGCACAGGGGCTTCCCGTGAGGTGATTTTGACGACCGCGTGTTCTAGCGCAACTCGGTGTGTTGGCCCTAAACTGCGTCAAGACATTTTTGGCGACTCCTCTGGGGAAGAAAGATCTGGTTGCTAAAACCGTTCTATCAAACCCTAGCCAGATGGGATCTACCACGGAACTCGACAATAACAACATCATCACGGCTTCTATCGAAGAGATCAGTGAAGAGGAGCGTCAGAATTATTTGGTGGCAGAAGCTTATTTCAGATCTCAATTCTTGATAGGATTCAGGAAAGACCGCCAGGGCACAGTCACAAGAGTGCAAGATTTCGTGATGCTCGTGTTCAAGATGAGAGATAACAAGGTTGAGGTAATAAGCAATGTAAGCAATTCACCCCCGAACACATCTGTACCTAATGTCAAATCTAATACTGTTACTAAAGGTACGGATGAACTTGTTGCGACATTGATTGAACGAATAGAAAGATTAGAAAAAGGGAAATCTATTGAATCTAATGTTAATCTTGTTGATACTGAAACTTCCCATGTTAAACAACATGAGGTCATACAACCTAGTACATCGGCTACACCAGGTGCAATTCCTGAAAATCCACAGTATAGTACGCCGTTGAACTTTTTCAAGGTCAAACATCACCAGGTCAGCCACAACTGTCGAACACGGCAGAACCGGCCAGACCGGTTCATCAAACCGGTTAGGCTGGTTCTCTGCTGGTGGTGCCCGAACAGCCTGAACCACTTGCTACCATGCCTAGTTCGGCCGCGTATGGTCGTACTAATGAAATTGCTAATTTTGTGCCACCTTATACCACATTCGCGTACACTTCACCTTCTATTCCTAATGCAAATGCATCTTATGGGGGGATACCGAATGATGTATATGACAGCTATTTAAGACGTGCTCATGGTAATCATGCACCTCATGTAAATCAGAGAGTAAATACTATTGCTACAATGCCACAACAACCAAATAACTCTAGTTGGAACAATGAATTTTTTAAATTTAGGGAGGATTTGGCTAGTGTAATGAAAAACAAGCTTGGTGTGGATATTAGTAACTCTAAGTTGTATCAAAAACCATATGCTGCTAAGTTTGATTTTATTCCTTACCCTACTGGTTGGCGTGTTCCTGATTTTATTAAATTTAGTGGTAAAGATAATAGAACTACTTGGGAACATGTTAGTCAATACATTGCTCAACTAGGTGAAGTAAGTTCCATTGATGCGTTGAAAGTCCGTTTATTTTCTTTATCTTTGACTGGAACTGCTTTTGCTTGGTTTTCATCTTTGGCTCCTAATTCTATTTGTTCTTGGAATCAATTAGAACAAAAATTTCATGATCATTTCTATAGTGGGAGTCCCAAATTAAAATTGACAGATTTGACATCGGTTATGCAAGGTAGAGAAGAATCTGTTTCTGATTATATAAGATGATTCAAAGAAACCAAGAACCGTTGCTTTAATTTGTCAATTTCTGATATGGATCTTGCTGATATTTGTTTTAAGGGATTGAGACCTTCTATTAGGGATATAATAGAAGGTGGTGATTTTCTTTCGGTTGCTCAAGTGCAAATAAGAGCTTTAATTCAGGAAAACCGAATTAAGAAAGCAAAGGAAAGCTTTAAGCCTCATCGATCTAATGTTCATGTTGTTGAGTATGAATCTAATAGTTCAGACGATGAGGACAAAGATGTTTACGTTGCTGAATTTGTATGGCCTTCAAAAGCTAAAACATATTCTTGTTCATCACTTAAACCGGCTCATAAGGGTCGGCAAGAAGAAATACGATTTACTTTTGATGTTTCTAAATGTGATCGTATATTTGATGAATTGTTTAAAAACGGAAACATCAAAATATCTCATGCTATGCCTTTACCTGAGGAATTGAAGAAGCGTGCGTATTGTAAGTTTCATAGTTCTTTTTCGCATGCTACTAACGATTGCAATGTTTTCCGTCGACAGATTCAATCAGCTATTAATAAAGGACGATTGACTCTTCATGAGATGCAAGTGGACAAGACATCTTTCCCTGTCAACACCATAGATTTGCAGCAGCCCAAGGTACTGGTTCGGCCGCATCAAGCCAAAGCAACCAAAGGGAAGAATGTGGTCATTGGTGAAGCCAAGACCGAGAGCTTAAAAGACAAGAAAATGATGAGGGAAGTGGTGTATGAAAAAGCTCCTGATGGCAGAGAATCCTTTAAAATCACTGTGAAAGCTTCTGGACACGGGGGGCAAGGACCGTCTTCGCAAATCGAACAGAGACCGTTTGAGCCTACTATGCAGGACAAACCGGCCAGACCCATTTACGAACCCGGTCAGGCCGGTTTTAACCAGGGCCATCCCCGAATGCTGAAACCGAAGCGTCCAGAGATTGGCACATGGAAATTGAATTCGGCAAAAGATCAGGGGAGTGTTATGAAGCGGAAACCTACTTTTGATCAGCTTTTGTCTAAGTATGTCAATCAAAGGGCCGTTACATGTGATCGGCCGGTAAAAAAGAGAATAAGGTCACCAATGCGTCAAGCGAGACCCAATTGACCTCCAAGGGCAGCTATAAGACAGAAGAGTGAGGTTGTGACTTTGCATCCTCCCCAAAATCAATATCCTACCATGCCATGGGCTCCTTCAGCATCAAACTCGCAATATCCGACATTGGAATATAATGGGATGATGTGGATGTCTTGCTATCCTGTGCCATATCAATCTTTTCATCCATGATGGAAGAAACCAAGGAAATCAGCTCTTGACAGGATTTCACGCCCTACACATAACCATTTGGCACCTCGCCGATCAGGTTGGGATTAGCAGGTGAAACCAGTCAGACCGGTTTTGCCAAACCGGTCTGACCGGTTGGGGCAGAGACACAGATCATCTCCTCCAAAGCAAGTGTATCGGCCCAAGAAGAAAGAAAAGGAGGTGCAGAAGGTTAATGTTGATCCAGAGAGGACTACGGCCGATGATATTATGCAGATTGGAAGCATGTAGTCCCTAACAAGGATGATGGCAAAAGACCGATTGTCATTGGCGATTCAGTTGAGGCATTTGTTCAAAAGGCTCCTGCAACCAATGATCATGAAGCTAGCATCAGCGGTTCTACTTCTAAGTATTTCTTGCCAAGGTGGTGTCCTCCAAGCTTGACTCGCACTCAAAAGAGGAAATTACAGAGGCTTCGCTTTCAGGAGAAAAGGGAACAGGAGCTTGAGAAGCAGAGAGATGAGTACTTCAACAAATATAGGCCCATGATCCCGCAGAAGGAGTGGAAGATTAAGGTTGATGCTCACCCAACAACAGAACCAGTCAGACCGGATTCAGAACCGGTCAGACTGGTTTCTCCCAAGGTGGTCAGACCGGTTTCGATAGAAACAGCGATCGGTTTTGGTATTTCTACTCCAATGGTTTGTGAGGATAAGTTGTCATCGAAATCCCAGGAAAAGGACGATGAACAGCTTGTTGATTATGGTTCATCTCCTGAGTGCATGAATGTGGATATATGTGTGGTGCATCTCAGTTGTACTAGAGATGGCTTTGTTCCTACTGTCATAAAGTCGGTTGAGAATCGACTAAACCACTTCATGTAATTTAGATGTATTTAAATCTAGAGTGGTTGCAGCAGAGACTTGAGCACTATCGGGTGAATAAGAACGATATGTGCGAGGCCATTGAAAACTTTGATGATGTGAGTAAATTAGGACAAGGTTTTACATCGGCTGATCCTTTAGAGGAGGTTGATATTGGTGATGGTACTATACCAAGGCTGACGTTTGTAAACAAAAGTTTGAAAGTTGATTATAAAGCTAAATTAATCGAGCTGTTGAAAGAATATGTTGATTGTTTTGCATGGAAATATCATGAGATGCCTGGTTTAAGCCGCGAGTTAGTTGAGCATCGGCTACCAATTAAACCTGGTTTTAGGCCTAATAAACAGCCTACTAGACATTTTAATCCTATTATGTATGACCGAATTAAAGAAGAAATTAATCGGTTGTTGGAGGCGGGATTTATTAGGACTTGTTGATATGCTGAATGGGTTTCTAATATTGTACTTGTTGAAAAGAAAGGTTCGAGTAAGCTCAGAGTTTGTATTGATTTTAGAGATCTTAATAAAGCTACTCCTAAAGATGAATATCCTATGCCTATAGCCGATATGCTTATTAATGATGCATCTGGACATAATGTCATTAGCTTTCTTGATGGTAATACTGGTTATAATTAAATTTTTATGGCTGAAGAGGATATATCCAAAACGGCCTTTATATGTCCAGATTCTATTGGTTTATTTGAGTGGATATTCATGACTTTTGGTTTGAAAAATGCGGGTGCTACTTATCAAAGGGCTATGAATTTGATTTTTTATGACTTACTTGGTGTGATTGTGGAAATTTATATCGATGATATTGTTGTTAAATCGGCTGGTTTAAAACCACATTTAGCTAATTTGAAGCTTGCTTTTGAAAAGATGTGTCGATATGGTTTAAAAATGAATCCACTCAAATGTGCATTTGGTGTATCGGCTGGAAAGTTCTTAGGTTTCATTATTCATGAAAATGGCATAGAGATAGATCCTAAGAAAATTAAATCCATTAGAAGGATACGAGCTCCTACATGTAAGAAGGAGTTACAGAAATTCTTGGGCAAGGTAAATTACTTAAGGAGATTTATTTGTAACTTGTCCGAGAAGGTTATTTGATGTAATATGGTCGATATCTTCAAATATCGCCATTGGAACAAAAAGAGCAATGAATTATGTAACGAGCATTACCTTTAGATTTATTTTTGTTTTAACATGTTTTCTGGAACGCAAACTTTACCAGAAAACAGGTGGGCATATGTTGGTGGCCAAAATTGGCACAAGGCCAACCGGTTTTCCAAACCGGCCTAGCCGGTTTAGCTCTGTAGCCGATCTGGCAATACAAACCGGCTTGACCTATTTCCCAAACCGGCCTGACCAGTTTGGACCTAGTCCAAGTAGGATCAAGGAATCCATGTAGATCACAACTTGTAATTGAAATTCCTTGCAGGGATAAGACCTCCCCACCCTATAAATATAAAGGGCCACGACCGATTGAGTATCTATCCAATCGATCAATCAAAATTACCTTTACTTTTTATTTCCTCCAAACCCTAGCTTTTCCAACCCCCTTTGCTTCTCCTTCTTTGTCTCCATGGTGATTTGGGACGTTCTGAGTGGCCTGCTGATCTCAGAACAACCCTAGGCGCATCATCCCTGATGGGGTCCCTCTCGGGGTGGTGGTTCTAGGTTTTCACGGCCAGTTTTAGGAAATCGGCCTAACTTGTTTCCCAAACCGGCCTGGCTGGTTTGCGCAGGGGCTTCCCGTGAGGTGATTTCGACGACCGCGCGTTCTAGCACAACTTGGTGTGTTGGCCTTAAACTGCGTCAACAATTAATAACGTAAAAAATAATATTATGAGATTTATCATTAAATAAACTATGATAATATGTAACTCTTTTTATTTAAAATAATTTATTTTTATAGATAGTATTAGTTAAAGGAGCACATTAAAAACCATGCTAAAATCTAAAGTGCTTGTCCTCTCTCTGTCTCATATAATAATATTATAGAACAGAGTTAGTATTTTTGAACGGAGAGAGTATATAAAAAATATATAAGATGCGGTACTGGCAGTTAGTATTTCTGAACGGAGAGAGTATATAAAAGGTACATAAGATGCGGTACTGGCATATAGCCTCTGGCCCTCCAGTAGGACAAGTAGTAATCACTAATCAAACCCCCTCCACCTCTCTTCCCATCTCATACTCAAAACATAGAAGCAGGCTGTGATCGATGGACTGGCGGCGGGCCGGAAGCCCGACGTACGGCCGTCGCCGCTCGCCGGCGGCGGCGGGGATCTACTCGGCGCCGGCGTCCCCCGCCCACCCGGTCCTCGGTCCCACGGCGTCGCCCGTCCACCCGCTGGCCGCGCGGAACAAGGCCCGCGCCGCCGCGGCGCTGGCGCAGGCCATGGCGCGCCCGGCCTCGCGCGGCGCGAGCGAGGACGGCTTCGACGACGACGACGACGTCGGTGGCGGAGTGGACGCGGCCGCCGGCGCCACGAACGGCGGGAGGTACGAGGGCGGCCGGAGCCCGCTCAACGGCGGCGGCGCGTACGGCTACGGCGGCCGGAGCCCCATGAACGGCGGCGGCGTGAAGGACAAGTACTTCGGTTTCGCTTTGCCTAAGGTATTTTTCACAGCTACTCCTCGCTAATGCTACTAGCTGGCAATTACTGTTTCCATTACTTTCCTAGTAGGCTACTCAGGCTTAACTTAGCCAGTAGTAATTTAGAATTCTCTTAAACCTCGGTAATTTTTCATATCACTTAGCTTTTGAGATGTACCGTAGTACGCCTTCTTCGCGTGATGCATGCGTTGAGAATTATCTTTTTTTTTTCTGCTTGCCGTTTCATACTCTTCAATTAACTAGTACTCCTACTAGACAGTTTCTTTACAACCCATTTATCTACGAAATTTGTTTGCTAGCTAATTTACCTGAAAACAGCTTTGAGTACACTAGTGGTCTCCAAATCGTAGCTGTATGATAGCCCAAATAACGTTCACTAACAATCATTTAATATTTAAAACAGACCCTGTTTTTGAACTCATGATTTCTCTCCCGACCTCTGTAAAAAAATGAACCCATGATTCCTCTTCCTAACTTCAGTAAAAAAAATTCAATCAAGCTCTTCAAGATGGTTTAATTAATTAACTAGAGTGGTCAAGAGAGACGAAGGCCAATGCACGGTACGTGGAACCGGGAGTAGGAATAGCTTTAAGCTTAGGGAAGGGAAAAGTTAATTAGAGTGTGAATCCCGAGGCAGTCTGTTCCGTGGGCCCCACGTGCATGGGTGCGTGCATGGTCAACCCGGCCCATAAATGCGTTTCCCCTCTTCGATGCGTCGGTCGGTCGATCGATCGATCGAGCCGGACGCGGGTAGGTAGGCAGCGCACGTGCGGCGGACACCACGGCGATCCTGGCCGTCCGATCGGGATCCGGCGGCCGATCCAGCTCGCCAGAGGATACAAGAAGTCGGAGGCTCCGTTCGTTTGGATTATTAAGACACCGTTTCAATCAGCTAATGGTTTAAACTTATTTATTTTTTTAAATATATTTTTTAAACTACTAAACGATATGTTTTTTTATAAATATTTTATATATAGAAGTTTCTTTTAAAAAATTAAATAAATCTTTTTTTAAAGTTTATAATAATTAATACCTAATTAATCACGTGCTAATGACTTATCTCGTTCGCACGCGGTTAATAAACCTAAGCCATAAACGGTGCCTAAGGTAGGATTAATTAAGTTCTTAATATGGGATATTTAAAAATTAAAATTTTTTAATTTTTTTAAAAAACTTATATATAAAAAGTTTTTAAACAAATCACACCGTTAGTTGACTTAGAACGGTGCCTACAATAATTCGGGGAATTATCTAGCCCAAACTTCACAAAAGAACGGGCCTTGGTTTAACTTGGTTTGGTTATACCATGAGTGTTTCCTTTTATTTGATCTGGTTGCAACTTGCAGCTTTACTCCTAATTAATCAAGCTGCTTAGGTTTAACGTTGGTCGGGGGTGTAATTAAGTCGGCTGATCGATAGGCGAATCCGTCTATAGATGTATTTGTTGGTCAGCATATTTAGGGTCCATTTGTCTTACGAGCTCAATCAACCATACAATAAAAACTAACAGTTCCAATAAACTAGTCGCCTATCTTGTTTGTTGCGAAAAGAAAAATGGTACTGCCAAATGTTCAGTTAACAAAATAAACACAACACAAAAAACAAAAACAAAAACCATGCCAATAAGGTTGGCATCTTGCAAAAGAACCAAACACAATTACCTTGCATCCTTAATTACAATGCAGCGAGACGTTACATATACACTTACCTAATTCAGAAGTAGGTCTTTCTCTGTTCATAAATATAAAAGATTTTAGTTCTTCCTATTTATCCATAAATATATGGAATTTGGGGTATTAGTTATCCCTCAATCATCTTCCATTTAAATTTTTTCCTCTTACACTCCAACCATCCTCTCACTTACATCCACTTATCTAATAGAGAGATCTTAATCTTTTATCTTCATCCTCAATCTCTACAAAAGAGACTAAATCCTTTATATTTATGGGCAAAATGAGCATATATGTGCTACAGTAACGTTTTGGGGAAATATAACTTTACTTGTTTTTCGTTGACAAAAGAAGTTGCATAGTTATCTCACAAAAATTGCATTGGTTGTAGCTTTGTTAGACAGAGACCGAATTTTTCCATTATCTTAAAAACAAAATCTCACAAAAATTGCATACATCTTCTCCTCTCTCTCACTAATGGGTAAAAGTTGTATATTTCTTTGGGAGGAAGCCCTAACTGGACCCAACTTTTTAGCTAGGCCGTTGTGGCCATGTTGCTCTTCCCTGCTACCTCTGTCTAAAAAAAATCAACTTTTAGCATCGCTAGGAGAAGTTAAGAAAGAGAAGAAATAAGGAAAAATGTCCCTCATTAATTGGTGAATATGTAGATAAGATGTATTGAAGGGATAAATTGTAGATAAAAAGATAAAAATTGATTTATTTTAGAGCAAAATTTAAACTCTAAAAATTAATTTATTTTGAGACGGGAAGAGAGTACATCGCAACAATTGTCTATTACATAACTCTGGAGCCCAAAGAAAAACAAAATCTGTGACATTAAAGCAGGGAGGTGAGGTGACTAGGCTCTTGCTAGCAATTTCTTAAAATAAATATTCTCTGATTTTATTATTATTAAAAAATTTTACGAGAATGATTTGTATTAATAATAACAGTATAAGCTTAAAGGATCAAAACTTATAAATTATACAAACTCCAGATTTCAAAAACCATATACATCATTTTAGTTTGGCCATCCGTTTGCATCGACAGAGCTATCATGATTATTGGCCTTCATGAAGTTCGTTACATCCTTATTTGAAACAGTGCGCTCTCCCCTCTTCGCTGCGAGCCAGGCTGCCACTATGTTAGTTAGCTTTTTCCCCAAATTTGTATTTAGAAGCCCTTGCAGAAATTTTTTTTGCATTTATAGAAGTGAAAAAGTTTGAAAACTTCATCCGGAAAATAAGAAAAGAGAGGGAAAATTCAGAAATAGGAAAATAATGCTTTGGAAAGGAAGTCATTTTGCGTGTGCGTCAAGATATTTTACGAGTTGCTTTGCACATTGAAGCCAAGTCTACCCCTCGACGTGTCAAACCAAAATAAAAAGAGTGAGAGACAATCGAAATGTAGGCCCTGTTTCTTGCATAACTAAACTACCGAACCAGCCTTAATGGCCCAATGACATGTGAGCCAGCCTGGGTGTGACCGACGTGTTCAGTAGCACGAGCGCGTTTCCACGTTACGTTTAGATCCTGTTTCGCACTACAGTGCCTAAACTTTTTCTTATTTTGCTCTTTTGTTATTTGAAAGTAGTATCACATCTAGGTCCCTGAAAACTTTGGGGACTTCATGAAGCAAAAATTTTGGGTCATGTAAAGTGAGTTCTATTGTGCTGGTTTATCAAATGCATACACTATTTTGACTATATAAGTTGTGATTATGGTTTTAGAAGACGCTAGGTGTGTGCTAGTCGGGCAGTTGGGTGGCGCCTAGCGGGCGCCTAGGTAAGACCATCAAATCAAATTAAGAAATTAGAAAGCATATTGTATAAAAAAAGACTTTATAACACTTAAATAGTAACAAAACACTACCCAAAATAGTTTCGCCACCTAATGTATCATCTAATGTCTAATCGCGGTAGCTACCCAGTGCCTAGCTCTGACTTTTAGGGCATTGGTGTGCATTTAGTTTTACCTTTCTTGCATTATAGGCTTGTAGCAATAGATGCTGACGTTGTCGTCGAATATAAGGGCAATATTCGTTCAAAAAATAATTCTTTATGAATATAAGGGCAATATATTCATTTCATATTTTGTGAGGGTCTAAATTTCATCTTTTGCAATTGAAACGGTCATCCTGATCATCGCCCCATATATACCCCATGTGGTAAGATTAAAAGTCAATTCTCGTTCCTCTAAAGAAATTTATCAAGTTTAAACAGGTCAAAAATGACACCTAGCTACAAAACGTTCTTGGATAGAAACAACCAAGACCACACTAATCCGGGATGATTTAACTTGTCTTTCATTCTAACTCCTCTCGGTTGTCTTTTGCTCCTCTTTTGAGTATGATTGTTTTTTGAGATATTGCAGGATAGAATTTCCCAAGTTGAAATAATTTATCTCATCTTTCAGAAGTAAATTACTCAATCCTCAAATATTTGTCATCTTATATTCCATATTATCAAAGTGTGTTGCATCCTAAGTAAATCATGATCTAACAATTAAAAATTTATTGATGGTCAAAGTTAAAATTGTAGGCAATAGTGATATTTGTTTGAAATTAGGTGTGGAAACAAGCTGAGCCGCTCGGCTTGTGAAGGCTCGAAAGAAAATAGGCTTGGCTAGGGAAACAAGTTAAAACACGAGCTTGGCTCCGCTCGTTCCTGGCTCGAGCTGGCTTCCGAGCCTTCTAACAAAGCACCTCTTTGTATATAACTTGAAAAAAAAATCAAAATATCGAGAAACACAGTAAAACAAGTTCATACATCTAATTCTGCATAATCCACATAAATAAGAATTTCATTAGATAATAAAACAATACAATATAGCCACACATATATACGATAGCTTGAACTCACGAGCCAAACGAACGGCTCACAGGCCAGTTTAGGCTTGGCTCATTTTAGAAACGAGCTAAAAATGAAGCTCGGGCTTGGCAAGCAAGCCGCCACACGAGCTTGAGCCAAGCCCAAGCCAAGCTCATGAGTCTAAGGTTTTTGTCCAACCCTATTAGAAACCTAAGACAGTACTAGAGTAACATCAGAATTTAAACCACACAAGGAAATGTAAAATCCAGCCAAACTTGAAGTAAAAGAAAAACAAAATAATGGGATTAGGCTGAAAATGGGCGCCCACCTTCCTCTTCCGTCCCTTTCTCCCCGCAGAGCCTTCCTCGAAACGCCAAAATTCCGAACTCCCACTTTCTAATTCACGAGACAGCGAGAGAGGCGACAGACAAAGTCAAACCGAAGGTCAAAGCGGCAGCCGAGGCAGCGCGTGCGCGTCGTCCTCCACCTCCACCGATGCCAATGGATGCCGCCGCCGCCGCCCCACGCGGCGGCAAAGGGCGACGGCCGGCCCGCGAGGCGATGGCGCGCATGGAGGAGGTCATGCTCGCCCACGCCGGCGCCGCCGGCGAGTTCAGCATCATCCTCGACGCCCCTCTCCCTTCCCTCCAGCAGTACCGCCGCAACCCCACGCCGGAGGGCGCGGGATCGTCGCCCATGCGCCGTGGCGTGGTGGCTCAGGCGGGAGCTGGGGGAAGAAGGGACGAGGTCCCCGCGCGGCTGCGGCGCGAGGGGAGCGGGCAGGACGTCGTCGTGGGCGGCGACATGGACGCTGCGCGCTCCCTCCGTGGGGCGCCCGCGGGGGGAGCGCGACGACGGGCGGGTGGAGCTGACGTCGGCGGAGCACGCGCGGATAGGTACCCTTTCCGGGAGGAGGAAGAGGTGGTGGAGGCGCCGGTGCGGTTGGTGGGTTCGCGGGGCACGCGGAGGGAGGGCGGCCGTGGCGACGCTCTGCCGGTTAGGTCCGCTGAGGGGAAACCGGCGGCGGAAGCGGTGGTGGTAGAGGAGGAGACGGCGCTGCAGCTGCTGGCGCGCGGCGGGCGCTCGAACGCCACGAGGCGCGTGGAGGAGGAGCTGCGAGCGGTGGAGACCGTGGCGGCGAGGCCGCGGAGCCGGCGATCGGGACGGGAACGCTCTGGGGACGCCGGTGCGAAGGCCGTCGAGCCCGAGAAGACAGCGGAGGTCGAGCCGGAGATCGTTGGGCGGTGGAGCAGGCCAGAACGTGAGGACTGCGGCGAGGAGGCGGTGGTTTCGCGAAAGCCGTTGGCAGCAGCGCCGGTGGTAGAGGAGGAGACGGTCCTGCAGCTGCTGGCGCGTGGCGTGCGGAGTTCGAGCGCGACGAGGCGAGTGGAAGAGCCGCAGGTGGTGGAGGCTGTGGTGGCGAGGCCGACGAGCCGGCCATCGAGACGGGAAGGCACCGGGGACGCCGGTGTAAAGGCCGGTGTGCCTGAGGAGGCGGCAAAGGTGGAGCCGGAGATAGTTGGGCGGTGGAGCAACCGAGGAAGCGAGGATGGCGGCGAGGAGGCAGTGATTTTGCCGAAGCCGTTGGCGGCAGTTGTCGTCGGAGCACGGAGCAGGAGCAACTCACCGGCGATAAGTAAAGTCAACGATAATATCTTTCTTTTGTTGGTTGAAGCAATTTTTTTGAAATAACCAGAATTCATTTTCAAGAAATCTGTTCATCAGTTGTGCTAGTTGTAGATTTGTGGTCTCTGTTTGATACTCTGTAGGGTCTGAAGAAAGAAGATTACAAAATATCTCTAGTTTTGAAATGAAACTGATAATAAGTACATTTGGTATTGGGATCATGCAGTTGTTGAAGCATCTTGAATTGCTCTGGGTTTCAGGCTGTCTGGTTGGACAAATTGCATGGGAAATTAATTGGTGGGGGGTGAGGGTTTGCTTTGCAGTTAGGCCGTTGTTGATGCATCGTTTTGCTTACTTATAACATGACCTAGGTTTAGTAAGTCGTTTTCATGCTTGTGCTACATTCGATGCTTCTTGCTGATGCAATTTAACCTTGTGGTGCTTCTGCTTTATGCTAAACAATTGAAAAGAAAAATGTATAGTGTAATTGGTCCGGTTTTCAGTTGTCTGACAAATGTATTGCTGCTTCTACAAGATAAGATGGCTGTTGCTCATTTATATCTTGTTTCTTTCTTGAAAGAAAAACAAAATTTCAATTTAGCAATTGAAGCTACCATAAAGTTTTTAAATAGGAGTAATATATTTTCAGTTTTCATTTCTTGAAGGTGAGGCTTATTTTATTTGTGCTTGTTTACCTAGTTAGGTCGGAATGGTTTGGACACTGGTGCAGCGAATCGCCCACCATCAACAGGAAGGTCAACTTTTGCACCACCTGTTGGGGTTAATATCAGACCTCTACAAGCTGTGGAAATGCCAAATGGGATACCTTGGGACAGAAGGTGAGTTAATATATTTTTTATGAGATAATTTGGTTTTCTTAGCCAAGAGTGTTGTACTGCCAACACCACTTTTCATTTCTCAAAACATCGGTGTCATTATCATTCTATTAGCCTTTGCTGCCTAATGCATTTTGTTTAATATTGTGCAAGTTGGTATGCTTTAGTCTGTAACCCACTTAATAGTTGGCACTCTTGGTTTTAGTTACATGTTGAAATTTACATACAAGCATGCACTTCATGTGACCTGTAGACATTTTAAATGGTTTATGAAAATTATGTGGAAGGTATGATATACAAGTGTACAACTGTAGTGGCACTGTGGATGGCAATTCTAGACTGATGTAGTAATAAGAATAATTTAATTAATGTTGGAATGAACTTCCCTTTGGCTTTCCATAATATCTTTAATGTTGAATGAGATTCCAGAACATCTAACAAATTTATCAGGGTATGAAACATAAACTAGGTAGCATTCCAATCAGTATAAACATGATTTTGACTTCTGATGCATTCAGAAAGGTCCGACTATTTGTGGTTTTCAAATTGCAGTGACCTGTGGTACCAAGATGTCTGTTACATGATAAAACAATACGAACTAAAGTTGATTTGTACTTTACTGGGGTTTACTTTTCTTTTCTATTGTGCTATGTAGTTACTTGTTGATTTTCATACATTGTACAACAAGGTAAAATGTTGGTATCTACAAAAATGCTGCCTGATTGCTGAATGGAATTAATTTCCAGTACATGCATACTGTGAGCATTGACCTTGCATTGCACTAGTCATTAGCAATTCAGCACAGTCTCTCTTGAGTCTTACCAATAGGCCCCACCCACATTACTCTACTTACTGACTCCGTTAATTAAATATCTTTGAGATTTGTTATTTACATTTTTTGAGAAATTACTAATCATTTGATGTGTTTATGTAAGAACAACTATCACTACAGTTGATATCCGACACAGCATTTCTTTGATTTCTCTCCATACAAGAAACTAAAGTTACTTCCATCTCCCTTCAAGACTGAAAAAATTTAGTCCTGTAATTCTGTAAAGTTTTTCATATAAAATAACTACATGACTCTGCGATTGAAGTTCTTGTATTTGTTAATTATGATTGTTTAGGGCAATCTATCCAGATTCCACTTTTGCGCAGTCGACGCGATCACGAGACTCCCATGACAGTTCAACAATAACAGAAGAGGTCTGTCCTCAATTTTATTGATTTTCCCAGAATATTACGACGTTGCACAGGGTTTTTTCTGCAGAATTTGTGAAATCCTATAAAGTTTTCATCAATAATATTCTGATTACAGCTTCATTTACTTTTCAGCTTGAGATGCTAAAAGATGAAAATGTAAACCTTTTGGAGAAGGTGTGTTACAGTTTCATGCATATACTGTGTATTTGTGTTTAGTTCTATGAAAATAGTTAAGGGGTAGTATCTTCTTTTCTTATGGAACTCGTGATGATGCATATCTGTTTTTCAAATTCAGCTTGGACTAGCTGAAGAGAGATTTAGACAATCTGAAGCCCGGACAAGGGAGCTTGAGAAACAGGTATCTTTCTGTTTTTTGTAATTTTTTCATAGATTTTGAGAATTGCATTTGATATATTTGCTACTTCTGTACATATTATATAGTGTTAATGCTAACAAGAGTAGTGTTTCTCATCATTAAGTGATGTATGCCAGCATCAAAGTTCATCCAGTTTGGGTTTAGTTTTATCTGGTTTGAGCTTACTCTGAACTTGACACTTACTTTCAAAAGGGCTCTTTTAGTTGTATAATTGGTTATTCTTGTCATATGACTTTAAGGTTGAATAAGAAGTAATATGACCATTGCTATAGGATAATATCTTTGAATGGAGAAATCTAGTTCTATTTTTTACAGAAGAAATCTATGTGTAGTTGCTTTTATATATCATCTAGAAATGCTAATTCTTATGAGTTTGTTTTAAAAATGTTGTCATGAAGAGAACACATATCTACCTCAGATCTTCTCTGCCTTCATTACTTTCAGGTTGCTAATCTTGGTGATGGGTTATCTATGGAAGTTAAGCTTATGAAAAGGTAATCTTAAGAACATTTGGGGTCCTCTTGAATGTTATTTTACTATCACATCATTAATGATTTTCTGACATAAATGCAGGAGGGAGGAGATGCTCGTAAGAAAGGAGGTATAATTTTAATCTTGTGTGGGCATATACTATATTGTACCAATATAATTTTATTTTATAAAAATATGTAAAATTGGTTAAATAATATTGGCATCCATAATGCAACTCGAGTGAATGATATGTTACACCTGCTGGGTGTAATGGATGAGCACGATAATGATAAATATGTTTTCTTGGAAAAAAACAGCAAGAAATAAGAAAAGCACTTATATCCAAGAATGATAAAAGCGAGGAAATTGCTGCTCTTCAAAAACAGCTACAGGTAACACAGCAGCCTATGAAAATGTTTACTATGACAACCATCCTTGTGCATAATTGTTATTTTCTACTCTAGTCTGCAAGAGAAAAGGAGGCTGCTGCTGTTCAGAAACTCAAAGAAGCAGAGTCTGAAACAAAATCTTTACGCACAATGACACACAGGATGATCTTGAGCAAGGAAGAAATGGTAACTTATTTTTTCCTTTTCTTCTGAAGATGGCAACCAAACAGAGAGGTCCATTTACCTGTGAAAAATGTTCATTTTAAGCAATTTTGTACAGGAAGAAGTTGTTATGAAGAGGTGCTGGCTTGCTCGTTATTGGGGCTTGGCTGTTCAATATGGTAATTTATTTCTTGCGCATTGCAGAATCTTTCTTTGTAATGTTCATATAAAAAACGAGAGCTTCTGTTTATGTGTAAAATGCTTAAGACTGAATGCCTTGTGGGGGAACTCGTAAATCAGACTTTATAATACAAGCCTTTATTGTGCTGACTCCCGTATGCTCTATTTTCTGAGTCTTGCTGCTGTTCTAAAGCCGATTCTTTCATTTCTCCAGGCATCTATCCTGATATCTCCATGTCAAAACATGAATACTGGTCTTCATTTGCTCCTCTTCCATTTGAGTATGTAACAGCTGCTGGACAGAGAGCTAAGGATGGATCTCTTCGTAGTGGTGTGCCATCAACCTTTTTACTGTTAAAATAATAGCTTTAAATATTTCACTAATTGATTCTTGTTATATCCTGAAACAGGAGGTGATGGTTTGGACGATACAGAAAGGTTTGTTCATGAGTTGACAGTAACAGCTGGAGAAGGCAACATAGAAACGATGCTTTCTGTTGATAAAGGGCTTCAAGAACTGGCTTTCTTGAAGGTTTTAATATTTTTCCTTTGGCTTTCATTCTCATATATTTATGTAACAAATCTTCAAGAGTTATCAGTTCAGCAACCCTGGTACTGAAGAAGATTTACTGGATCAAAATCTGCACTTTTAGTGTTGGTCTAACACAACCATTACCTAATTCTTTTGAAGGTTGAGGATGCTGTTCTTATGGCTCTTGCCCATCATCATTGTCCTAATGTTGCTGAACTAGCAGACCCAGGTATCTTGCCATATTTTTTCCTGGTTATTTGATTAGTAGCTAAAATTATTAAGATTAGGATTACATTTTTTAGCAACTATATTGTTGATATGACCTTAAATTATTATGTGTTGATCGATCATAATTTCTTCCTTGCATATCAGAGAGGCTTACGTATGTTTATGTTTCTGTGTTTATCATTTACAGATATTAAATCATCTGGTGATGAAAAGTTCACTGAAGCATTTGGTACAGCCTCAATTCCTTTATTATCTGCGATATAAAATCTTATTAACTATGCGAGAAAGCTATTCTTTTGGCACTAAGTAGCACTGGCACAGTAGGCAGTAGCACTATGACATCTTATCCTGTTCTGTGGGGAACCCTGCATATTCTGAACAGTACTTCAATCTTGTTGTGCAGATCTCAGCAAGGAGGAAGAGGAAGATGTATTGTTCAAGCAGGTACCTACATTTGGTTCCCATTGCTTTGTATGCTTCCATTCATATGCTCCTGTATTGTTTTGCATGTCTAGCAAGATTCTTTCAGGTATTAGTTCTTGATTATTTACATAAAGGTATATGAAAGTTGGAATGGGAAACACAAACCATGCAGTCATTCGATTCTGTATAAATCTCAATTGCAATTATATCTGTAGGAAGGAATTACCAACTACAACATTGTGCAGACCGTTGGTTACAGCACTTTATAGGGATAACTGACATGAGAAGGAATTTGTACATATTAATTATTGAACATAACTCTGTTATGTGCCAGTGCAACTATGCAACTGACCATTTATTTTGGTATTGCGCAGGCTTGGCTCATATATTTCTGGAGAAGGGCTAAAACCCATAACGTGGAAGAAGATATTGCTGAGGAGCGGTTACAGATGTGGATTGATCGACATGGACAGCAGCCCACCTCACATGATGCTGTAGATGGTGTGTGCTTGGCGACCTATACACTGCTTACTCATAGGCTATTTCTGCTTGATTTCATTTGCTAAGAAAATATGAAATAATTCTGCTCCAAAAGTTCAATACCTGAAATCAAATAGCATTGCATAATGAAGCCATAATATTTAATATATATAATTTAGTGTGTCTTTGAAGTGCCAGATACCATTATTTTAAATTACAATTCAAACTTGCTTTGCGGCAAGTTAAAAGGCATGCACACTACATCAGAGTGCACCTTTAGAATATCTTATTTAAAATAAACTTCCTTGGTGAAATGTAGGCTTTTAACAATGATTTTCCTATTCAAGATCTTGTTTGCATATATCTCTTCACTTCTTCAATAATCAGTACGGCATCTTTTGATGATTTACATGCACTCTAGACTGGTATTATATTGCTATCCTGAGCTGGAAATTTGAAAGTTGCCTCATTTTTCATGAAAATTAATGCAGAAACTTTTTTTTTTGGCATCTACATTCTGCCTTGCCGACTATGACTCTTAAGACACATTTTATCACAGTTGATCAAGGTATACGCGAGCTGAGGAGGCTGGGAATCGAACAACTATTATGGGAACTTTCCCGCCGAGAGGTGCATTCTTCCAAAGAGGAGCTGAACAGTACCAAAGAAGAGCTGATCAAGAAAATCACCAAAGAGGAGGAGGTGAACACCACCCGAGAGGAGTCATCCGATGTCGAGGATCTGACCTGACCTAGCAGCCTCAACAAGCTTGCAGTGGGTTCAGCTATCCCCTCTGTAGTATACATCAACTGTAGAACACTACAAAGATGTTTCTTGTTACTGTTTTTGAGTTTTGTTACAACATAATAGATTGATTTCTTTTGTGTACTGATAGACTTGCATCCCCAACAGGCAATAGTGTTGTTTGTTACGGCATCTTTGAAATGATGCATATTAAAATCAATTGTGTACTTTCCATAGGCCTAACATAGCTGTGCTTGCTATTGTTGTGTTTGACAATCAAGGGAGCCCGTTTGCTGTCCCATTTCAATCCAGCCGAATTAGCAGTAACCTAAGTGCTCCGATCCTGTCTCTAGTCTCAACTTTCGGCTGGAAATTTTAATCTGATTAGTCCCATACGTGCCATGCATGTTACTAACATGTTATGGAAATGTGTTACTAACATGTTTCTAAAATTTGGATCAACATTGTCTCGAGATCTGTACTGTTGCATATATGTCTCCTTTTGGGGATTTGCAGATCTGTGCTGTTGCATATATGTCTCCTTTTGGGGATTTGCCAATATTTTTATTATTTTTTTATAAGGAATTGTTTATGTGTTTGGTTGCAGCATGAATGAATTCATAATAATTAAATCAATCTGCTGTTTTGAAAATGTTTTAGCTATTTTTTTTCATTCTTAACTCTGACAAACTTCAAATTTGAGAGATCTTGTGAAATCTCTTCCATATTCAGCTGAGCGTTGGATCTCGCGATGGCATCATGAAGCGCCTTTTGGTCGTGCCACTGATACGTGGGCCCCTGATAAAAGCTAGGGCCCACAGGCCAGTGGCACGCCTGCCGCTGGATTGGGCTCCTTGTCGTATAGGGTCACGTGCATGTATGGCTGACGAACAATGTGCGCGCATGGGTGCACGGCCTTCCGGTTGATGACGTGGCGGGTACGTGATGATGACTCGCATGCGACTGGGACCACTAGATCTTGATCCAACGGCCATGAGTGCGCCCCTGGAGGCAGCAGCCACGGGCTTTCAGATGATGAATGGACCGGCGTCATTTGTCCACTGTCTGGAAAACTATAATATTTTTTTTACGAAACGCAGTACGAACAGTAGCACTTATAAATACACTCATCTCTACAAATGTACACACATACACACCCTATTTCTATGAGCATATTTAAGACTGAACCGATATATCTTAAGATTAATAAAGTTATCAGAGACATCTCGCTATCATTATGTATATCGTCTATCATTAAAATAATAATTTGGCGTAAATACGAGCATCCAGCTAAGTCTAGGACTTGAATCCATACGTGTAAGTTCCACCACATGAAATCTAACCAACTAAAGTACCCTCGGTTCGGAAACTAGAACAAGAAATAAGAAGCAGACCATTTATATTCTAGAATTTGTTACATAAATTTAATTGATACACTATAAAATTCATATGTTTCGAAGGCGTTTCGAGGGCGTAAATCGTGGATTTTGAGAAGCTGTCCTGCAATCATCTTCCATCTTGACATATTGTTTGTCGCTGCTGGAGATACTGAGATAGGAGGTAGCACTTGAGCTAGGCTGATGCAATGCATGCTTTGGTTGCATGCAGGAAACAGAATCATGGCCTCTACCGTGCACACTCACATGCAGCCAGCAGCAGCACTGCAGCTAGGGTTGGATTATTTGGTCCAAAACCCAGGGAAAAGTTGGCATGTAGTACCTGCTAATCCCACACCCCTCCCCCCCCTCCTCTCTCTCTCTCTCACACTCACACACACTCACTAAAACACACACAAAGTGAGTACAGTGCACTACAGCGGCTGCACATACTGGTGGTAGAGTGCCTGCCAAGGGGGCCCACCGGGCAGTGGCTAGTGGGACCCACTAGGGTTAGCAAACCAAACAAGAAGAAGATGGGTAAAATTGAAGAATGGTGGGGTGAACTAAGGTATAGCTGGTCTGCAGGCAAATCATTACATCCACCCAAGGTGCGTGCCGCTGCGGACCACAACACCACCTTGGTTTGTTTCTTTTTGTGCAGGGGTTTGTCAAAGGTTCGGCTACTTCTCCTGCTAGGATCTATAGCTTTTTCTTGGATTAATTTATGTTTTTTATGGGTCAAAATACTAACAGAAGATTATGTTGTTCCTTTTTTCCAAATAAAAATATATGGACGGTTAGGAGCGCAACAACCGTATGACTTAAACAAGAGAACAATAGAACGCATCGACATCTGCTGGTCATCACGTTGTCCTAATGAAACCGGTGTTTTAAAGTATTTTTTTTTGTTTATATCTTGTTTTGATATATATAAAACCAGGCAAATTAAACTAAACCCAAATATCTTGATAATTTAAGCTGGTCGCACTCGCATATACATAACTTAGAATCATTCAACCATAGTAAGTAAAAGTTAGCTAAAAGTACACATGAAGCTCAACAGAAACATACGATAGCATGTGACATGTATAACAAAAATATCCCTTGAAGTGAGAAACACATTGGGGCCCCACGCTTCAGTCCAGCCCACCACACACAAGGCAGGTCGGTCGCCAAGTCAGCAATGCAGTGGATGCAGCACGCCAATGCAGCCTTTCCATGGGTCCTGATGAGGCAGGATTGAATCAGTATCATTTCATAGCCGGCCTGACAAAATAAAATCACATGGGATGTCATGGGAGGCATAAACACAAAAGGCAGTAGAAAGATAGCCGAATGGACGAACGGATGGATGCATGCACATAAAATTGAATCACCTTTTGGCCCAATTGCGCCAGTCATCGAGCCCACCACGGTTTAAATTACTACTGATTTATTGTACGATTTATCAGAGTATGGAGTAATTCTTTCTTTTTGGCACTGTTTACTCCGTGGAAACTCTTTTTGTATCTCAGTGAGTATTAATTGAGTCTTTCTTAGTATTTAATTTGTGTGAAGTAGGTTTTCTCTCGAGAGAATTGTTATGGAATCGATGTGGAATTCCTGTGATAGTGTAGAAGTCTTATAGGGTTGATATTTATATGAAATTAATGTAGTATTTGAGACCTAGAGGGAAAAAAAACACATTTGGGGTTAAAAAGATCACCTTTACAGTTGTCTCTACTGTTAGTATTATGCTACTAGTATTATCATCAATGAAATGATCTTAACTGTTTATTTATAGGTTCTACTACCAGTACAAAAAATATTCTACTATCACTAATTAAAGTTTTAGTATAAATAAATACGACCCGTTGGATTAGAAAAGATGAACAGTATATTAATTTGTTCTACTAGTAGAGACCACCATAAAACACTTAAAAAACACCGTAAAACACTTAAAAAACAGAAGAATGCGGAGGAACGAAATGGCATGATTGGTATGCATAGGCGGTAAACAATAAAACTAAACTGATGAAACACTTACCACTTAACGGTTGATGTGCAAATCTCCAGTGGTTGAATGGGTTCAAATGTCTAGTACTCTTAAGTCGGACTGTGCAAAGTAATCAATCTTCGTACCAAGACAAAGTCAATAATGTGGCGTTCAAACTGCTTGAATTGCAGGGGAAGATTGATGTTTTACGAACGTCTCTACTAGTAGTAGAATCAATTTGGATCGATTATCTTTTCTAATCCAATGGATCATATTTAGTTATACCACCACCTCATCTACTGATAGTAGAATAACTTTTTTCTACTGGTAGTAGATGAAAGATCTACGCCCTATTCGCTTCTGCTTCTAGCTTCTCGCTTATCTTTTGGTTTCCGTTAGCATGCTTCCCAAAACACAAAACGATGTATTTTTTTGCAAAAAACTTTCTATATGAAAGTATTTCTAAAAAATCAAATATATCCATTTTTCAAGTTTCTAATAGTTAATACTTAATTAATCATACGCTAATGACGTTTTTCATATTGCTTGTGGCTTGCCGTCTTGAATGCCACCCTAGTCCCCTAGCCTTATGTTATGGAACGTTTTGGTGACTAATGACAACATATGTCAGAACTAACTATTTTCATGAGTTGGTGTGACGAGGTTAAGTTCCAGCATCAAGATAAGGATATTGATGGATATGTTGATGAAGAAGAAGCTAGAAAATGAATATCAACGGTGATGATCAATAAGACAATGGTGAAGGAAATGATCAACTGAAGATATTGAAGATGTGGGATACGAAGTGGCTTGATATGGCAAGACGGTGAAGGGCAAGTAATGCTCGGGCACGATGGACCATGCGGTGGTGAAGGGCAAGCGAAGAGCTTCGTGCCGACAGACCAATGCGGTGGTGAAGTGCAAGTGAAGGCTTAGCACCGATGGACCATGTAAGGCCATGTGAAGTTATGGATTATCCGCATCAATCAAAATGAAAAAGAGAAGCGTTGGTAACCCTCAAGGTAAAGAAAAAAGATCACATGAAGGTATTTCTATTAGTGCAACTTTTCTATTTGAATTTGAGTATAGAAATGCCGTATTATTAAGAGGGATGCAACGTTGATGTGTTTGCATATGTCTTGGTGCTCAAAGTGACCTATCCAAGTGCTACTTTGAGTGAAACTCAAGCCTTACCCTGATCTATGGGTGGTTATTTTGGTTGGGTTGAGTAGCCCTCTCAATAAGTTATCCATAGAGCCCAAGTTTGTCGAAAACGGACTCCGAAGCAAGGAGATATTACCCTTTTTTGGGGTGATGTCAGGGAGGAGTGGAATTTCTGGTCCTGGACATCGGAAACTAGGGTCCTAGCTTCCTGGTTGGTAAAGAATTCAGACTGGATACTCCATTCTGGCAGACCGGAGTCTCCGGTCTGAATTCTCCATCCAACAATGCGAGCTGACTGGAGACTCTGGTAATTGACTCCTCCACGCTAAACCCCTCCACCCCCTCCTCGTGTGGCTGCTGACTTTGGGCAAGAGAAGACCTATCTACAATCAAATAGCCTTTCCCAAATCCCTACCTTGGTAGTGGATCTTTGTGAGAGAGATTTGAGAAGAGATAGAGTTAGATTGAGAGATTAAGAGGATAAGAGCTAGTGAGTTTCACTCCATCTTTTGAGCACTTGAGTTCATAGCAAGCAAATCTTCAATTGTGTTTGTTACTTTTAGAAATCAAGGTCTTTTAGATGGCTAGGAGTCGCCGGTGAGCTCCCGAGGTTGTGGTGAGCCACTGGAAGTTTGTGAAGGGCTAGGCTTCGCCTCCGCAAGGAAAGTAGCAATATAGTGAAGTGAGGAAAGCGGTTGAAAGTGACCCGGCTCCCTTGGGAGCTTCCTCAATGGAGACGTAGGATTCTCGATGGAGAATCCAAACTTCGGGAAACAAATCATTTGTCTTTGCCTTTCTCTTGTCTTTTTACTATTATTGCTCTTTATATTGTTCGATCTACTTGTGTGCTTGGTTTATCTAGTTGGTGACCTTACATATTGCTTAGATAGCTTGCTTGTTGCCTTTCACTTCAAATAGATATTGTTCTTATGTCTAGTTTACATTCGTGCACCTTTGTTTCATGTGGACCGGAACCTTCGGTGTTTGTGACCGGAAGTTTCAGTTAGTGCTAATCCGCTGTGAAGTTCTGTAAATTTTAGGAAATGCCTATTCAACCCCTCCCCCCCCCCCAGACGAAATCAACGTGCTTTCAGTAGAACTCATAAATTAATGGTTAAGATCACTTCTACCGTGATAATACTGATAGTAGAATTTTACCGGTAGAGACCACCATAAAGATACTCTTGTAGGAGATACTGGGTGTACTATCTTAGACGAAGCTTGGTATAGGGTTCGATGGAATATCTTATGAATTAACTCAATTAACCAAAAGAACTATGTATGATCGAACATAAGAACTAAGCCTACTAGAGGGAATAAAAGATAGGAAAAACCAAATAACCAAATCTTTTACCGGAAATAAAAGAACCCTAAAACTTGATGGACTAACCTTTCAATCACGATATAATCATCCTTCTATCGCCGGTCCGACCGCTCGTGAATCAAGAAGACACAGCTTGGCAAACTATTGAATTAGATTAATTTTATTGTATCAAGATATAGTTACAAAGTACATACAAAACACTCCTCTGTCTCAAAACTGAATCCTAACTTTTCTCCTCTAAAGGTTGATATATCTAGGATCTCAACCACTCATCTATTTATATCCCAAACCTTTAACACAAACTAGGAATAGAACTCCTAATCCTATTAGAATTCAATCCTTCTAATTCCAAACTTATTTTCAATTTCCTAAATTAATTCCCCTTCTAGCAATCAGCCGCACAAGCAACCGAGTGAGACTCGAACTCGCCCCTGCATGCTACAGGACCCGCTACAGTATCCCATAGTACTGTATCACCTTTTCTCTTCTATTTCCTTCCGAATTTTTTCATGAATTTTCTGGTACTTGTACACCTAATTTACGAAGCCCGTTATAAAGATATCCCCACAGCCTGTGTTCAATCCTACAAACTAGACATGGAGCGGCATTGAGTTTGAATAATGCTCCCTGTATCCATAAACATGTTCTTTTAGGAGTTTAATTGATAAATAAATTAAAGTACTATTCCTCGGTAATTTTAAAAAGGAAACAATTAGATATTTACATTTCTTGTTTCCACTTTCCACATCACTACATTGTCTCACCTGCCATTCATCATCTCATTGTAAGGATAAGGAAAAGTTGCAAAATTTAATCGACCACCCATCCATGGTACACACATATATGGTAGTACAAGTCGGCAGCTAGCTTATTCTAGAAAAAAAATGATGATGAAAAATATGCTTGTGTTTTAAAATGTAGTGTTTAAATTATATTAAGCTTACAAACAGGGCAAAGCAAAATCAAATTTTGTGGACGAATTGATGAGATATGATTAACTTGTACGTACTTTAGAACTTAAACAGTGAGACTAGCTACTTTAAATAATAGAAAAGCTTACATTTCCATGCTCCGTGAGATATATGATGCACTAACGATTCATCTCTCAATCTAACACTTTCCAGCTTGCATTGTACATGTTGGATTTGACATTAATTAATATTAGTCTCAGTTCTGATCTATTGTAGGGATAAGGATAGGCTACGATAACATAAAACAAAATTTTCTATCTTGTAAAATTAAGAAACCATACGAGTAAAGGATTATAGATCGTTACCACTCAACACGTAGAGTAGCGGAAGTAAAGTCGGAGTAGCCCGATCCGACGAATCGTGCACTGACATAGAGAAAATTATCGATCTCAACAACCCGATCGTCTCCTCCTTGCATGAGCGTCTCCCACGTTCCACACCAACCAACACTACAACGCAGCAGCGTCTTTATGGTATCCACACGTTCAGGGGTGGAACACCGTGCGTGGAAGTGCTAGCACCTGCACTGCTAGGGTTATGCTAGTGGGAGAGATATGGCTAAGGTTTTCTCATGCAAGTTTGTCCTTCCACTGCTCCTCGTCCTTGAATATAAAGCTTCTAACTAGGCTTGCAGGATCTCTACCCAAGCATTTTGTTCCAACCCATTAAAATGTGTGTCCCTATAGGTTCATGTACACTCAATTGCAACCAAAAACAACATTTTGATCCACATGTCAATAGCGGTCTCTAGCAAACCATATCGACCTGCCGAGTGTACATAAAGATCATATCGGCTAAACCTATAGAGTATACATGCATAAACCCCTTTGCCATACGATATCGATTAAGCTCAAGGCGAGATGTATGCAATTCTTTCAATAGTTCAATCATTCACTCGATCATGTGCTAGATTACTCAACTCGTGATTGACTTCTCAATCACTCGGTACGGTCATGCACTTCTGTAGTCTATTACATCGAGAGACGTAGGGATATCTTTTCCATTAATTAGGAGGGGTAAATCTCATCTTGATTATTCATATACCACTATATGTTTCATAGCAAACCCGTAGACTGATTTTATAACTACCCTGTTACGAAGTAGTATTTGGTAGCCCAAAGTAAGCTACTATACATATTGTGAACCATGACAATATCAGATATAAGGAGTCTACACCAACATTACTTTAAACCTATTGATAGCACATCATATATAGTTCTTGCAGTGTCTTAGATTGGATCTATCTAATAACATGTTTTCTAACATGTGTATATATTATTGATTTGGTATCTTTATACCATGATCCATGAGACATAATCATCAATCAATACATATGCTGATCTTATAATTATATCCGTTCCACATATAATATATAATCAGGGATTACTTAGAAATAGTAACATATTACATAAAGAGTCTCATGAATAAGTCACATACTTATTAATCAATAATAAATTATATCTATATATTTATAAATATAGTATATGATACAATCATATCTATAATTATCTCTGACCTATCACTAACACCTATAGGTAACAATATTAGTCTATGGACAAAATCACAATAGCATGCATGCTTGCAGATTAGAACTGAATCTTGCATGCTACTGTGATTTTCTCCGTAGACATGGCCGCTAATTAGATGTAATATTGATAAAGAACCAGTGCATGCAACGGGACTAAAGTATGCACATCAGTCAGCTGATTGCTTGATCTATGGATACAAAAGCTTGTGTGGTCTTAGTTTATTTAAGTAGCCCTTGTAGATCCTACAATATAGGATTATAGATCGATTAATTTTCCTCAGATATGTCTAGCCCCCCAATGTATCATTTTGTCCAAATAAAGTGTAATCACCTTTCTCTAAAGTGGATTAAGATGCACTCGATGGGAGGATCTGCCAAATAATTGAGCATGAATCAATTATGTCCATATCCAAATACTTCCAGCAATTAGCTAGGCTCACAATCCAGAAATTTATACCTGTTTAATCTAAGCCCTGTTAATTGTATTTATTCACAAGAAGAATACATTTATTTATATGTGTCTCAATTATATATTCAACTAAAATTTTTTTTGAATGGAACTGCAAATTCCCGAGAGCCTGCAGTTGAACACGACATTAATTTTTAAGTGATTTCTTCTGAGATAAAACTTGGTCTATTGTTTTGGTGTAAAAGATATACACATCTCTCTCTGATCTTGATCTTTTAGAGCATGAAACATTATGAATCTGTTTGCAAAGCTATGTAGAAGAAAGCCACTGCACCCTTTTACCTTCTCAAGAAAGTAAAACACAGAGGGACAGTACACATGCATGCACCATTTTTACCCCTCTCATGAAAGTGAAGCACATTGCTGCTAGCTGGGTATTGATGAGGTGAAAAATGGGAGGAGAGAAAGTGGGGGGACAGAGAGAACAAAGAGGGGTAGTAGGACAGGGAAAAGCCCACCGTTCCACGGGAAGGAGACAGTGGGTGAACAGCACGGGAGGGAAAGCCTCCACAAGGCAATCGCCCAAAAATAAAACCAAAGTGCATCAACCTCGGTACAATTGTAATAGTCCTTAAACTTTCTCCGTAATAAAAGTAGAAAATCGTTACAAGGCCTTGCGTTAGATCGAAAATACATGTCATTTGAATTGCCTGTATTTAACTATAAATTGACGGTTTTAATCATTAATTGTCAGTTAACAGGTTACGTGGCACCTTGTTTTTCTTGCTAAAAAAGACCAAACAAATTTATGCGTGCTAATGTGTTTTTTTTTGGATCTGTTGGAATATTATACATAGTACTCAGCCCTTTAATTTGGGCTTATGTCCCAAATGTCCAACTTCTCAAGGAAAAGAAATTACATGTGATATATATAGATATTACACATCACCCTGAAAAGTATACGATTACGACCCCTAATACAGGGTTTATTCCCGCATAGCTCTCTTTAGGAGAACTAGACTCCAACATACCACTCCTATATATTAATACGGTTTATCTTCCTCTGTTATTCTATATATTCGTAGATGGTTTTCCTAGTTCATTGCATACAGCTAGAATACACAATTAATGGCCAATGTAAATCTGCCAACACTACCAGATTTGGATCTTTAATGTGGTCATGAAACCGTAAAAAAATATTTTCATCATAAAAATCATTTAGATTAAGGAGAAAAAATTTTAGTGCCCCTCATTAAATGAGGGAGGAACGTGGATAGGAGGTGGGGTTTTCCTTACCGTTGTGCTAGAGGTTACCTTACCGACAGTATCACGGTTAGCACAATAACCACACGATTAGCGCGAAAAACCGACAATTGAGAGGGTTACCACACATGGTTACCGCGATAACTGCAAAAAAACGAGGGTTTCAAAAACTGAGAGGGTTATGGTACGTGGCACCGCAATAACCATAGGATAAGATAGAGTGAGAAGAAATTTGAATCATAGGTGATTAATAGGACAAGTAGTAGTATAGCAGTGCTTATATTTTTAGATAGAATTTAAATGCGTCAAATATTTATATTGTTGGATAGAGAGAGTTTTTTTTTCTAGTCAGCACTTGTGGATTAATTTTCCTACTGTTTCTTACCAGTCATACTTGACATTTTATCCCTACTAGTACGTAGCACAAGGACAAGAACAACAGTACCACGAAAGCCTATATTTCAGTGCATGCTGTGTTGGGCTCCATGCATGCATGTTGTATCCACACAGCCACAGTAGTAATCATATGCACTGCGTACGTGAGACAGATACAAGACGAAGAGTAGAGATTGGAGTGGACATGATATCTTTTGGAAAGCTAGAGCTCATTTACAAGAACCCGTCGATAGATCGACAGAAAGAGGTGAAAAAAAGCGATAAAAGTGTTACCTTGAATGATAGATCAAATGTACTGAGATAGATTTTGTTTCAGTGCGTATATGTGTTGGCATTATTTGGTTCGAAGAAAACCGGTAGTAGAAAGTAAGCAGTGCTGGAACTCCTCCTTATCCTTCTGCTTTTTCTAAGAGATTAAGGAATATGGCAAAATTAAATAATGGATGATTATAATTAGTTAAGATGAAAAAGTAGGTGAAAAAATTAAATAAGAGATAGTTATGATTGGCTAAGATGATAAGGTAGATAGATATTAGTTATTAAATAAATTTAATATAGATAATTAAATGAGAGATCGATACATGTACCTACTACAAGCATTCACGCGATCATGATCGTCATGTTCTGCTATAACATCTATATAAATTTATTCATATGCGCGTATAATTAGTAGAAAAGGTTGTAAAGTTTCTGATTTTGCTTTTATCCTTCATCTTTTACATGTGTATTAAAAGGGTGGGCTGTGAATATATGCGTGGTGGTGGTGTAAGATTAAAAACTACTCTATCTATCCTAAAATATAAGGTGTATAGGTTTTTATTTAAAAAAAGACAGATAATATCTTTTTTTTAAAAAAGCTATGTATAGAGATCACATGAGTTTATGTTGGGGACACCAGCTTACCTCTGAGCAAACTTAAAGTTCGACAATAAAATTTCTTCCAATTAACACATCATATAAATATATCTTCAAATTTGAATCTAATACGTTTGTTATTTTTATTATCAGTCAAAAGTCACGATGGTTGATTTTCCTAGAAATGTGTGTGGATGCCTTCAACTGCTATTGGAAAGAAGTAGTAGTAGTCTCGTTTGGGGTCCATATCGTCTGCCTTCGAGGTAAACGGCAAACTTTACCGTTGGTTCTATCCAAGCGGTTCATCACTCAATCAACCTTTGTATGCCTGGCCCACTTCATGGACTAACTAATAGCCAACTAATTCAATGAATCTGTTGTGCTAAATCACTTTAACAGCCGATTAATGGATATAATCAACTGTGCCATTTTGTTCTGTATTCACAATAAACAGAAGAGATGCCCTAAACATCACTACCTCCATTTTTTACCTATTGTATGGGACACTAACATAGCTTTCAATACACGTGTTTTAAAATTATCTTTCTTAACTAAATGATATAAAAATATTAAAAATATAACTAGAAGAAAATGTTTTCACGATAGATCTACCAATATCATTTTCACATATAAATTCTAATATATATGTATCTCTTGATGATTTATGATTTTTGAAGTTTGACAACATATTTGGAGGTCATCTATTTGAGAACATTATCCATATATTATTACAGGTCTAGATAAAAGAAAGAAAATATAGGTTTACCAAATATAGACAGTAAAAAGTATACGGATGAAAAAAGAGGGGTAGAAAAAAGAAGAAACTATAGATTTACCAAATATAGACAGTAAAAAGGTATACGGATGAAAAAAGAGGGGTTTTTGGCGATAATTTGATACGGTGGTAGGATTTTTTTTTATTTTTTGCTGCTACATCAATGGAGGAATTTCTTTCCGGTTGCTTGTTTCTCGTTCCTAAATAAATATAGATTAGATGTGGATCCACATTTTTTTTTCTTGTGGCGCAAAAAGCAAATGGTGCGTGCTTATTTTGTTGGTTTTTTTTAGAGAGCAAACAATATGAATTAATTGCCTATTACTTAGTGCATAAAGTAGGGCCAAGCTATAGAACCGTTGATTAAGTGATGAATGGCTTAAATGGAACAACGGCAAAGTTTGCCGTTTGTCTCAAAAGCAGACGATACGGACCCGTTTGAACACAGTCGATTAGCCCTGCACACATTTCTAGGAATGAATGGATAATGAATCATCTGATTTGTTTATAATATTAACTATTACAAAATTAAAAAATTATTTTAAAAAAGTATTCTAAGTAATATACATAATATTTTTAAAAAACCATACCTTTTAAAAACTTAAAAAACGTGACCGTGATAATTTGTGATATGTAAGATGTAAGAGGAAAAGAACAGGCCCTAGTCAAGAAAAGAATTTTTTTGATTTTTATATTTATTTATTAAAAGATTTGCAAAAGTAGATTTTGGTTTGAAAAAATTGCAAAAATAGACTCCCACCGCCCTCTGGGAGGGCGGTTTTTAAAAATCGCACTCCCAGAGGGCGATTTAATGACGTGGCTGACGGCCATCGGGCTCCCGGCCGTCAGCCATTTTACGGGCGGCCCCCGGGCATCCCAAAAACCGCCCTCTCAGAGGGCGGCAAGGGGGCCGCCTGCAAAATACGCGGGCGCGGGCGCGGGGCGCGGGCGCGGACGCGGGCGAGGGCGGGAGAGTGGAACCGGCCTGCGGGCGCGCGGGGAGGGAGGCGGGCGCTGGCGCGGGACGCGGACGCGGGCACGGGCGCGGGGCGCGGCCGAGGGCGGGAGAGTAGAACCAGCCTGCGGCCGCTCGGGGAGGGAGGCCGGCCCCCAGGGGGCATTTCGCAGGCGGCCCCCTTGCGGCCCTCTAAGAGGGCGGTTTTTGGGAGGCCCGGGGGCCGCCGTAAAATGGCTGACGGCCGTCGGCCGGGAGCCCGATGGCCGTCAGCCATGTCATTAAATCGCCCTCTGGGAGGGCGATTTTTAAAAACCGCCCTCTGGGAGGGCGGTGGGAGTCTATTTTTGCAATTTTTTCAAACAAAAATTTACTTTTGCAAATCTTTTAATAAATAAATATAAAAATACAAAAAACTCGTCAAGAAAATAGAGAGTGAGAGGTCCCTACGTTGAGGGCTCGCGGATCAACCGGCATTTTGGCTCAGCCACGCCTAACCAGACCTAAGCTTACTCCTAAGCCCACTGATGAGGGCCCATCACTGGAGTTTATTCAAATTTTAGTTCAGACATGTATGGAGAATGGCATACATAATATACAATAATCTTGTAAGTGATGAAGATGTTCTTTCTTCCGATTAGAAGATGCACAAGCGCACAAACCATATTTATACACCCGCAAATATGATAGTAGCAAATATTTAAAGAGATAAAGACCAATAGGAAATGTCTGATGTCACTAAAATCCTATTGAATATGCACTTATATGTGCTAATATTGGGCACCCATATTTAAACCCTGAGTTATTCATCTACCACTTTACAATCACACCACCGATACTTGCCCTGATAAAAATGTTTTCTCTTAGAATATTATCTACCAAGTAAAACTTTTTAGACACAAACACATATGATGTCCTCCAAGATCGCGAGAGGGAAAAACATAATAACATGATTTAGCCAATGTTCATTTTGAGCTGGAGTAACACAGTATTTCTCACACATGTATTTGTACAGGGTGCGCGGACGGATGAGTGGATGAAAACCCCTATCAGTGACGGTTTTTATCCAACTGGCACTGATAAAACACTGTATTTGAGCTATTGATCAAGGTGTCAATTAATTGATACAATTATGTGTGTAATATAATTGTAATCATAAAAGTAGAAGCAGCAATCATACGTCAAATGTAATTCTACTTTGCAAACCTACTAGTCATCTAGCTTTGGATAAAAAGCGTCCAAATTTCACTAGATACATATCTAAACACAACCCTGCTTGTTTTTCCTTGTATTATAATACAAAGCAATTTTGAATTTTTAAATTTGGTTTCGGGAATATATAATTATAGCTAATGTTTTTCACTTGTCTTGTTAGGAAGAATGAAAAGTGAACCGCGCAATAAAAATGACAAAAAAAACCTCTAAAATTAATTATAAAATCAATTCTATAATTCAAAACCAGCTTTGTATTATAATTTGCGAGGAGAACAATACCGAGGAAAGCACTTACAGTGATAAAGTCATGGCATTTTTGTTGTAACCAAAATAAAAATTAAGAAAGATGAGGGGGCGGGGGGCGCTGGCGGCCGGTCAAAAGCCAGGCCTGCCTGAAAACAAGAAGACATTCAGCCCTGCACAACCACAGGCGATAGCTATGAAGTGATGATCATCAGTGACCTTACCCTACCCTACTAGAGAGAGATGAGACTCAGAGAAGAGATAAATATAGGTCAGATGAATTAGCTGCATGACTGGCCATTGCAAAGCTGAAACATCGTCTACCTCTGGCCTCTGACTGGCAAACACTACACATCGTGTCACCAATTCACCATGCCATGCCCTGCTGCAAAGGGTTTTACATCGTGTGCCCCCTGCAGCTAGCCAAGCCTGCCCAGTCAGTTATGGGACTATCTAAAACTCGGGCAACAATCTAAAAATCATGCAACAGAATTTTGATAAATGATCTTTTAAATGCAACTATATAATATAATTATATTTTAACTATATTATAATTATAGTATGTAACTTGATAAGTATTAAAAATACATTAAAAACGCATCTAATTTCTATATACCTTATATATAAGTTACGTAGAAATTATATATAACCATAATATAATTATACTGTATTTATATTTAAAATTTTTTTATCAAAAATCTGTCGTAACATTTTTAGTAATTCCGGTGTGGAAATAGGCCGATACCACATTCGCCATTAGCTCGAAAAACCTCGCGTGCGATCGATTTGTGCACGATGCTTGGTTGGATTGATCGACAGCCGTCCATCGGACGTCCCTTCTCGATCGATCGGTGGCGTTGTGCGGGGCCCACTCGGCTGGGGATCTCGCGGAAGATGCGCGTGCTGCCCGAGTGGCTACCACGTGGGCCCAGGGTGACGCCGCCCGGGGCCCCACCTGCAGCAGCCTGCTGCCTGCACAACTTGTTGAATCGGTTAACTGTAAGGTCGGTGTGGAAAAGAAAAATCGAACCTTGTGGATTGGATTGGCTAGCAGTGGGCTCTGTTCTAGTTATAAAACTTATAATAAGACGAGCTAAGTTGGGTTTTTAGTTCATGAGATTAACAGGCCAGCTACTCGTTCAGCTATTAATGTTTCTTAACTACGGCTTAGTCTTTTAAGTTACATTTAAACTATTTAGGTCTTCTTTGACCCGAAGAAAAAACATAGAGATTCTAGAGGATTTGTATCTTATACGAAATAATCCTATGGAGTTCTTTAAAACAAAGGATTGATTTCTACTAATTTCTTTCAAATTCCAATGGAATGGGATATTCTAGAGAAATTTTGGTGGAAAATAAGCATGAGGTATCACTGATACCTCATGATTTGTTCTTCCTGTGTTTTACCTTAAACGCCAGTTTTAAAACTTTTATATGTTTCTAGATCCTATAGAAATCCAATGAGCATAACATTCTATCTATATGTTTTTTCTATTCCTGTGTTTTGACAATCCTGAATTTAAAAGGAGCCCTTATATTTAATGAGTGATTTATTAGTTGGTGTTTAGTATTATGTTAATATATGATAGAACACTAAATTTAAAATTTTAAAGATGATGATATAGGCCTCGGTAAATGCCACGTCCTGCTTTTCGCCGTCTGGAATTTAAAAAAATTCATATTGGGATTTTGCCTAAATAAGCTTAATTAAAATTTCATAAATAAAAACGGATTTAAATTGGATAAATAAATTAATTACGTCGCTATTTTAACTGCTCGCATTTTGATTTGGAATTTATTAGAGTTTATCGAGATTTATTTGAATTTAATTTGATTAGTTACGAGTAGAGCTCAATTCCTATTTTTAATTTTACCAAATTCCAACTTCAATTTCCAAAATTCGAAATTCCATGAAATATTCCTAAATTCCTAGGAAAATCCAAGTTCCCCCCAAGGTCCTAAATTTTCCAGAAATACCCACAATTCCTTGATCTCCTAAAATTTTCCAAAATCTCCAAATTTTTCCAATTTTGAAAAATTTCTAGAAAAACCCCTGCCCTTTTCCTTTTCCCCCTTTTTCTTTCCCCCTTCTTTCTTTCTTTTCCTTCTTTCTCCTTCCTTCTTCTTCCTTCGACTAACAGGAGACCGAAGCCATCCCGACAGGAGACAGAACCAAAATAAATTGTTCTCTCTTTCCTTGATCATTCTTCTCTTTCCTCTATTCTTAAATTTCCTTCCACCTATTTTACTTTCTATCGTCAACCATCCGAGAAAGAGGTGATATACTCCAATGTTGCTGTGGATTCTTGAAGACGCTTCGTTGAAGATTAGGAAGTAAGCATTAGGAGTAACTCTGGTTTTTGAGTTGCATTGCCTTGTTAGTGGTTTACGTTAGTAAGTTGCTAAATTAGAGTGCTAGAAGCGTAGCTTGTCTAATTTTGGTTTTTCTCCGGTGTGCTATACGATTTGTTTAAGCCTTCTGGCTTTCAAACAGTCACACGTTTCTGGTTTTCGTTTAGGATGTGTAGTCTTGCCTCTCTTAGCCCTACATTCCTTTTAGCTTTGTATGTTCCCTTTAGTACCCTTCTTTAACCGTCAATGTGGTTGAGCAGATGGTGAACATAAGGAGTGGAGCTCACGCTACACAGGATGGAAATGGCAATAATCCCTGCACTGCAGGAGCTGCTGATGGACATCAACCTCCACCCCCACCTCATGTGAATAAGGAGAACTTCCAAGCCTTCATGATAGCCCAAACGGAGCTTATGAGGGTGATGATGCAACAACTTTAGAACCACCACCACCAGCAGTAGTAGCACCAGCATGGCGCAGTTCATGGACCCCCTCAACAGAGTAAGATGTTTGGGTTTCTACGCACCAAACCACCCATTTTCAAGGGTATGGGTACTCCACTTGATGCAGAGGACTGGATCCGCGCCATGGAACACAAGCTAGAGATAACCCAATGCACGGATTGAGGAAAAGTCCATTTCACTGTGCAACAGTTGGAAGGAGTCGCCCTAGACTGTTATGAGAACTTCCGTGCAGGTTTGGATGACTCGGAAGGCATGACTTTTGAAGAGCTTCGTGCAGCTTCCGTGACTAATACGTTCCAGCTGGTATCAAAGAATTGAAGAAGGAAGAATTCCGTGCTCTTCAGCAGGACAACAAGACCGTCCAACAATATCTGACCCAGTTCAATGCTTTGGCTTGCTATGCGCCAGAGGATGTTTCTAGGGATGCATATCACCAGAGGCATTCCTTGAGAGGCCTCAACTGTGGTCTCAAGGTTGGACTTGTTGCTCATGACTTTGCTAGTTTCCAGAGCTTGGTGAACAAGATCCTGATGCTAAAAGAAGAACGCAGAAAGCTTGGTGAGGATTGTAAGCATAAGATGACCCAGCAATCAAGTGGCCCAATTCAGAGACAGTGTGGAGTGCTTCAATAGTTCAATCGTCAGTCAGTTGCTCCACAGTTCAGAACTGCTCCACAAACACCACATCCAGGCCATTTCACCAATAATTGCCCACACCCAAAGAACATTATTCCAGTGAAGTTTAACTAGGGGAATACGCCAGCAAGGACTCCAGCACCAGGAGCACATCGTCAAGCTAACCAGCAGCTCAACAATCTACCGTGAGAGGACATGTGAACCATGTCATTGCAGAGGAAGCTCGGACATCTATGGACATTGTTTTGGGTAAGTTCCTACTCAACTCAGTACCTGCCACTATTTTATTGAATTCTAGAGCTTCATATTCATTTGTTTCTCAATCTTTTGCCTCTCGACATCAGTTTCCAACCATACCCCTTAGATGTTCTTTGCTTGTTCAAACTCCGGGATCAGAAATGAGAACCCAAACCAGTTGTCGTGGAGCAGAAATACAGATAAAGGGTGTAGAGTTTACAACCAACTTGATCATGTTAGATACACCCCGGCTTGATGTCATCCTCGGAATGGATTTGTTACATGACAACAGGGTAGTTTTAGATTGTGGAAGTCGAGCAATCACTTTGCAAGGCCCTAATGGTAAAAAAGTAACTTTCCAAGCCACCATTCGTCCCCCTTGGGAAGGAGCTCAAGTGCATAATACAGAGGTTTCCGAGTTACACAAAGTGCCTATAGTTAGAGAGTATCCAGATATCTTTCCTGAAGAGTTGCCAAGCATGCACCACAAAGGGACATTGAGTTCAGCATTGACCTAGTTCTAGATACAACAACTATATCCTAGAGGACCTATCGTATGCCAGTCAATGAGCTTGTTGAAATGAAGAAGCAAATACACGAACTGCAAGACAAGGGATTCGTCAGGCCAAGTTCATCACTGGGGGAGCACCAGTGCTCTTCGTTAAGAAGAAAGATGTAACCAAGAGAATGTGTGTTGATTATCGGAGCTTGAATGAAGTGACAATCAAGAACAAGTATCCTTTGCCTCGAATAGATGACCTATTTGATCAGATGAAAGGAGCAGAGTATTCTCAAAGATAGATCTCATATCTAGGTATCATCAACTTAGAATCAGACCGGCGGATATCCCAGAAACAACATTCTCCACCAGATATGGACTTTATGAATTCACCATGATGTTGTTTGGATTGACCAATGGCCCCGCATATTTCATGAATTTGATAAACAAGGTGTTCATGAAATACCTAGACAAGTTTGTGGTAGTCTTTATTGATGACATTCTTGTCTATTCCAGGATGAGAAGGAACACGAAGAACACTTGAGACTTGTGTTAGAGAAGCTAAGGGAGCATAAGTTATATGTCAAGTTCAACGAGTGTGAGTTTTGGATGAAGGAAGTGGAATTCCTTGGACATGTTGTGACTGTCACAGAAGTTGCAGTTGACCCAAAGAAAGTGAGCACATTACTCAACTGGAAGCTGTTTAGGACTGTAACACAAATTCGAAGTTTCATCGGTATAGCAGGATACTACAGAAGATTCATCGATGGATTCTCCAAAGTTGCTTGTCCATTGACACAATTGTTGAAGAAGGAGAAGTTTCTTTGGACACCGGAATGTCAAAATAGTTTCAAAACCTTGAAGAAAAGTTTGACGTCTGCACCAGTATTGGTATTGCCAGATATCCAGAAGGGATTTTGTGACGTCCAGAAATTTACAACCAGAATTCTGAACATTTCTGTGTATTAAATCCCTGTCCAGGAAAGCCAAGGTACACAATACCAAGTTGCCATACAGAGTGCGTCTTACAAACAAAATAAAATTGTCTTACATATATGCAGCAGAAAAAGATAAAGAAAGCCTAAAAATAGTTAGCCACGCGGAGGCTCCCATTCCATAGGCAGCTTGACGGTGGATCCAGCCTATTCCTCTTGACGATCCTCGTCGGAAAGGTACTCCATCTCTGAGAGGGGGAAAGGGAGCAAGACTGAGTACCACCCATAGTACTCAACAAGTCACACCTGTAATAATGCACAATGCACGGGAGACAAAGATAGGCTTGAGGTTCATTTGCGTAAAAGCAGTTGCAAACAATAGTAGTTCACAAATAGGTAAAAGGGTTATTTAATTTAGCAGTATTAATCCATAACCGATCAACGTACACTACGTTGACCAGGCCCAACCATCCATCCTATCCCTACAGCATATTTTAAGTCAATTTGTTAATATGAGACTAATCACGGTGAGTCTTGACCAATACGCCCATCACCGCGGGCACGACTATTCAAATAGATTTTAACTCTGGCCAGAGGTGTACAACTATATATACAAGACATAGCCCCACACACGTTCCCGTGTGCCATTGTGTCACCATGACACCCCGTGAGAGGCTATGACAGGACCATTCACGCAACTCCTCCCTAGCCATCCACACTATGTTGAGGTTGTGCCTGCCGACAGGGCACACCGTATCGGCCAGGCTACCCCTCTTGCACCACAATGGATCTAGAAGCCGATCAACTTGACCCCGAGCCGACCCAACTCCATCACGCCCATTTTCACCAACAATGCCTAGGAAAGGGAGAAGCTACGCTACAAACCCAGCCGTTGCATATGCTGGCTTGTGGTATGTACAAATAACTACTTGAGGGGTTCCCGCGAACCGGTCCTTAATTGCCTTAGGTGCGACCAGGAAAACCATGCACCCATAGCCCACCAATAAGGTCATTTTTTATTTGTATAAGTAACCATGCCCAAGGTTCCATCCTCTCGACATAAAGTCGAGTAAAGAATATAATAATGAGTATTTACTCCGAAGGTGAGCTAATTGATTCTAAGCATGGCTAAGAATCCTAGGAATATTTCCTAGTCATATTATTACCCAAGTTACCAAGGAATGGGGTCATCAAACTAAGGTATTCATCTAAATACATATAGGTTGTATATTCCCATGCCACATGAAATAATAAAAACATGCAAGGTTATTTAAGTAAAACAAAACATTTGGCATAAATTTGGTACAAAATGATCAAGAGCACGATATAACTTGCCTTGTTCTGGCTCTGCGAACTCAGCAATGACCTTGTAGTACTTGGGAGGGTCAGACACGTCGGTTTCTAAAGCAATCAAAGCACAAACAATTAAAAAAGTACATGTGACCACTGAAACAGAAGCTAAAAGTATTCTTAATAGATTCTTGGCATTTTTCTGGATTTAATGAAATTTGAGTAGAATTAATCAGAGCTCGTATGAATTAGTTATGAATTTTTAAAGGTTCTCTGTGTTTTCCTATACAAAAACAATTCCTAAACAATTTATTAGGCATTAATTAGGGTTTATGGCGTTAGCAGACCACAGGGCGGTGCCGATAGGGGGACCTATAGGGTCGGCTCCGACGCACGGGTAGACAGTGGCCGCCACGGCGGACGAAGCCGCCAACATGGTGCTAGGTTGGCGCCAACATGGCGAGACGCGGGCGCCCACAATAGGCGCCGTGCGGACGGCTGAGACAGAATAGGGCATTGACTGCCCTGCCGGTGCGACCGCGCCGTGGCGGAGCGTGCGGCCCAATGGTCGCTGCTAGCGACCATCTGGCATGGCGCAGAGCGGCGGGGAGCAGCGGGAAAGACTGGGAACTGGATGGGCACCTCACCAAAGGTCAGTGACGACGGGAAGGTGGTGAAAGGCGGTGACCGAGCGGGAAGAGGCGCGCGGTTCGGGAAGATGATGGCGAGGGGTTCTGACGGCGATCGACAACGGCGGAAGGGTGACGTCGTCGGGAGAACCTGGGGAAGGTGTAGAAAAGAAGTTAGGGGCAAAAAGACCGCGTGATGCGGCGGGATTACACAGCCGAAGCCGTTCGGTGGTGGTAGTGGTCACCCTAATCGACGAGATGGCGTCCAGGCGACGGAACGGGGCGAACGGCTGTCAGATAGGGTGTACTAGGGTGCGGTGTCACACCAGGAATTTTCATCCAAAATTCAGGTGTTTTATTGTGTGTAAATCCTCGTCGAGGAATCAACCGAGGCACATGTCACACCCTGGTTTTCCCCTTAAATAGAGCCACACAAAATGTATTAAAGAAAAAGCCTAAAAGAAATTATTTATAAACACCAAGTGAATTAAATAAATAAGTGAAATGAAAAATATAATTTATTATGGCTGGGAATATTTTTCCTATATTCCTCTTGTCAAAATACACTAACAGGATTTTTAGTGGAATTTTTAGAGCACTAGATGTAATTTTAATAATTCAAAACAATTTATCAGAATTAAATCCCTCTTGGAAATCCTTTTTCCTTTTTTACTTTCTCTTTTCTCTTTTTCTTTTTCTTTTCTTCCCGCCAGGCCGCTGGCCCCGCACTGCTCCTCGGCCTGCCACGGGCGGCATGCGTGCCTTGCCGCTGGACCCCACCTGCCAGCGCACGCCGCACGCCTTCTCCTCTCCATCTCTCTGCCGTGTGGGCCCGTGCCTGTCAGCCCATACGCCTGCGCCTCCTCTTTCCCCCGCGCGTTGACGGCTAGATCCCGCTCGCCAGCGACCAGCGTCTCCACTCCCTCTCTCTGCTGACATGTGGCAGCGGGGCCATACATTAGGCCCGTCGTCTACCTCCGTCTGAATCGGGCGGAGGGGGAAAATCTCCACCGCTGTCCGATTCCACCTCCGCCCGCCTCCTCGTGTGCTTTGCCCCACGTTCAATCTTACGGCATGGACCGAGTCCCGCCCGTTTCCCTCATGTTCCCTACGTAGCTCCTACTCAACCCTCCCGCGAGAGAATCTCAACCTACTACGCCGTAGCCGCCGCCCTACTCAATCCGTGGAATGTGCTGCCAGTCAGCTCTCTCCCAATTTTGAGCCATATAAACGTTTCCCGTCCTCTCCTCTCTTTTTCCCTCAACGCCCGGCTTCTTGTGCCCTAACCCTTGTGCGATGAACCCGAGTCAACCGCCGCGTGCTCCGCCGACTCCAACGCCGCTGCCCACCGCTGTATGTTGCTTTAGGCCACGCGCTTGCCACCACTAGCTCCGCGCCTGCGGGGAGCCGGTTGCCACTCCTGTGGACGCCAACGCCGCCAGAAGCCTAATCTCCACCGTCCTTTCAGTAAGTCCTCCGCGGGCTTTGACACCCGAGGCTAGCAACATCGAGCCCAAGGCCAGCACCACCGAGTTCAAGATTAGCAACATCGAGCCCAAGGCCAGCACTGCCAAGCTCAAAATCAGCAACATCAAGCCCAAGGGCTGCTCCACTGAGTACAAGATCAGCAACAGAGTTTATCGAGCCCAAGGATAACAACACGATAATGAGACGCACGCCTGTAGTACCTCGATAAGAGTACTGCTTCTTTGATCTCAGTCGCTAGGAACAGAGCCAACTGGAGCTAAATCGCACACCATCTACGCGCGACTGGCCCGACAGTTGGCAGCTCCGCCGTTGATATCTTCTGGAGCCATCCCTTGTGGAAGTTCAAGACTTCAAGAGGTAAGCAATCTTCAATCTTCTGAGGGTCGTGAACGATGTGATAGTGTCTTGATATCTGGCATTTTGTGCAGGAAACGAGTTGACATAGATCCTAAGGGGACTATGCCAACAGCTCTTATCATGAGCCACCCCAGCCGAGCTAGCTCTAGCAATTGCACTGCCGAGCTAGAGACTGCCCTACCAGCTACTGAACTGAAGCACTCTTGGTAGCAGGATCACAGCGCCGGGAACAACGAGAAGAGTGCTATAGTTGTTAGCCTCTGAGCTGATCCCTGAAGTCCCTGTGACACGCACCGAGTTCAGAACCAGGACCGCATCGCCGAATCAATTCGTCGTTTCTGATGAAGTAGACCTCTGAGGCTCAAAGCCCCTTCTCGAATTTCCCAAAAAATGTTTCTTTGGGTTCCCCCGAGGTAGTCGTGGAAGAGCTACAAGCATGACGAACAAGCAGCATCGAGGGAACATGAAGTTCTTCTACGTGCTGCAAGTGCTGCATCCAGGGGAGTCTAGGTATATAACAAATCTTGCCATGTTGAGTTCTTGACAGTTTCCCTTGATCTGGTACTATGTCATTTGACTCTGCTTTCCTCTATTTTGCTCTGAGCAGAAGATGTCGACCGTCGAGAGATAAATAAGGTCCTGACTGAGCTCACCCCCCATCTCCAATGACTAGGCCAACTCCAGGTGGCCAAGGATGACCTGGAGCGGACCAGCCAGGAGAGGGAACACTGGTAAGGGATCAGTGATAACCTCAGGGATGAAAACTGGGCTCTGTAGCCGAGAAGATCAGAAGTAAGTCTTTCTACATTATCCTCGAGTAAATCCCGATAGTATATTTTCTCCAGATTGTTAACTCCGCGACTGCCTTGTTGAGTTTTGACTGCAATCTTGAGTTCTTGACTGTTCTGATTTGCAGCCCTCGAAGCCGAGTTAAAGGCCTAGGCAGAGGAGAAGAAACACAATCAGCTAAAGGAAATAGAGAAAGCCAAAGCCAAAGTGGAGAAGGCCAAAGTCAAGGTGGAGGCCGACTATGCTAGTAAGTCTCTTGCCTGACAATTATTGTCGATGTTTTACACCGGCAATAAATATATGGGGCTACTCGGCGGATGGAAACTCGGTGGATTGCAAAGGAACACAGGGAGATTTTATACTGGTTCAGGCCCTCGATGTGAGGTAATACCCTACGTCTGACAGTTGTGGTGTTATTCTTTGAGGATAGGTGGTGATTCTGTGACCACTCAACCTGCCCTCATGGGGCGCCTGCCTCCCCTTATTCTGTGGTGTATACTGATGGGGACACCCAGGGTGCCGCGGACAGGGTTAGGTAGGAGTCCCCATCGGATTACGACTAGGAGATCTCCCCTTAGAGATATAAGCACCGACTAGGACTGTATATTCTTTCTATAGAAGGCGAAGTCTGCGAATCTAGCTTAATCTCTAATAAAAGGCTAGGCCATCTCCTCTATCCGAGGTGGCCCATATACTTGTCATGAGGTACCCGGGGCCCATGACACCACAGTAGCCCCCGAGACCTTCATAGTTGAGTCACAGCTGATGCGAGTGCTCAATCCTCCATGGTGAAGTATTTTCACCGAGTGCATTGCTCCCGAGTACTCTTTGTCCGAGTGCTTCTTCTTCCAAGTCCTGCTTCATGTCAGCTGGCAGCGAGGCGTATGAAGGGCTCGATGTAGACGTTTGGTTAATAGTGTGCGCTGAATAGGCGGCACCTATTAGGTGTAGCCCCCGACTTTGTGCTTAATTGTGAAAACAATTAAACATGAAGTCAAAGATCTTTAACCTTGTTAGTCTTTTCCCGAGTAGATTACTACTGGTACATGAGACTCTTCGGTATCACATGTCAACCGGAATATAATTTTATAGTCTTGCCAAGCGCAGGGAACTACTCGTATGTAGGACTCTTCGACTTATGTCAGTCGGGATGTATGTTTATAGTCTTGCCGAGTAAGATGTTACTCGTATATGGGACTCTTTCAGCTTCATGTCAGCTGGAAAAGAGGTTTATAGTCTTTCGCGAGTAGTGTACTACTCGAAAGTTTGACTCGTCGGCATCATGTCAGCCGGGATGATTATTTATAGTCTTTCCCAAGTAATATATTACTCGAAAATTAGACTCGTCAGCTTCATGTCAGCTGGAAAAGGTGTTATAGTCTTTCCCGAGTGGCGTCCCATTGGAAGTTAGACTCTTCAGCTTCGTCAGCTGGAAAGAATGTTTATAGTCTTCCCGAGTAGTGCACTAACTCGAAGGTTAGACTCATCCGCGTCATGTCAGCGGGAATGAGAAATTTTATAGTCTCTCCCGAGTAGTTAACTACTCGAAAAGTTAGACTCATCCGCGTCATGTCAGCGGGAAATAATAAATTATAGTCTCTCCCGAGTAGTGTACTACTCGAAAGTTAGACTCATCCGCGTCATGTCAGCAGGAATGAGAAATTTATAGTCTCTCCCGAGTAGTGTACTACGCGAAAGTTAGACTCATCCGCGTCATGTCAGCGGGAATAATGAATTTATAGTCTCTCCCGAGTAGTTACTACTCGAAAGTTAGACTCATCGCCGTCATGTCAGCAGGAATGAGAAATTTATAGTCTCTCCGAGTAGTGTACTACTCGAAAGTTAGAGGACTCATCCGCCGTCATGTCAGCGGAGCACCACTTTTATGAAAAATAAATCCATTGCGTGGTTAGGTGTACTCGAGAGAGATACCTGCATCTCCAATTTTAATGAAGACCAGCTTGTGATCCGTTGTAGGATGTATCCTCGAAGACCTGGTGGATAAGACAGATACACAAACATATATGTTTAGCAATAAGGCTCTCATGAAGCATATCTGTTTACCCTATCGGCTCCTGTTGGTTTTAGCACCAGCGCTATAATTTCAACTCAGCCTGCGGGGCGGCCCACATGGAGCATGCTACTGGTAGGAACCTATATCTTGGTGGCTGCTACCAAATAAGCCGGTCTGAGCCGTCCTATCCCGGCATAAGCTCTATAGAAGTACTCATCATCGCCTGTCAGGCACGAGTTTTTTGGTGTTGATAACCGCAATCAGCCAGAGAAATCCTTATTCGCAAGCCTTTCCGACTTATGTTCTGGATGCAGCCTGGTTGCCATAGGTGCCGACAGGTATGTTGCAGGATCTGCTTGCCCTCCTCAGGTGTGACGCAGTGCATGAGAACTCCGGTGCGCTTTGACCGATGTAAGTCTTCTCTGACTTCAGAAGAGCGAGCAGGGTACCCGAACCTTGCATTAGCATAGGATTCGGCTAGCGACCTCATGGGGCATACCCTACCCAACAGAGCTGTGACCAAATAAGGTACGAACCTAGCAGCAGCGTAGGATTCGGCTGGCGACCCTCATGGGGCGTACCCTACTTAGCCGAGTAGTACATAGCCCCGACTGGCGTGGAGGTCGATTATTAGCTCGCATGGAGCGTAGCCGGGCTCGCATGGAGCGTAGCCGGGAAGATGACATTCCCGACTGGTGCAAGTACTCGTCAGTAGCCCTCATGGAGCATGCCCGAGTGTATTTGGCAGACTTGTCCAGCCCCCGAGGGACGTAGGAGATAGGCTCGCAGCCCTGAGTTCCTGTCACGCGTATCCGGAGCTGGGCCTGCAATATAAAAATATTCGGATGAGTAGCATCTGATGATGGGAAATAATCACCCGAATAAAATGTATTTTACAATGTTATTACATACGTGTTCTTCCTCTTTTTGATATTAATTTCCTCGAGTAGTTGACCCCTTACGTTTAAGCACTCTGCCGACTAGTCCATAGCCCCCTAGCGTCGGGAGTTGGCTCATGGCTCTTTCCCAGGCACGCGTTTTGGGTGACTTGATTCGTCTTACATGGAGCAGAGTTTCACGGATCGAGATTTTATGCTACTCGAGTACTTTTGTAATCATTTAAGAGCAAAACGGAAGAAGTAAATGCGCAGCTTGTGCACCTATTAGGTGTAAGCGGTGTGGCACTAGCAGGCCGAGTGAGGAGATGTTTATCAGAGAGCGACTTAGCTGTTCGGTATTTTGGGAGTGGGGATGCCATCCTCGTGTTTTGAGCTGTGAGCCCCGAGCATGTCACTGTTGTTCTGATAATCTTCAGTGTTGAAGTCGAAGGCGGTTGTGACCGACTGCCACAATGGAGCCGTCTGACTTGCGTTTGTGATTCCCAGCTTTAGTCGGGACCGCGTCGTCGGTGTCGTCCCGCTTCTTCTGTCAGGGTGACTTGTTGTCATCGAGGGCCTCGTGCAACAGGGGGCCGCGTCGGCGTACTTGTTGCCATGTCAAATAGGGCCTTGACAGAGTTGGGAGGCTTCCGCGTGAATTTGTGATGAACGAGGTGTCTTTGACTCCTTTTCGAAAGGCGCGATGACGACCTCGTCCTTGATTCTTCGGGATTGGAGTTCCTCTTCTCAGAAAATCTTGATGAAGTCACGAAGAGACTCGTTCTTCCTTTGATGCAACTGATATAAGTCGTGCTCGAAGATGGCCTCTCGTATGTTCCCTGGAAGTTGGCGATGAAGCGTCCCGGCAGTTCTCCCCAGACCGATTGATTGTTGGGAAGTCCTGTTTAGCCAGTCCTCGCTGAGTCGGCTAGAGCGACTGGGTGAGGTAGTTAGCCATGACTTTGTGATTTCCTCCAGCTGCTCGGATCGCAGAGTGTAGACCATGAGCCAGGATCGGGATTTGGTCTTGCCATCGTATCTTGTCGATGCCTGTAGGCTTGAAACTCGACGGCCACGACCTGTTGTAGCTCTTGGGTGAAGGCCGGTATGCTCGTGCTTCATGACGACTCCGACCCCGATACGGCGGCGAAACGCTCGTGGTGGAGGCCGAAATGCTCGTTCTCGTCTTCCAGTTGCGTTGCTCGTCTTCTTCTCGTTCGCGGCGCGAGCATTGGTGTCCTGCCGAAGATCCACGCCAATAGTTGGCCTTGGAGATCCCGGTTGTCCGACGGTCACTTCGATGTTGCCGGTTGTTGTTTGGGTTGCCGAGTGACGTTTGGCGTGACTCGTGTGCGCCGACTAGAGGCCGCTCGGCGTCGCTTTGAGGTAGACGATGACTGCCATTGGGGATGCCGACCGGTTTGGTCGGTACGAGGGTATCGCCCGACTGTTGGTGCTGCTGACATGCAGCAGCGGGTAGCATGGCTTTTATCTTGCGATCGTCAGGGGTGGCTTGGTGAGCAGGCCCAAGCTGGACAGTGTCCAGTAGGGTTGCGGCGGCCGAGTTCTGTTGTGGCGTGACGAAGACGTCGTGGTCGCCGACTCGGGTTTTGGAGGACTTGTTGCTGAGCAGTCCGCCGGCTCTGCGCAGATCGTCGTTGCGGGCGCGCAGGCGGTCTTTCTTCTTCTTCTGTTGTTCTCGCAGTCGGCAGGCTTCCTCCTCTTGCTGCTCGCATGTCGGCGTGATTCCTGAGTAGGAGTAGAGCCTTTGGTGTGAGCCATGAAGATTTCTCGTGGCGGAGAGAAGCTTGCCGAGCTGCTGTCCGTACTTAGAGTCGCAGTCCGACTGGAAGTCGGAGTCCGACTTCGAGTCGAAGTCGGGATGGTTGATGGGGATGAGTGTAACTCCGACTCCCTAGATCGTTCGAGCGGCTCGGGGCCGTATCCGAGTCGAACTCCAGAGGATCGGGTTTGCCGCGTTGGATGTAGATTGTAGCTATCCGCGGCGTCGCCGAGTCCGAATGGGCAAATTGACGATCATCTTCCTTTTTTGGCCCGATCTGGCGGCTCAAAACCGGTCCGAGTCGACACGAAAGAAAGAGTTGTCCCTAGACTTGGGCGTATGGGAGATTGCCGCAGCATGTCGGTGAGAGATTGCTGTAGCATCGTGTAGGCGACAGGCGCGGAGTCGGCTGGTTCTTGGCAGATCGGATCGAGTCCGAGTCGGCCGAGGTGAGATCGCCGATTGGTTGGCGATGAAGTCGAGGCTTCTGAATGCGATTGTATTCCGGGGGAGAATTGCTGCCCGTCGACTTTGGTTGCTGGATCCATCGAGCTTGTAGATGTAATGACGCCGAATCCTACCTGGCGCGCAACTGTCAATGTTTTTACACCGGCAATAAATATATGGGGCTACTCGGGCGGATGGAAACTCGGTGGATTGCATAGGAACAGGGAGATTTATACTGGTTCAGGCCCTCTTTGATGTGAGGTAATACCCTACGTCGTCCAGTTGTGGGTGTTATTCCTTTGAGGATATACGGTGGTGATTTCTGGTGAACCAACTCAACCTGCCTCATGGGGCGCCTGCCTCCCTTATATACTGGGGGACAGGGTTACAAGGTAGGAGTCCCATCGGATTTACGACTATTTTGGAGATCTCCTTAGAGATATAACGCACCGACTAGGACTGTAATATTGTCTATTTAGAAGGCGAAGTCTGCCGAATCTAGCTATATCTCTAATTACAAGGCTAGGCCATCTCTATCCGAGTGGCCATATACTTGTCATGAGGTACCCGGGCCATGGCACCACAATTATCTTAATCCGTCTTCTTGTTGCTTCGATTGCATGATCTGGCTAACAAGTATATTTGTTGATGCATCTAAACAGCTTCAAAAGCTAATGCCCAGATCCAGTTTAACGCCTTTGCAGAGGAGATCAAGATTATCAAGGAGTCACGGGAAATCCTCGTCGGATCCATGAAAGGGCTCCTAGATATTATGAAAACTCATCATGCTGGGACCAGCTCCAATACCGTCTTTCAGGTACAGGCAAGCCTAAGCAAAGCCCTGAGTATTTTGAAGAAGTACTCGGTGAGCGTGTAGCTGTAGACGTCGCCTAAACTCTTGCCATGACCAAGCCAATATACCTAGGGTTGATATGAGGCCATTGGTGAGGGCTTTGCGAGGAAGACTCCGAAGAGGCACTGGAGCTGATTAGCCAGGCGAGGCCGACTGTAGAAGCAGTAGCGAAGGATCTGGGCATGTAAGAGCAAAAAAATTATGCAGTCGGTGTATATAACTTTTGTGAAAGCTTGCATATATCTTATAAAGTGATGCTCGGGTACTTGCTTATTCTAAGTTGTCATTAGCTTTACCCGACTATGTAGTCTACGCCGAGTAGATCGATAGGAACTTAAGAAAAAATTGTTCACTTCTAAAAGCTATACTCGGACAAACTTAGCATAATCATTGTAAAACTTCATAACTTAGATAAAATAAGCTCAGATTTTATTAACAAGGCACATAATATATGCAGCCCCCGACTCACTACTCGGTTGAAGCAAGCGATATGTTAGTGAGTCAGAGAAAAAAATCTATATATATATGTATAGAGGAAATATAAAACTCAGGTATAGAAAGGACGTAGCTATTCTATATTCCATGAGTTGCTGATGAGGGCACCATCTTCAGTCTTCAGTCGGTAGGCACCTAGACGTGTCACCTCAGCGATAATTGTGGAGGCCATGGGCCCGGGTATCATCAGCATATGGCCACTCGAGAGAGAGGATGGGCCGAGACTTGTAATTAGAGATATAGTGCACCCGTAGACTTTGCCTTGTATAGAAAGGAATATATAGTCTTAGCCGGGTAAGATATCTCTCTAAGAAGGAAATCCCTTGGCCATATCCGGCTGGGATTCCTATCTTGTATCCCTGTCCCTCAGTATATAAGGGGAGGGAGAGCGCCCCCTAAGGGCACGAGCACATATGAGATCATTGATCTACGCACATCCTCAAAGGAATACCATCACAACTGGACGTAGGGTATTACCTCACATCGAGGGCCTGAACCAGTATAAAATCTCCTTGTGTTCCTTTGCAATCCACCGAGTTTCCCCTTGCCGAGTAGCCCTATATTCATATTGCCGGTGTAAAACATCGACAGTTGGCGCGTCAGGTAGGGGCTTCGCGAGATCTACACCAGCAATCTCAATGGATCCTACTTCTGGAGTGATGGCGAAAATTCTCCCTGGAGACACATAACCTTCGGGAAGCCTCGACTTCATCGCCGGACCAGATCGGCAATCTCAAACCTTGGCCAACGCAGATCCAATCCACCGGCCGAGGAACTAGCGACTCCGCGCCAGTCGGCCCACAAGACGCTGAACTGGATTATCATCAGTCAATGCAGCTCTTCACTTCGCGAGCTTTGGGACAACTCTCTCCTTCGGCGTCCGACTCGCGCTAGGCCTTGAGCCAGCTCGGGTTGGGCTAAGAGGGGGAGAGATCGTCAATCTCCTACGCAGATTCGACGACGCCACAGACCTACATCTCACACGGCAGACCCGATCTTCTACGATTCAGTTTGGACACGACCAAGCGCTGTTTCAGATTGGATCTAGGGGGGTCGGAGTTCGTTCTTATCCGATGAACTACTCGGATTCCAACTCCAAGTTGGATAACGGTTCGAACACTAGTTCGGACTCCAATCTGGCAAGTCTTCTTCTGCCCCGCGAGATCTTCATGGCCTCAACACACACAGAGATGTGCTTGACTACAGAGGAGGCAGCAGGAGGAGGCACGCCGACTATGACAACAGGAGGAGCGATTGCGAGGCTCGCAACGCGAGCTACGCAAGGCTGGATGAACCGCTCAGCACAGATCTCCAGACAAGTCGGTGACACGACATCTCGTCACGCCACACAGAACGTTGTGGCGTGCAACTCTGTTGGACCGCTCCATACTCCGGGGCCCCCCGCTGATCACAGGCCACCGATATTGCAAGCTTAAGCGATGATCACAGCTGTTCCTGTAGAGCAAAGGTCGGGCGAACCTTTATTATACGCCAAAGGTGGGTTCTCTGGAGCGGCTCTCTAAATACCACGGCATGGGTGGTGGCTCAAGTCGGCCACACAGGAATGGCAACGCACTTGGCGAACAAAGATAAATCAGCGACTACAGTACGATCGCGGCCCACAAGATCTTCGAGTCCCTTCAACGGCGACTTCGTATGACATCGGCTGGCGCCGCCAGTGAGAGGAAGAGGCCGGATGGAGGACGAGAAGATGTTTCGGCTCACACGAGCGGTTTAACCGCGTGATCGGGAGGCCGGAGCCTCAGAAGATGAAGGGTTCAACTTTCCCAGAGTCAGGCATCGACTGGCGTCAGGCTAAGTACGGGGATAGAGAAATATGAGGAAAAACCAACGCCGAGTCCTGGCTCCGTATACACTGGAATACGAGCTGCGGCGTGACAATAAGCATGGATAACTACTCCAGTCGCCTAGCCGATCGTGAGGCCTGGTACAGGGCTTCGCGGCGGTTCATGTTCTGGGGGAAATCAGGGGAGGGTTTCTGCTAATTTCAGGGAACCTACGAGAGAGCTTCTGAGCATAGATTTATACTCAACGAAGAAGACGAGTCTCTGGAGTTTAAAGATTTCCGAGAGCGCACCAGATCCAATGATCGGACGGGCCGTATACTAGCTTCGCAAGGGAGTAGGAGCCCATTTCAGCGTGAAATTCATTGGAAGCCAGCATCCTCATCGGGTTCTTCGAATGGCGCAAATCTCGTCAGCTGAAGTGGTCGTAGAGGCCTCGACGAGAAGAGGGTCCTGAAAAGGACGAAGGCGAAAGCCGACAATGAGCATCGAAAAAAGTTTGGCACTGCAGCGGAGTAGACAAGAGGTGGCACTGGGGCACTCGGTTGCGGCCCCGCCAACGGATAACGTTACAGAAGGTCATGACGGGACATGCATTCATCAGGGAAACGCGGCAAGATTGCTTCTGTTTAAGAAGTTTGTTCGAGTAGCTTCATCATCTGGTCAGACAAGGAAAGCAAGCAGATAGAGGGTCGGTTTAGACGATTTTAAGAGTCACAAGCCGGCAACCATTTCGGAGGGCGTATCGTATGAGTCAAGGCAAGCAGAAGTTAGCGCGAGATTCGTATCAATTTCCGGACGCCCCCAATACTTTGCGATGGTACAGAGAATCCATATTAACGTCCCAGATAACCCAGATCGGGTTTCACTGGGACGCTATCACTGTCTGGACCGGTGTGAAAGACATCAAGTTGAAGACGGTTTCATAGAGGAGGGCACGCTAACTCTTTCCGCAGACCTGTGGGAGATGAAGATTCTGTTGCAGAAATTCCGTTGGGGCCGGGGGGGGCCGGGCGCGGGGGCCGGAG